>OX638073.1:22619291-23088377 GCA_951804385.1 Trifolium dubium
AAGTCTACACTAAAAGAAAGGATAGATATAATAATAAAAAACTAGAATGCTACACCTCTAAATTCAGTGAAACAGAATACCGATATTAATTAGAACTGTTCAATTTAAGTATAGGCATACCCTTATTAAAATGTTCAAGCACCTCCTCTTCTTCATCCATCAATTTCGATAGGAACACACTAGCCTCGTAATATTTGCTTGCTCTGTGTTCCAATTCCTTGTTCTTCAATATCAGTGTGCTGTCCAAATCCAAAACAAGCTTCTTTGCTTTCCTATCTTCCTCAGCTTCTTTTCCTTTAACAGTTTTCAAATCCCCATTTTCCCGGAGGTGTTTGCCAAATATATCCCAAAAATTGTTATAGTCGTCACCACGTGCCATCCACCCATACAGTCTATCTCCTTGATCCCGCTGCCATAAGTTGTCCAAGTAATCTTTCTTACCACAATGCTCTGCTTGAAAGCTCTTTTCTAACTTCATAGCATTGTGGAAACCAACCCACTCTTTTCCAAATTCAACAATTGCAAAGGGTGTTTGTCCTCTAGAATTCCACAGAGCAATAACTTTTGACGGCTGAAACCCTTTCATGAGCAACTCCTCCTTAATTTTGTTATGATTCTTTCCAACAGGCTTTCCACTTTTTGGGTCATATTTGGTAACATTGTTTGCCAAAATTACTACCCATGGCCAGACAAACAACTCATCATCAGCCACATACGTATTAGATGACTGATCTTTACCAATTTCAACAGCAGGTGACTGATCTCTACCAATTTTAAGAGCAGGTGAATGGTCTTTACCAATTTTATCAGAAGGTGACTTGTTTTTACCAATGTACCGTTCAATTGCAGAGTGTTTAGCAACATCCTTCACAGTTTCGCTTGAGTCACCCGTGATTCTTGAAGCATGTCTCAGAAGCTCACTCAAAGAGTGATAATCCTTGTTGTTACAGAATGGACACCTATATGTTGAACCTGCGATTTTCAACTTATAGTAACCATCCTTCAAGTCATTGTAATATCTACGCTCATAGTACTCCAAATCAGACTCACTAGTATGTTTTGATTTTCGATACATCTGAAAATGAAAATCATAAAATCAACTCCAACGAAATTGCTGCACAAAACATACAGTGATGACTAAAATGAAAGTCACAATCAACTGCAAAGACTAGAATGAAAAATCATAAAATATACTCCAAGGAAATTTCTTCACAAATAGCTGCACACAAAACCTAGGGGGTGTGGTTGAGCGGTTGGGGGTCATCGCCCTCCCTTAACCAAGAGTCGAGGGTTTGATCCTCGCCTTAGGTACGGAGCATCTTTAAATTTATGGGTCAGTTATCCCACCTTTTGAGGTGCCTCCAATCGAGCGAGGGGAATAGTCACCGCGTTCGGCGGTGGATACCCTGGTCTCGACCAAAAACAAAAGCTACAAACATTGATGACTAAAATGAAGCTAATGAAAAAGTAAAGTAAAACCGAGATGATGATTAAGCTCAATCAAAGTAATGTTAAAAAGGCAAAACGTGATTATGCAGCAGATTAAAGAATAAGTACACCATAAACATATGAAACAGTAGAAATCATCATCAACAACACTCACATTATCAACTCCAACGAAGTTTCTACACAAATAGCTACAAACAGTGATGAAAATGAAGCTAATGAAAAAGTAAAGTAAAATGTAGCTGATTATTAAGCTGAATCTAAAAAGGAAAAACGAGATTATGAATGAGATTAGAGTAATAAATACACAATAAGCAATAAAACAGTAGAACTTGTTACCTTGTGGTAGAAGAATGCGATTTCACAGAAACGTTGATGAGGTTTTGAAGATGAAAAGAAAACCCTAAGAACTTTCTAGAAATGAAAATGTGTGTATGAAAATATGAAATGAAAATTTTGTGTTTATACTCAAACAAAAAAGGATGAAACGGTGTCGGTTTAATCATCACAGAGAGTAGTAGTACTATTTGGATAAGTAACGACAAAAAGAGTGTTTTTTTTTTGTACGAACGATTTCTTGTTGTTGCATTGCAGTGTGTGTGTGTGTCTGCAACGCAGCAGAAGAAGCGCGAACGTTGCGAAGAAACGTGACGGGATTGAGATTACTAACTGTTGTGGGAAGTTTGAAATTTTAAAAACTTTTCAACCAATAATAAATTTCTATTTATAACTATCCACAAATCTTCGTTCAACTAATAGAAAATGTATCCAACAACAGTTGGATTTGATAGTAAGAGATATTTTTCAATTGAATTAGAGGTTATATAATCGAAACTAGTTCTATAAATATAGTTGTGTTACATTATTTTGAGAGAGTTTTAACCACCTTTATAGTTCTACTGGTTTGAGGGATTAATCTCTGCAATTGCGTGTAGAGCATACCCGCTTCAAACAAAAAAACTAAAGAAAATGTCAAAATTGTTAGGCAAAAACGTCTATGACCGGAGTTTAATTCCAAATCCCTCCATTTTTTGTGTAAGTTTTCAATGACTTACCATTTGTATTTATAACTTAAATTTGACATTATTTTACTACATAATCTTTCATTTTATTTCAATATTATACGTGAAAATAAATGTTATTGTCAAATTAAACATAGACTACCGAAAATAATTGAACTTTAGATTGTTTCTTTCCATTCACATGAATAGCTGGAAAATTTGAGTTGTATTGTAAAACTAAAATTGAATAAATTGGAGTACCAACTATAGCTTCATTTTTTTTTATTTTTTTTTTGGTTTTAACTACCAGTTTAATATGGTTCAGAGTCAGTTCTAACATCAAGTGGTTTCAACCCCCTCCCGATCGCAGTTGCAAGAGATCGAACTGTAATCCTTCCAACCAAATTCAGCATCAATCACCACTGAACCAACTAACGATTGATTAGCTTCATTTAACTTTAGTGTACTAATATACTAGCTAAATTGTGTGGTTAATTAACATAACCTCTCCAAATATGCAATTATAATATTAAGGATTAATTACTTTTTACCTCGGTAAAATAAGTTATTGTTGCTTTATTTTGTTGTAAATTTTTTTGTTGTTTTATCCTTGTAATATAAGATTTTGTGCTTTACCCCTTGTCCAAGTGAACAAAATCTAACTACGCAAAATTTGTGACGTGGCATGCCACGTGGCATTTTAATTTTTTTTTTAAAACAATTTGTCAACTCAACTTTGTTATTTAATAGTGGTTTTTAGTACATTTTTTGCAGTTATATTATAGTTATCGGCAGTTTTATTATATTTAGTGGAGGTTCTATTTTGTGGCGGTTTAAAACCCTCGATAAATAGTCACTTTTTTTATATAGATTTGTACTTTAACGTTGATTTTTAATATAATTTAACGGCGGTTATAAACCCTAGTTAAAAAGAATTTCCGCTAATGTAATAAACCGCACCAAAATAGAATCTCAGCTTAATATAATAAAACCGCTGCAAATTATTCTAAAAATTACCGTTAAATAACAAATCTATAAAGAAAAAAATTAAAAAATGTTATGAAAAAAAGCTGAGTTGGCATAACTTATTTTAAAAATAAATTAAAAAATAAAATAAAATGCCACGTGACATGCCACGTTACAGATTCTAGCAACTCATATTTTATTGACTTTGACTAGAAGCTTAAATTACAGGGGTAAAACATCAAAAAAATTATAGGAAGTAAAGCAACATTAACCTATTTTACAAAGAATAAAAAGATAATGAACCCTAATACTAACTGATACATAATTTCAAAGGTATATATATATATATATATATATATATATATATATATATATATAGCCTATAGGCTATAGGTATCAAATTGATAGGAATTATACCTATCAATCTATTACCGTATATGAAAGAAGAAATGAAAAAAAATTAATACTTTCTTCTTTTTTTTTTTTTTTTTTTGGAAAAAAATTAATACTTTCTATTACAATATTTAATCACGTTTTAGGATTTGATTTAAATATTTGGACATCTAAATGTGACCAAGTATGTTTTTTTTTGAAAAAGATAAACTAACCCACCTTTATCAAAGAGAATCAAACCCGAAACCTCGAGAGGAGTAAATTTTCAGGTCTCAAGACAATACCACTAAAATAAAAAAGTTAATATATCATTTTTATTACATTTCAACTTTGAAGTAATTTTATTAAACAATAAAAAAAAATATATAATTGTTCATACTTTTGTATGTTAGGGCAATTAGTTTGCAAACTAATTTACATATAATTAAATTGAACACATTAAGTCTCTAAAGTCAAAATCTACCGAATAATTTGAAGAAAAATTATATTGTATTGTGTAGCCATTAATATATTTTCTTTTAGAGATATCTTTGATATTACTCTTTTTTTTTTGACATAAAAAATCTTTGATATTACTCTTGGTAACTGTTGGAAAAAAGTTTATGTACTACATGAGTATTATAGAGAATTAGTTGAGAAATTGCATAGTAAATCAGTGGTTAATGATTGTTTAGTTACTTATATATAGAGAGAAAAATATTTTTTTTGTAGATAGAAGAAATGGTGTGTTTAGAAACTCACACATATAAAGTGGATGAATCGAGATTTGAACCATGGTTATAATATTATGTCTGACTTAGTAATTTTGACATTTCTATTAATGGAGGTATGTAGAATTTGCGGAGGAAGAAAGATACTTTTATATTTGCATTCAAGATGAATAAGTAGGCATACTAGAGTTGCAACTTAGACCCCGACTAATTTTTTACTTTTCTATTTTTTTTATACGAAATAGAGAAGTATAAAATCGAATTTAGCCATATTTCTCCTTCAAAGTATTAGAGAAATAAAGTAAAGAAATAAAAAAATAAAGAGAACTGGAGTCAAACACAATTTTTTCATTCTTTACTATCTTTAAGGAGAAAAAAAATGAAGAAAATAAGTCAGGCCAAACAAATGTGCAATTTGCCTACCAACAGATCTAACAATGGATTAATTAATGAGTGACTCGCTCAACCATAATCCACATTATTTATTTACGTGTGAAACTAATTTGAATTATAAGTTTTGTAGAATAAAAAAATAGGGTTAAATATATTTTTGGTCCCTTTAAACATTTGAATTTCCTATTTTTAGTCCCTCTAAACTTTTTTGCCACTTTTTGGTCCCTATAAAATTATTATGCATGTAGGTTTGGTCTCTAATGTTAAACTAATGTGTATTTTTGAATGATTTTTTCGTAGACATGTTTAGAACATTGTAAAAATTTTCTCAAAAAAAATAATTTTTTCGTAGACATGTTTACATTAACATAATCTTCTTTTATTTTCTTTTCTTCACAGTCGATTGATTCTCATTCTCCAACAAAGGAAATTATTCAAATGATGCCTTAGCTTCAGCATGAGGATGGATTATTCTTTCATTTCCAGGTAGTAAATTTAACTTACTAATTGTTGTGATGTCAATCTCTTTCTTGGTCCACCGCTTTTTGTTAGGGAACCTTTTATGTTAGACATCATTTCTGCTTTTGGAGACCAAGAAAACACGTTTAATGTGGCCGAGTCACTTGAAAATTGTTTTGAACCTTCCTTCAGTGTTTTTTACACTCACTTTTAGTTTCTCCTCACAAATATATATTTATACAAACATTTTATATGAAAGTGTTAATTTAAGTTGCTTATCCCAAACATGCCTTGATTCTCTTTGTATGAATTCCTCACCGAAGTTAGGGCATGCTGGTATTTTACTTTACAGTCTCTCTTTTCATTGAACTCTTTAAATATGGCTAATTCTAGTGTACATTACACCCTCAATCTGAACTTTACCCTTATAGATTTGTTTCAGTATATAGTAGTTATCATGAACAACACCTCATGTGGTCGTTCTGGCCGTTCTGGTTTGGTCTTCGGCGGTTATGGCAGCACTTTTTGGCCGGAACTTTAGTTTCGGTTCTGTCATTTTCTGGGTTTGGTGTCCCTGTTTCTCTGTTTTGGTGTCAATGCTTCGCTGGGGCACTTCACTGGGCCGCCTGCAATCAGGTTTCTGATATGGCCCTCCACCATTTCTGTTCTTCCGATCACAATTTATTCGAGAAGTTGTTATTCAAAAGGCTTGTCATTGCAAGATCCATTTTGTTCATTAGGCAATCCACAATGCAAACATAATATTAGTAAAACTCATGAGTCTGAACAGATTTTGTAAAGGTTGAGTTAAAGATCGCGATTACAACTTATGTGAGTAGTTATATTTAAAGAGCTCGTAATTGCATGATCCATCAATAATTTTTCCCTATAATTTTGTTGAAAATTTTATATAAATAGGCTCTTTTGTCCTAGTCCTAGGTGTCTTCTAGCAAGTTTGGGTTTTCTTGTTCTTGGATTGTATTTTGGTTTCCAAGCTAATTACACTAAAGTATAAAAAAACAAAACTATATATCTAAAGAATCATAGCTCAGTAACAGCCAAATGTCTGTTTTTTTTTAAAGAATGCCATCGCCTGACAAAGTTTAGCAAAAGTTTCATTAGGGTTCCGTTTTTAGGCATTTTCTAGATCAATGCTTGGATAAGTTTTGGATGCTTCTTAGGAATCTCCGAAGGCCATGGCCAGTTTAGTGTCTTTTATCACCTTGGATTGACATAGATAAATTGCTAGGCCTTTATGAAATATGTAATATGTCAAGTTTTGGGAAGAATTTATAATTTATGGTTGATAGTTCAAGTCTTGGTTGGTAAGGATTATGATATTGCTGAGTAATTTGGGGTCCTTGGTCAATGAAAAGATCAGGTTTTATTGAATTATTGATTCGATAAAGGGAACAGTGCAAGATGATTGACCAAAATGCAAGGGTCTTGATTCTGGAGTTCGTGTGATTTGCTTTTATACCATGAACAAACTAAATTAGTTAACCATTATGGCTTACTAGTATGGTGAGTTGAACATGAATGATTTTATTGAACTTTCCATTATTGTTTGCTAATACAATGCAGGTTGAGTATGATCCTCGGCTAATTGGTTTTAGGGAACTCCTTGATATTTTTTGGTCAAGCCATGATCCCAGGCATGTGTATGGCGAAGGTTCTGATGTGGGTAATCAGTACAGGTAGGAGGAGTATGATACCAGCTACACTGCTGCAGTTTTTTGTGATATTCCTTGATATTCAATCGCATGCCAGCTGCGTTCTGAACTATGCTATACTTATATTCCAACAGATCTATTATTTTTGTAAATGGAACTGAAGAATCAAGAATGGCTTCTGTCAGCAAAGAACAGGAGCAAACCAGGTCAAAGAGCAGCATTGTGACTACTCAAATTCAGCAACTTGGAACACTTCACCCTGCAGAGCCAGAACACCAGGTTTGATATTCCAAAATATTGTTTGTGTATAATTGATATAGAAGATATGCATTATCTCCTATGTTTGCATAGATCTGGGTATAATAAGTAAGTAACCGATACAAGGCAATACACTAATACAGTGATATTTTGTAAAATTTTATGATATAGGTACAACAATTTATATTGAATCAAATATTATATTTTTATATGCAAATGCAACAAATATGCAAGTTAAATTTATCAGCCTCTGATCACCCTAATCAGAGTCATATCACCTATGTATTCTCTAGCTTGTTTGGTGAGATGAAAGTCTGTTAACTGTAATGGTTTTACGGTGCTCAAATTGCAAGAGTGAGAATATTTCGTGGACTTGTGGGAGGCAGCAACTTATAGCATTGTTAATTATGGTCTAGTTTTAAGACAAAAACAGTACAAACTTGTTAGTTAACAAGTATCGGTCATACTATAAAACAAGTCAGAGAACCTTTGATAAATCAGATATCAGCTAAAATTGTTGATTACACAGTTGCCGATCTTCCTCTTGAAACTTGTTCTGCTTATCTAATTTCTTTAATATTGTTGTTTCGCTTCAATTTGTCCTCTTTCTTTTTTTATAAAGATAAATGCAATATTTATGGCATGACTTTATGCATAAGCCTTTGATTAGATACCAAAAGATATAAGGGACAAACTTCATTAGTATTTCTTCTTTAAGTTATGAAAAATTATTTTAAAATACAATAAAGCACTAAATAGTTTGGGCTTCTTTGCTTGTTTGCATATCAGAGCCATAAGCTCTAAAACTGATATGGTAGAATGTGTTTTACGTACTTCTGTTTACTAGGTTATCTGAATTGATTCGATATAGTATTTCTCTGATGTTCATATAGTATTTCTAAGGTTGGTCATGTTCATATAGCAGCACACCTATTTTTTGAATTTATGTTTAAGTTGTGCTTGCTGTGCAATGCCTAAATTTGATTAGGCATTTTCTTGAATTGTTGTTTGATGCCAAGGAATGTAAATCACTTGCATTGCATGATATTAAAATCAACTGTTGCTTGTACACATCTATTTCTTTTAGGTAAAAGTACTTCTGTTCAAATTACCAGAGGGATGCACCTATCTCAGTATCTCTTAATAATGAAAACTCTTTTGTATGTTTCTTCAGCTGAGATCAAAGATTTCTACTTTTGGGGGATTTGGCAGGCCCACTGAAGTGACTTGTGGGGGTAACGCGTTGAAATTTTATGCTTCTATGCGGCTTAATATTAAGAGAATAGGGTTTATCAAGAAGGGTGAAGAGGTAGACATCTATTAGTTCTTTTGCTTTCATGCTTTCTTCTTTAGTATTGGCATGCCTGTTTAATTTGAATATTATTATTTCATAAGAACATTAAACTAGTGATGTACTGTTCTGAACTCAGTTTTATTTAATCTCTATACCAAATTGCTTCATCTTGTGTATGTAATTTAGACAAATGAGTGAGATGTTCAATGTTCATGTTAAGTTTTTCGACCAGGTGATATCCTCTTTTGGTATAATAGGGTTCAGAGTTTGTGTGAATAAGCAAGTATTATTTATAACCTCAGAAACTTACTGCAATCTTAATAATTTAACTGTTCTGATATCTGATCCATGCATTGCAAAACAGGTCATTATAAATCAATGAAAGTAGTTTGGTTGCAAATTGTTCAAAACTTTCATGATTGATTAATGTGTTCCACATTCCACTGTAAGTAGTTATCTGTGTTTAGCATGGTGCATAAATACACTATAAAAAGAGAGAATGTATAGAGTTAATCATTTGAGACCAATCTTATAATTTTTAGGAGAAAGCTTTTGTTATAAATTCTTGTAGCAAAAGTGGTTGCTTGACGGATACTGGTTTGACGATGGGGGGGAGGAAGTTGTTTACTTTCAAGGCGGTTATCAGGAAGGTTCTAGAGAAGTTACACCCTGACATTGATATATCTGTGAAGGCCAAGGATATGTTGAGCACTATGCTAAGAGAAACGATGGTGAAACTTGCTGAGGAAGCTTCCAAGTTTAATAAAAGAAGCAAGAAGAAGAAAAATTCACCATTAGTGGAACGTGACATATCCTACTTTCCTTACACACAAACAAACAATCAAAGAAGCTTGGCCACTAAATCGTTTGAATCATCACAAAAGGTGGAAGAAGGACAAAGTAACAACATTATCATTATCATAAATCATAATGGCTAGACACGATCAAGCAATCACGGTTTTCTGCCATCTATTCCAAGTGGAATACGCTTTAGAGGCCGTCTGCAAAAGTAATGCCGTCGTTGGTGTTCGCGGTACCGACAATGTTGTTCTCGCTGCGAGAAAAAGTCCACACCTAAACTTTAGTACTCTAGGTTAGTTAGTTAGTTAGCTTCACACATTTTCAATAATAATAATAATTGAAATTACTGTTTTCAAATTGGATGCTAAGTTTGGGGTTTTGTTTTGCAGATCGGTGAAGAAGATTGTTAAACTTCAAGACTCTAGGTCAGTTAGTTAGTTAGTTAGCTTCACGTACACTTTTTCAATAATATTGGATGCTAAGTTTGGGATTGCAGATCGGTGAAGAAGATTGTTAATCTATACAATCACATTGCCCTTGCCTGTGCTTGACTTAAAGCCGATGCATGTGTTCTTATAAATCGAGCATGACTCATGTCAAAGTCACAGGCTTACGGTTGAAGATCCTTGTACAGTGGAGTATATAACACATTACATTGCAGGTCTTCAACAGAAGTACACACACAGTGGTGGTGTTCGGCCTTTTGGCCTTTCCACCTTGATTGTTGGCTTTGATCCTTATACCGGATCACCGTTCCTGTATCAAACTGATCCTTCTGGTACATTTTGAGAATGGAAAGCCAATGCTACCGAAAGAAATTCAAATTCAATTCGTGAGTTTCTTGAGAAGAACTTCAAACAAACTTCTGGTCAAAAAACCGTCAAATTGGCCATTCAGGCTTTGCTTCAGGTCAGTTAATTCAAAATAAATGAATTCGATAGACCTTAACCAAATCATTTGACTGCAAATATCTGTGCTAGAAAGATATACAGATGCTTGATCTGGTTTTGAATTACCATAGATTCAACAATTTTTTTCTCTTGTAGAATTATTATCATAGATTAAGATTAATGCGCCAAAATTTGTTCAAAAAAAAGATTAACGCGCAAAATTTAATGCAGTATCTGTGTTAACATTTAGCTGTGTTTAATCTATGATTCATTTTTAGCTGATGGTAGTATGGCTTGTATAGTCAAACATTGTAATGAATTTAGTAATTGTCTGTTATGTTACTATTATCATTATTTGTTGGTAACTTGTAATGCATTTGAAATTGGAACTGTATCTGTTTTTTTTTTTTTTTGACAAAGGAACTGTATCTGTTAAATACTTCACATTTGACGTTTCCTTGTCGGTATGTGTAATTAGGTTGTTGAGAGTGGTGGCAAGAACATTGAAGTTGCCGTAATGACTAAGGAGGATGGACTGCGTCAACTAGAGGAAGCTGAAATTGACGCCGTTGTCGCTGAGATTGAAGTAGAAAAAGCAGCTGCTGAGGCTGCAAAGAAAGCTCCTCCTAAGGATAAATCAATGTTCCTACTCAAATTAAGAAATAAATCGTCTTCTCCTATCTTTCTCACGTTTTCATTTTATGTTGATATAAACTCATGTTAATCCATCAATTAAATCAATCAATTAATCATTCAATTAATATTAACAATTGCATATGATAGATCCAGATGAGTGTTTAGAATTGAGATTGCATCAAACCTTTCTACCACAGGAAAGGATCTATGATTCTGAGTTCCTCAGACTAAGAGATACTATGCCGCTATTGAATGTTGTCTGTGTTTCGTAATATTAGAGTTAAAAATATTGTTGTATTTTTTATCTTGTGATAAACGACATCAATCAAACTAATCCAACCCGCATTATTCAATTTGAATAACTTTTTAAAAACTAATTAAACCAAATCAAACATCATACTTTTTTATCTCAGGGTTTGAATGACTTTTATACTCGAAATCAAACCAAATCGCACCACAAGCAACCCTAATAAATTAAGTAATACTAATCTCTAAATCGGGGTACAAAATATATTTTTTTTGGTCGAAACCGGGATATCCACCGCCGAACGCAGTGACTATTCACTCGCTAGATTGGAGGCACCTCGAAGGGTGGGATAGCTGGCCCAAGGATTTAAAACTGCTCCATACCCAAGGTGAGGATCGAACCCTCTACCTTTGGTTAAGGGAGGATGAGCCTCATGACGCTCAACCACACCCATTGGGTTAGTACAAAATAAATTGCACAAGAGTGTTATCAACACTCTCATTTTTAAATACTTTTTAACACCCTTCTTTTAATTGAATAAAATTCATGTAAGTCTCACTATTTAATATTTCCTCCGACCTTATTTTTAAATAAAAATTATTTTTTAGATTTATTAAATAAATAATATATCTAGCTTATATTTATGATGGATGCATCACTTGTTAAGCTAGATACATCGCTAACTTATTCAATAATTTTAAAAAGTAATTTTTGCTAATACATATCTATTTTTAAAATGAGAGATGGACGTTAATTCCGGTCAATTAAAAATAGAGTATCGAAAAGTGTTCAAAAAATTCCTTGTAAATTAAATGTGCTCCTAAATGATGATGGACCCACATTTACAGGTGTGGACTGTGAAGTCAAGAATGATCCCAACCCCCCATTAGAGTTAGAGAGGGGTAAGGTAAGGATTAACAAGTTGACCAAAACACCATAGACTTATTAAGAAGAACTAACTCAATTAACAACTTAATTATTAGAAATAAATAAATAAAATCCTCTACCAAACACAATCATCATTTCTTAAATACATCTCTTTTTATTTTCCCTTTCATTATCTTATCAATCAATCAATGCAAATAATTTTCCACCAAACATCAAAATTAAATTAACCATAATTATAATTCATTCAATGGTGTTATTGGTGGTGTTGATGGTGTTGTTGAGTTTATCTTCACAGAATTGTTACAGTTCTGGCAAATTCGGATTGGATATCCATCACAGATTCTCCGATCCAGTTACTCAGATTCTTGGCATTGACGATGATGATCAGTTATTACCTGTTAGAGGAACTCCTCAATATTATGCTGCTATGGTCAATAGAGATCGAGTTTTTCACGGTCGTCGACTTGCCGGTCATCACCGTACTCCGGTCACTTTCGCCGCCGGCAATCAAACTCTTCAAATTGCTGCTTTTGGATTGTATGACGATTCATCTCCCACTTTTAAATATCCAACTTTTATTTTTTTTTTGTTTATTTTCTCTTACTTATTTAGTTTCTCTTTTTTAATTGATTATTATAAAAAAAAAAAAAAGTTTCTCTTTTTTTAACTTTTTATTTTATAAAAGGGAAATATTTTTTTAGGATATTTACCGTGTCAAATTTTGAAAATTTTACTATAATTTTTTTTTTAAGGAATACTACTATAAAAAAGAAATTTTATTTTGAAAATATGTCAAACATGTAGTAATAGTAATAAATACATGATTTTTAATACAAAAATTATCTCTTTTGATTCAGATTCCTTAAATAATGCTGTAAGATACTTTTTTTTTGAGGCAATGCTGTAAGATACTTGTTTGTTAGTATAATTCACAAAAAGAATATAGAGAATTTATTGTGTTTGGTTATGGTACATCGTACATGGGAAGGGAATATTCATCAGTTGAATTGATTCATTTGAAAACATTACTTTAAGCTTGAAAATTCTGTGCTCTTTATTTTGATGTAAGAGTGTAATCTCTTGCCAAAGACTATTTAAGATTAAAAATTATTTTTTATTTTTGTTTTTGTTCTTACCACCGGTAGTTCGTTCTGACATCAAGTGGTTACAGTCCCCTCCCAAACGCAGTTGCGGGGATCAAACCATGGTCCTTCCTACCAAGTTTAGCGTCAATCACCAACTAACATTTGGTTTAAGTCAATGAAACATGTGTTTGGAATGATAACATTAAATTGGAAGAAGTTAGTTAGAATTTGCTTATGTTTGAGTCAATGAAATATGACATGTTTCTCTGTTGTTTTTTTTTTCTTTCCTTATATTTGAGTCTAGAGTGCACATGATTTTGTGTACGTCTAATAATTTCTCCTCTTTATTTGGATTTCAGTTTGCATTTCGCCAATGTTTCGGTTGGGACACCGCCTTTATCGTTTTTAGTGGCATTAGATACTGGGAGTGACTTGTTCTGGTTACCTTGTAATTGTACCAGTTGCGTGCGCGGTTTAAAGACACAAACCGGAAAGGTTTGTACTTTGCGCATTTTCTTTTTGCTGGTTAAGATTCAAACTCAATTGTAGTAACTCGCTATTAGCAATAGTATATTTGTATCAGTACTTTGTTAATAGTGAAGAGCTTATATGCAACTTCATTTTCATCTTAATTACTCGATGGATATCTTGATTTGGTTAATTGGATTCTCTATTCTTTTTCCTATGGTTTCTTTATGAATCATAAGTAGAACTGATGTAAGGAACTATAGTATGAGGTTTGAATTTAATAGTACTTCTCTCCCGCTCTATCTTTTTTTCATATTAAATTTTCAAAATTTTCTTTCGCAGGAAATTGATCTTAATATCTATGAGCTTGATAAGTCATCTACTAGGAAAGATGTTCCATGCAATAGCAACATGTGTAAACAAACACAATGCCCTTCATCTCGTAGTAGTTGTCGGTATGAAGTTGAGTATCTTTCAAATGATACTTCATCTTCTGGATTCTTGGTAGAAGATGTGTTACACTTGATTACAGATAATGGTCAAACTAAAGATGTTGACACACAAATTACTATTGGGTAAAATCTCGTTGAGAAATTTTATTGGCTTGTTGTATTTTGAAGCCTCAAAGCATGTCGGGTCAAATCACTTCATTTTGATTCCTAGTTTCCAGTTTCCACTAGTGATCGTTAAACTAATACTCAACATCATTGCTTCTGTAATGTTTGATTCTTTTTTGAGACTTCCTTCTACAAATAACCTTTTTTTTTCCGGTGTTTCTCATTTTCTCACTATTAACAACCTTTAGAATGTGTCTTCCTAACATCAATTTACGGAATTTGATTTTATTGCAGTTGTGGCCAAGTTCAGACTGGTGTATTTCTAAATGGTGCAGCTCCAAATGGGTTATTTGGACTTGGTATGGAAAATGTATCTGTTCCAAGCATCCTAGCCCAAAAGGGGCTTATTTCAGATTCTTTTTCAATGTGTTTTGGATCTGAAGGTTCTGGAAGAATCACATTTGGCGATATTGGCAGCTCGGACCAAGGTAAAACACCATTCAACCTCAGGGAATCACAGTAAGTAGATTTTATGTTCATTTTTCATCTAACAACAAGAAATTATCACTTACTTGCACTCTAAATTATGCAAAAGAATATGGAAAAAAAATGTGTCTAACTTTACTAGTACTTATTTGACCTTGATTATTTCCTGCAAGTCCAACATATAACGTCACCGTTACACAAATTGTTGTGGGAGGAAATGCTTCTGATCTTGAGTTTCATGCAATTTTCGACTCTGGTACCTCATTCACATACCTAAATGACCCTGCTTATACACGAATATCTGAGAAGGTAAGTAATCTATTCTATAGTTTATTAATACGGAATAAAGAATTTCATAACATTCGAATTGGTAAACTTTTTCATTGTTTGCAGTTCAATTCTCTAGTCAAAGCTGTTCGACATTCACCTGTATCACCCAATTCCGATCTCCCCTTTGAATATTGTTATGACATAAGGTAATAAAGGTTTGAAAGAAACCATATTTTCTTCTTCTTTTTAAACAGTTATTAAGTACTGAATTGAATTCAACTTTACCTGCAGCCCAGATCAGACAATTGAAGTTCCCTTTTTGAATCTAACAATGAAAGGTGGAAATGATTATTATGTCACGGATCCAATAGTACCGGTTTCTAGTGAGGTGAGAACATAAGCTCAAACTTTTGGTTTTTAGATTCCTAATGATGCTTTACCTTAATTTCAAATTCATTTTGTGATATCCAGGTTGAAGGAAATCTTCTTTGTTTGGGAATACAGAAAAGTGGAAATTTGAATATCATTGGACGTGAGTATAAAAGAAGAAATATTTCTTCTACGAAAACATATCATAATAAAGTTTTTCATTCAGAGTTATCAATTATATCGTCAATTTGGAAACTATTTTGTTAATCTACGCCATTTATTCTTAGTTGTAACAATGTCATGACAAGACCATGTATGACTTAATGCAGAAAACTTTATGACTGGTTACCGTATAGTCTTCGATCGCGAGAACATGAATCTTGGTTGGAAGGAATCTAACTGTGAGTATAATTAACCTCTTAAAACATTAAAATCTTGGCATATTTTACTTCTCTTTTCCAATGATTATTGTTGAAACATTGAGATATGATCTTCGTATCAGGTACTGATGAAGTGCTCTCCAATACAATACCTATAAACAACGCTCCCGCTGTTTCCCCTGCTATTGCTGTGAATCCTGTGGCTAAATCCGAACCATCAAGCAAGCCTAATCAGTCATTAAGGATCAAGCCAACTTTTGCATATATGGTGATCCTTTTTGCACTTATAGCCATCTTTTAGCATCTTTCTATCATTCCATTATGTATGTATTGTTTAAATTAATAGGCTTATTAATTTTACTATACGAGAAGCAATATTGCTTCCTGTTTTTTATTTTAGTTTTAATAGCATTAATTTGATCATGGGTTTGTAAATAATACATAGCAATAGCAGAGTTGTAAACTACAGAAATTTTCATTCTCACATTATATATATATTTTCATTCTCAAGCCGTGCCTTAAAAATGCTTGAAATTCAAGGGCCAAAAGCATTGAAGCAAATGAAAATTTAAACATTTTTCAATGATTTTTTAGTTGAACCAACATAAAGAAAGCTAACCATTCCTACAATGCCATAACATGAATATGTTTTTCTCACTTGATATTCCACTAATGTCATACTAGTTAGAATGTGATACTGATCATCAAGGTATATCAAAAACAAAATAAAATTGTTATCAAGTTCAACATGTCCTATTTTGTTAGTGTAGAGGAAATTCTCTGCTCTCTATCTTTTCTGACTTGATCAATAAGTTTACGTACATCTCTGTCAAAAGCTGCCAGGTATTTCTGCAGGTTAAGAGACATTGATACTAAAGAATTAAATTTGTGAAACTTGTGCGAAAAGCAAGCATTTGTAAATAATGCCCCATAAACTAACTTTGAAGGAAAATTTGCCTTATCATAGTAGAGTGAACTTGTTTCCATGACAAAAGGCCTTGGCCCCTCCCACGGGAATTTTATCACTATACGAGACCCATCTTCTATATATGTTTATACGGGATTATTTTCTTTTTAATATTATTTATTAATTTATTTTAATATTAGGTAGTGAGTTTGAGATATTATATTTTATAAATTGTTTAAATATACATTGTCGGAGTAAAGGAACTTTTTTTGACAGAAAGTGAAGTAAATATATTATTAATCTTATAAATGACATTAAATTAAAAAAAAAATTAAAACTTAAAAGTTTAAGGATAATAATATAGTAGTAATTTTTAAAATTTAAAAAACAAAATAGGAAAGACTAAAAACATAATTAAGATATCTTTTTTCATCTTGTCAAAAAATATTTTTTTTATCCTTCTCTCAACTTGATTCAACTTTTTGTTAAATTTAAGATATCTCTTTTTTCATCATTCTCTCACCTTGTTTTAACTTGTTTCGTAGTGATCCACGTTTAAATTTTAAAAATAAATAAATAAAGAACTAGAAAACCTTGAATATTAGAAAACTTCCATTTTTTTTTTGTAAAAAAAAATACTCTTAAATCTCATAAGACTACATATTTTTATTCATTGGTAAGTTTGGTGTATCACTTGTGTTTCAATGAACCAATTCACCAGTGTTTTTTTGTTAGAAATTAAGTGTCACAAATTGTTACTTGATATTGTAGAACTTTTTAATATAATTTTTTTTTGTGATTTAGAACAATTTTTTTAATATAGCGTTTATGTTAACGTTTTAGAAGTTGAACTACCTTTATATTAGATTTTTTCAAAAATGTTTATTGTATATTTATTCAACTGAATCTCATCAAACTATATCATTTTTTAATAAATGTTTACTGTAGATTTATTCAACTAAATCTAATCAAACTGCATTTTTTTTAAAATACAATGTATATTTAAATATTTTTTCCATCGTTCTCTCACCTTCTCGTATCAACATGTTTCGTAGTAATCTATTTGTAAATTTCAAATAACAAAATAAAAAATACAATTCTTTGATAACCTTGCACATCACAAAACCTTCACTATTTTTTTTCTTATTAATTAAGTGTTAAAATTGTCCCTTTAGAACTTTTTGATATGAAAAATATTTGTGATTTATAATAATTACTTTTTTAATATAGTGTTTACTTTAGGGTTTTAAAAGTTGAACTACCTTTATAATAGATTTTTTTTAAACATATTATTGTAGATTTATTCAACTAGATCTTATGAAGTATATAATGAGCTCTGCTAGGGTTTTGGTTTCACACAGGTCTTCTTCTTCCCAGTAACTTCATACGTTGTCGGAATCCTCATCAAGCGAGAGTTTAAACTCCTAGCACGGTTCTCCGAAAACGGGGGGCCTATCGGTTAGGGATCAGTCTTGACGGGGGCTTCGGTAACGGGTTTCTGGTGTGGTAGGGATAGTGATATTACATCATTTTTTCTCTATGGCGGAAGGCAACGACTCTGATTGGATTACAAGCAAACGACGTCAGAAGAAAAGGACTGGACAGTATCACCGCTATCCTGATATTGCGACAGCGTATCGGTTCAACAACAGGGACCCTGCGTTCCAATCCTTAACTACGTACTTCTTCACTGATTTTCCAGATGGATATGGGGCGATGTTTAATCTGTTCGACAATTATGGGGACGTCAAGGAGGTAGTGATACCGGCAAAATGAGATTTTAAAGGGAAAAGGTTCGGCTTTGCACGATTCAACAGGATCAATGATGTTAGGAGTGTTGAATATCAGTTGAATTCGATTTTTATAGGGAAAGACAAACTATCTGTTAACCTATCACGCTACCATCGATTGGAAGGATCTCATCAGCAAGGGACCGGTGGTGGTAGGGGTAAGGGAGAACGAGAAAAAACAAGGGTTGAACACAGTGGAGACGCAAACGTTTATGCACAGGGAAAACATGGACAGTCACATGTTGTTAGTCCAGGTTCTTATGCACAAGCAGCTAGGGGTGAGGGTGTTATGAAGCAAGGAAGTGGTGTTCGTCGTGACGTAATGGAGTTTGTGACGGAAGAGGAAGATATGGTGTGACTCAAGAAAGCTTTTGTGGGGGAAGTCAATCATCCGGGAATGACTTACAACATTCAGGAGGCTTTCCACGGCCAAGGTTACTTCGGAGTTAAGGTAACACCGTTGGGCTCCCACTTAGCTCTTTTAGAAGGACAAGATGATGGCGAGGTTCAGGCTTTAATGAATGAAGCGAAGGATTGGCTAGACCAATGGTTCCACAATATTCGTCCTTGGTAGCCAAAGGATATTGATCATGAAAGACTTATATGGCTTCGCATATATGGTATCCCTTCTCACGCTTGGAACCATGAATTCTTTTCTCAAGTGACTAAACCGTAGGCGGTCTTTATTAATGCTGATGAAGGAACTACGAAGAAGTGTACGATGGATGTGGCACGTCTTATGATCCGAACCTCTTGCAACAAAGTGGTTGATGAATTTTTTGATGTGAAGGTGAATGGAGATTTATTTCACCTCCGTGTGGTTGAGGATTCATATGGACCAATGCGTGTCGTGATTACTGAGACCAAGGCATCCAATGCTCTTAAGGTGGGAAAAACTTGGTTAGAGGAGGCTGAGAGTGATGGTGATGAGGAGGAAGAGGAGGAGGAGGCGAGAGGGAGATGGGAGATGGAGGAGGTGTTTTCGGAGAGCGTAATGGGCAAAGCTGATCAGAATTTAGCCATTGTCCCTGTGATGAATGCCCATAACGAAACTAACAATACTCCTAATAATGTTAGAGAAACTTGGGATGATAATTCAAACTCAAGGAATTTGAATTCTGCAGAAGGTAGTGGGGCGGTGTCAAGGGGTGCTAAGGAAGTGGTTAGTATGATGGAGTTGGAAAGAAATTCGTTGGGCCTGGAAGTGGGAGTAGTTGGGCCAGCAATTTCCTCTAATTTTCATCATACTACCAAAGGGGGTGTGTATAGCAGGAGAACAAAATCAGCTGAGTTGGGACGGCCTGCTGGCTCTTTTCCTGGGCCTGTTGGTCTTGCAAGTGTTAGCAAACAAGAGAATGGGGGTTTCCTAAGTGATGGGCCAAGAGAGATTATCAAGAGATTGAGTTTGAGCCCAAGAGGTGCTTATGTGAACTATAGTGTTGCTCTGAAAGCTACAACACAAACTGATGAGAATGGGTCCTTTTCTTCAACAGTACCTAATACTATCTCGTTTCCAGCTGCCAAATTTGCAAACACTCAGCTGGTTACAACACCTTCTGTTCAGCCTCATTTCTCATCGGCTATGGTACCTGTCGTGGATTTGTCACTGCCACTCTCGCGCGAAGGGCTGAAGAACATTGAAGGGGTCACACGAAGTCGGATTGCTCAATACAAACCGCCAAAATTAGCTTCGTCATCTCTTCTGTCAGCAGGTTCAATTCTGTGTTGTAGCTCGATTAATTCCTCTGATGTCAGAAACTGTAATAGGATCTTTTTGGAGAAACATGAACATGAAGTTGCGTCTAAATTGTGGAGGGGTGCGGTGGAATTAGGGGTGGAAGGTGAAGAAGAGGATGAAAGGTATGTTGAGAGAATTTTGATTAATGAGAATAGAGATCAATCGGCTAGATTGTTGAGGGAGCATAACAACACTGGTGCGTTATGAAGATTATGTCTTTGAATATGAGGGGATGGGGTAACGCGGCAAAACGCCGACGTTTGAATTCTTTAATTAAATTGGGTGCTTTTGATATGTGTTTGCTTCAAGAAACTAAACGTACGTCTTTTGATGCTTTCTCAATCCACAATCTTTGGGGTCACAGTGATGTTGAATGGGTTGATAAACCTTCTGATGGTCTGTCGGGCGGTTTGCTTTCTATTTGGAATTCTGGTGTGGTGAACTTTCGTTATAGTTTTTCAGGGGATGGGTTCTTAGGGGTGTGTGTTGATTGGAAAGATAGTTTGCTATACATTGTCAACATTTACTCGCCGTGTGACATTGCAGGCAAACAGAAACTTTGGAGCGATTTGCTTAATTTTAAAGCAAATCACGCTCAGGGTGACTGGTGTTTAGGTGGTGATTTTAACGCTACTCTGAAAAGGAGGGAACGGAAAGGATGTGGGAGTGTTGGCAGTGGAGGAAGTTTGATAGAGCAATCTGAATTTTCACAGTTTACTGATTTGATGGAGGTTATCGATATTCCTGTTTTAGGGAAGACTTTTACTTGGTTCAACACAGCGGGTACTGCTATGAGCCGGTTGGATCGTTTTCTTTTGTCATAAGGTTTTATTGTGAAAAGTGGTATCTCAAACCAATGGATTGGGGATCGGGATATTTCCGACCATTGTCCAATATGGTTAGTCTGCTCAACGCTTGATTGGGGTCCAAAACCATTTAGATTTCACAATTGTTGGTTAGAGCACGAAGGTTTTCTGCCGTTTGTGACAGAGGTTTGGAATAACATCAAAGTAGAAGGGAAAAAAGCATATGTTATTAAAGAAAAACTGAAAATTCTCAAAGAAAAGTTGAAGTTGTGGAATAGGGAAGTTTTTGGTATCGTTGACCTTAATATTGACGACACGGTTAAGAGATTGAATGAGGTTGAGGACATGTTAGCAGGTGATATGGCCGACCCCTCAACTCTCAATTCAAGGGAGTTGGTTAAGAAATTTTGGGAAGAAATCCATCGAAAAGAAAGTATTCTAAAACAGAAATCAAGGTCGAAATGGATTCAAGAAGGTGATTCTAACTCCCGTTTTTTCCATGCTTGTATTAAAAGTCGGCGACGGAGGAATCAATTGGTGATGCTCAAGAAGGGTACGGCGTGGATACAAGGGGTTGATAATATTAAGCATGAGGCGAAAGTTCATTTTTCTTCTTTTTTTGCAGAAGAACATAGTAGTAGACCGACTTTACATGGTTTGGAGTTCAATAAACTTTCGATTGAGGATAATTCTACATTAACCGAACCTTTTCTAGAAGATGAAATTCGGGAAGTGGTCTGGAGCTGTGATGGAAATAAAAGTCCGGGGCCGGACGGATTTAATTTTTCTTTTTTAAAAGCGTGCTGGAGTATTGTTAAATCTGACATATTGGCATTTGTGCAAGAGTTCCATGCTAATGCCGTATTGCCAAAAGCGGTGACATCCTCTTTTCTCACACTCATCCCGAAAAAGGATCATCCGCAAGATTTCTTTGATTACCGCCCAATATGTTTGATAGGATGTTTATATAAGATTGTCTCAAAACTGTTGGCCAACCGGTTGAAGCGTGTACTGGGTAAGTTGATTTCTAAATATCAATCGGCCTTTATTCCTAATAGGCAGATTTTGGATGGTTTAGTAATGCTATATGAAATCATTGATTTAGCGAAAAAAAGAAAGGATAAATGTTTTCTTTTTAAGGTTGATTTCGAAAAGGCCTACGATACCGTTAGCTGGTCTTTTCTTGAAAACTGATGATAAAGATGGGTTTCTCCGAAGATTGGTTAAAATGGATGCGTGCTTGTGTGTTTCACAGTTCTATGTCGGTTCTCGTTAATGGCAGTCCCACTGCTGATTTTTCTGTGGGTAGAGGATTGCGACAAGGTGATCCTCTTTCACCTTTTCTATTTTTAATTGTGGCTGAAGGTTTAACTGGGTTGATGAAACGGGCAGTTGAGCTTGGTAAATTTCAGGGGTATAAGATTAATGATCAAATTCAGGTTCAAATCCTTCAATTTGCGGATGACACCATTTTGATAGGTGACGACGTTTGGGAGAACTTACGAACCATTAAAGTTTTATTAAGAAGTTTTGAACTTGTGTCAGGTTTGAAGATAAATTTTGTGAAAAGCAAACTTTATGGTTTGAACATCAATGATAATTTTTTGACGGCCGGTGCTTCTTTTCTCTTTTGTCGAGCTGATGTGTGTCCTTTTAAGTTTCTTGGTATTCCCGTCGGTGCTAACCCAAGACGACGGGAGACTTGGAAACCGGTTGTGACGGCTATGTCAAACAGATTGAGCTTGTGGGCAAGTCGGCATTTGTCATATGGGGGTCGAATCACACTCATTAATTCTGTGTTGGCCAGCATCCCTCTTTATTTCTTCTCTTTTTATAAGGCTCCCAGTTGCATTTTAAAACAACTAGTGCGAATACAGCGGAATTTTCTATGGGGAGGCGGCATAGACGATAAGAAATTATGTTGGGTGAAGTGTGATCAGATTTGTCTACCGAAGGAGCAAGGCGGCTTAGGGGTCAAACATCTAGGATTGTTTAATGTGGCTTTACTCACTAAATGGAAATGGCGATTCTTAGTTGATCGAGATGCAATATGGGCTGAATTATTATCCTTCCGATATGGTCACTTACCTTCTAGGTTTGTTACTGGATCTACACGGCCTAAAGAATCTATATGGTGGAAGGATGTGTTGAGTGGTGATAAGGAGGGAGGCGTGGATTGGTTCATGTCGCATATTAGTTGTGGTGTAGGAAATGGAGCAGATATTGGGTTTTGGCACTGTCAATGGTTTGGTAATCAAAAGTTAAGCGATTTATTTCCTACTCTTTATGCTAAAGAATCTGTACAGGGTGCTGTGATAGCGGATAGGATGATATGGAACGGTACCGCTCTGTTGTGGTAGTGGCAATGGCGCGAACCCTTGTCGGATTATGATATTGGTAAGCTTTTTGAGCTGCAGCATCTGTTTATTGGCTTTTCACTTGACCCCGATCGTTGTGATAGGTGGAAATGGCTGTCAGATCCTATTGGTATTTTTTCGGTTAAGTCGTGTTATCGATTACTTATTGAGTCCCGGGTATCAATTTCTTTGAATGCCAATGTTCTTCCGGCAATCTAGAAACTTTGGAAGAATGACGTACCTTCTAAGGTGAGTATTTTTGGATGGCGACTATTACTTGAGAAATTACCAATGAGGGCAGCACTTAATCACCGAGGTATCTTATTAAACTCTACTGACTTGCTGTGTAGTATGTGTTCATCATCTACAGAAGATTGTTCACATCTATTCTTTCGGTGTCCATTTGCGGTGGGTGTGTGGGGAGCGGTATTTCAGTGGATAGGACGGGACATGACTATAGGATTGGACGGATGGTTTCATTTCTTATGCTTTGGTTTGTTGGTTCCTTATAATAAACGGCGCTACGTTAGGCATGTGATTTGGTTGACAACAACTTGGTGTATCTGGAAGTATCGCAATGATGTGATTTTTAATGGTGGTACTCCTAATGTTGCGGCTTTAGTTGATAATATTAAACATTTCTCTTGGTTGTGGTTTCATGGCCGAGCGGGTAGACATGCTTCTATATCGTTGTCTAGTTGGTATCTTGATCCGCTGGCTTGTTTTCAATGTTTGTAATCCTTTTGATGTAAGGGTTTGAGTACCCCTTGTACTCCATATTAATACATTTGGCTTATCAAAAAAAAAAAACTAGATCTTATGAAATTACATTTTTTTATAAATATTAATTGTAGATTTTCTCTCCTTTTGTTTAAATAAGTAGTTATCTACAAAAGTTTGGTTCTTCGATTTTTATGTTTTCGCCGTCATAGAGCGGCGTTGTGTTTGTTCGTCGTCTTGTGCGGCGTTGTGTTTGTTCGTCGTCTTGTGCGGCGTTTGTTGGTTTTCTTCTTTGCTCGGGGTTCGTTGATTCAACTTTGCATATTTACATCAACTCATTATAGATCTGATGAAGACTTGGACGTCAATGCTACAAATCCGGGAGTATGAACATTTCGGTTACTTTTATGTTGTCATGTTTGTAGGCACTTTCATTATGTCGTTGTATTCTATTAACCTAGGTGCTGCGAGATTGTTTGCAGATTCATCTTTTTCAGTTTTTAGCAATTCTGAATTTGTAATGATCTATGTATTTGTTAATTTGAATGAATGAATTTCTTTTTTAGTCAAAAAAAAAAGGCTTAAATGCACTTTTGGTCCCCTATTTTGATATTTTTGAATTTTTGATCCCCCTATTTTTTTAAACCAATTTTTTGGTCCCCAATTTAGAAAGTCAACATTATTTTTTAGTCTCCCTCCTATTTTTACGATGTGGCATCTCAATTGCTGACATGGTAAGGCTGACTAGGAAAGATTTTTGCAATGTCATTTTTTATTTCCATATCGTTTAATTTATTGATTAAGTAAAATAAAAAATCAACAAATAATTTGTCAAAAAACAAAACAAAAAAAAATCAACAAATTAAAACTTAATTTGTTTTAATAATATGGGAATTGTCTACATATTGTCTATAAAATGAAGAACCCTAATATCTAATCGATTTGCTAAGACTCAATCACTGCAAGATCTTCCTCTTTTTCAACAACTTCTCGTTCAATATCTTTTCTCTTGCAAGTTCTCTTCAAAAAGCTAGAAGGAACAATAAACCAAAGATTCTTATTATTTGTACTTGCTGTTAATTGAAATAAAAGATGTCACTGATTGAGTGTCCAAATCAAGGAGGGGAACTATTATTTTTTCCCAGAAACTAAAAACAAACATTGAAAACAAAAACAAAAATAAGAACAAGAACCGAAAACCTTGTTGTGTTGTTGTTGCATCCACTTCTTTTGCACTTTCATCTTTGAACAAAAGCCAACTATATTATTGTTGATGATTGATCAAAAACAATATATTATTGTTGATGAAGATCTTGTGAGTCTCGGCAAATAAATTAAATATTAGGATTATTCATTTTGTTAGACAATTCCCAGATTTTTATAACAAATTAAGTTTTTTTGTAAAAAAAAATACAAAATAAGTTTTTATTTGTTGATTTTTTTTTACTTAAACATTAAATTAAATGATATAGAAATAAAAAAATGACTTTGCAAAAATCTTTCTTAGTTAGCCTTGCCATGTTAGCAATTGAGATGCCACATCGTAAAAATCGGAGGGGGACTAAAACATAAGGTTGACTTTCTAAATTGGGGACCAAAAAATTGATTTTGAAAATAGGGGGATCAAAAGTTCAAAAATATCAAAATAGGGGGACCAAAAGTGCATTTAAGCAAAAAAAAAATTGTAGATTTATTCAAATGAATCTAATCAAACTACTTTTTTTTGTTAAACTAGTATGATGGCGCGGTGTCATTTGAATTTTGTATGTATTTATTTAAAAAAAATTTTTTGACTAAAAAGATATAAATTATTCATTAAGAATTAAGAGATACAATCAGATATGTCAAAATAGAGATGAGAACTGACATTATATATGACCGCCTTAGCACCATATTAGCCTCTCTCCTACAAAACTTGACATAAGAGTTGTTACAGATGTCAGATAAATTGGCTCTACATTTAGCTAAAATGGAGCCTAGCTCCGTAGCATCTTGTACATGTGAGTTCAGTGAATCCACCACTCCTTTTGAGTCCATACAAAAAATGACATTCTCGAACTCTAGTTCTTTTAACCACTCAGTCGCTGCTAGCAGCCCCGATGCTTCACCTAAAGCAACTGACATAATCAGTTTGAGCCATATAGTTTTCGCTCCGACAAACATGCCAAATTCATCTCTAAGGCACATTCCTATACCCACTCTGTTGTGATGCATCTACATTATACTTGAGAAAACCATGGGGTGGGCGTATCCAGTTAAAGTTGTTCTGATCATTTTGGATTGTCAATAAATTTTGTTCCACTATTCGACGCGCATTCCACCATTCTGTAAGTAAGCAACTTCCTCTGTGAAGAATTTCTGCACTGCTCTCATTTTGATGGTCCCATATGGATACATTTCTACTCTTCCACAAGCTCCAAAGGTTCATAGCAAAACTACATCGCTCTTGCTTTGACAAAACCTTTAATAAGTAGAAAATCATATCTCCAATACTATCATGTTGATGTAGTACCTGTTCGATATGATGTGAAAGGTTAAGATTCCTCCATGTTGAATTACTTTTATTACACTGCATCAATACATGGGCTGCTGTCTCTGGCACTGTGTTACACCAAGGACAATTAGCTCCTACTTGAACGCCTTTTTCGATCAGCCGTGCACGAGTTGGTAAGCAATTTCGTGATGCTCGCCAAATAAAATTTTTGACTTTTGGTGGCACAGGAAGCTTCCAAATCGACATCCAATCCCCTTCCACCAACAGCCCTGTATTTATTTATATATTTAATTTGTATATATTGTTTATGTAAAGTTTTTTTTTATACATGCATCAAATAAAATAACTATCATATGGTTTGGATAGATACATATGTATAGTATTAACGTTGACAAAATTGACATTCACTTAGGGATGAAAGACTAAGCCCCAAAAATTGTAGAGTTTGAGCGTTAAAATTCTTTCTTGAATTTAATTAGGATTTTTTAGTACAGCCTTAAAATTCTTGCATGATGTACTAACCCATCATAGATTATTGAGTAGACATTACCTTTTATAAGTTCTTTTTCAAACTTATAAATTAAAGTGAGACGCACCGTGCCATGAATCTTGTTTTTCTATCCAATTCAATGATTTTTTTAACATAATACATGATAAAAAAAAATAATATTAGTGATTATAAGAATAAAATAATAATACAAACTTGACTTATAATTATTCATACCTTTGAACCCATTAGTATCATGTTTAATGAAAATATTTAGTTGTTGCGAGCCAAATCTCGAACAAACCACAACCGAATTACACGAACCACAACATTCAAACTCTCACTTTGGATAATTGAATAATTTTGGGAGTCAGTTTGTATTGACTTAAAACAAATGAAAAACGCAAAAATGAAAAAGACAAAAATATAGTTGGATATGAAATGAAATTGTGAATTTTATGTGAAAATCTACAATTATTTATAGTGAGTTTTCGAACCACAAAACTAAATTATATTTATTATAATTTTAATTTAATATATATTGAACGTTTTATTTAAATAATTATGATTCTTACCTAACTGACAAATATTTTTATGACACATAAAATTAATACCGTAACGTTTATCTTATTTAATTTAATTCTTTTGTAACCGAACGAATAATTTAATTTTATATTGACCATTTTATTTAAATAATTCTGATTCTTACGTAACTGACAAATATTTTTATGACACATAAAATTAATACCGTAACGTTTATCTTATTTAATTTAATTATCTTGTAATCGAAGGAATAATTTAATTTTATATTGACCGTTTATTTAAATAATTATGATTCCTATGTAAGTGAAAAATATTTTTATGACACATAAAATTAATACGGTAACGTTTATGTTATTTAATTTAATTCTTTTGTAACTGAAGGAATAATTTAATTTTATATTGACCGTTTATTTAAATAGTTATGATTCTTACATAACTAACAAATATTTTTATGACACATAAAATTAATACGGTGATATTTATGTTATTTAATTCTTTTGTAACTGGCAGAATAATAATAGAACATAAATAAAAAATTAAAATGTCATATGCAGAAAAATAAAGTGGAATCATACTTAAACCAAATTTATTTTTTCAATTTAATTTTATATTGATCGTTTTATTTAAATAATTATGATTATTACGTTATTGACAAATATGTTTATAACACATAAAATTAATAGCATAATGTTTATCTTCTTTAATTTAATTCTTTCGTAACCGAATGAATAATTTAATTTTATATTGTCCGTTTTATTTATATAATTATGATTTTTTACGTAAGTGAAAAATATGTTTATGAGACATAAAAGTAATATTGTAACATTTATCTGATTTAATGTAATTCTTTTGTAACTGACAAAATAATTATTTGTACTTAAATATAAAATCAAAACGTAATTTACAAAGAATTGAAACGTTAAAAATATTAATTTAAAAAACATAACGTTAAAATCATAATGTCGAATAATAAAAAATAGTACACGTGTACTATTTTTCTTATGAGGAGGGTCACAAATATATATTATTTAGATACAATGTAAATTAATTAACATATATTTTTCCATCATTACGTCACCTTCTTAATTCAACCTATTTCGTAGTAATCTACATGTAAATTTCAAATAACCAAAAAAATACAAGGAAATAGGCAAACTTACATATCACAAAACTCCCACTGTTTTTTTGTCGGATATTAAGTGTCAAAAATCGTCTCATAAATTTAATGTGCCAATAAATTCCTTTTTTTTTTGCACACACACTTTCTCTTTCAAAAAAAAAATAAAACCACCAAATAAAAATTTGTAACAAACGTTTTTTTTTTGTTGCTAAATTTGTAACAAACTTTATTTTAAAAAAAACAAGCAAAATTTGTTACAAAAAAATTATGAAGGTATAATAGGCAAAATATAACCTAAATTGCTAAAACGACAAATAATTTGAAATAAATATTTTTTTTTCTTTTCTAAGGCGACAAATAAAAAAGAACAAAGGAAATTAAAGCACATTTGAAAATAATCAAAATGTATTGTCGAAAACAATATATGTCACCAAACAAATATGATTAATTTTATTAATGTGAATAATAACGTATAATAATCAATGAGTGAAAAATTCGATCTATTGAACTAAATGATAAAATTGGATAAAATTGTCAATAAAAAAGTACATAATAATGCATTAAAATTAAACAATAAAAATCTGTTGTTTGACGATCATATAATTCAAATGTTCTAGAGTTTCTTAATTTTAATATTGATATTCATATATTCAGTTGTGGATAAATCACCTCCATCAGGGCAAACTCTCTTAAATGATACACCATCAACTTTATGAGTGTATGAGTCTACGATATCTAAAGATATTCTATCTTTGACTTTCTCCTCTATTGTTTCATCAAACTTTGTTATAAGATCTTGTGAATTGCACTGATAAAAAATTAGAACATATAAAGTATGAATTAAAATGACAAAAACTTATAACATATAGAGTATGAAACTTATTAGTACACAAAATTGTTAGTAGTAATAAGTTAAGCCGAAAAAGTTAATCTATAGATTTAGTGAGTTAAGACGAAATAGTTAATATATGAAAACTGATTTTTTTAAATGAAAATTCTAAATAATAATAATAATAATAATAATAATAATAATAATAACAACAACAACAACAACTACTATACCAAAAAAACAACAACAACAACTACATACCCATAAATTGACACTGTAGAAGAAAATTATCTTACTTGTTGACATTCTAGAAGTGTCTTAATATTTTTCATATGTGTGATTTTCTATAGATCATGATGGAAAACCTTAGATATGAACTGAAATTTGTATAAGAGAATTATTCTTTTCATAAGTTCTACAAAAAATTGAAAGGAAAATTAATAAACAATTGCATATATGCATAACTAAAAATTTACTAGTATAACTGACATGTGCTATGCACGGGTTAATATTTAAATTTATAGTATATATTATTAATTTTTTTTAAAATTTAAGTTAATTAATATAATTTTTGTCAAATATTTTTATTTTTCCAATTATTTGTGAAATTAATTTTATATTTCTATTATTTAAATATAAAAATAATATATATTTAAGAATTTTAAAGAGATAAAATAGGGTGGAGAGTGATCTCCCGTTCCCGGTTTTGAACAATATCATGTTTCATTTTTAGTCCTCATTGAAATTACAAAAAAGATAGGTCGTGTATTAATATATGAATATAAATATTGATCATCGTTTAAATTATAAAATCAAAAAACATTCGTATTAATATGAGTGTAAATATAAGTCATAGTATAAAAAATAGGTTTTCCGTATTAATATGTGTATAAATATTTAAGTTCTAATAAAAAAAAGTTTTTCGTCTCATATTAAAACATTCGTAGAAAAAAATATAATTCTGTAAAAATTACAAAATAAAAACACGGTGAGATACTATTTTTGTTTAATGCAGTGAACACCCCGACTGTCCAAGCTGTCTGCAAATTACAAATAACTTCCTGACAGTCTATACCGTCGTAACCATCCATCAACTATATTAATATTTATTCGTAATGACTTCCCGACGGCCTAAACCGTCATCAAGATTAATTAATTCTGACACACTTTTATCGACGGAAATTACATGTTGTCGACGGTCAGGACCGTCAGAAAGTATAAACATCCCGACGGCTAAGGCTTTCAGGATAATAATTTCAGTGGACGATAATTTCCCGACGGCTAAAGCCACTGGTATGTATTTTTCATTTATTTTTAAATATTCTCATAATTTATTGACGGTTTTTTTTTATTTTTTGACGGCCTGAACCTTCAAAATATTTCCTGAGGGCCTAAACCTTCAACCCGTCTTTCTCAATTTGGTTGGAAAATGAAGGTTTTCTTGTAGTGAAAAAAGACACTTGTATTAATATATTACTATAAATATTGATCCCGTGTAAATTAAAAAAAAAATACAGGTATATTAATATAAGTGTAAATATTTTTCATAAGCAATAAAATAAAATATCATAAAATTGTCTCAAAATTTAATCATAAATATATAATTTTAGTTGTTGGTGGAAATCGAACCGTGTGGTATTGAGCAACTTTAAATTTATGAGACAGCTATCCCACCCTTTGAGGTGCCTCCAATCTGGCGAGGGATTAGTCACTGTGTTCGGCGGTGGTTACTCTGGTCTCAACAGAAAAAATTAAACCATGTATTTCATACTAAATTTTGTTCGTGAGAGAGACATAGATGACACACATAAATTTTGGTTCATTATAGATTGTCCAGTGAAAATTTGTTCATGAGAGAGACATCCGTAAATATATATTATAGAGATAGAAATTTTTTTGACTAATTATAGAGATAGAGATAGAGATTATAGAAATTAGTAACTTTTTAAAAATGATGGTTAGTAACAATTAAGTAAAAAAGTACATCATAAAAAAAGATTTTTGTTGTGGGTGGGAATTGAACCATGTTCCTTTTACTACAACTCCTAGTTAAACCTACATAGTATAAGTAAAAATATATATATTATAAAAATAGATTTTTTGTCGTTGGTGAGAATCGAACCATGTTACTTTTACTAAAGCTCTTAACTAAATCTAAGTAAAATAATATAAAAATTAGAAAAATGTTGTTGGAGGGAATCAAAGGGAGTATATTTAGCTTGCCTAATTGCTTAAAACATAAAGCCTTGAAATCTTGTCACATAGATATATGAAGACTTAGTTGCTTGCCACATTGAATGATGATCGGGAGAGAGACATCCGTAATTATATTATATAGAAATAACTAATTAGTTTTTGAGCCCGTTCAAATGCACGAGAAAATAATATGTTTGTAATACATTTTATATAAGAAAAGGCCCCTAAAAAAGTCAAATTCATTGTCTTATATTATTTAATTTCCATATCAATACCCTTCAAATAAAAAACCAGTAAAAAATGAATTGATAACAATTGTTAGCAATACGAGCAAGCTATCAAGACTAACATTTCTTCTAACTAATGAGGATTGGTGGGTGAGTGTCATTAAGACTGCAGGGATGTGACTATTAGCCACAACGAGTTTGCCATTTCTTGACCCAATTTTTTTGTCTACTTTTGTCGATAGGTGGCACAGCAAGACCAACAAATTTCATATGCTTGATGGGGAAACAATAGTCATGCTAGATGACGTGCATTGTCTTCTGCATCTCCCCATTCAATGAAGTCTACTTGACCACCGAAGCATTGTCACCAAAATTGAGGGCATTGAGATGATGGTGGTGACCTATCTAGGTTCAAATCCAACGAACGTGGACCAGGACATCACAGTAACCAAAATAGATCACCATCAAGCTGCACACCAATGTGAAAAGGATGGAGATATGTCTAGATATAAACTTTTAATTTAACAATATATTTTATAAATTTTGTATTTATTATAACAATATCATTGATTTGTGCATGGTGCAACATAAAAAACTTGTGCATATTAGCATCGGCCTTTCTTTAGTAATCAACTGTGGTTCTCAAACTCAATTCTAGGTGAAGCTGCATTTAATAGGTTTTTTGGTGGGCTAAATCAATTCTACATGCTCTATGTTTTCATTTACCATATTGCCTTACTTTAATTGACTTAATGTAGCTTTCCCTTTTCATTTTTAAAATCTATTTTGGTTATTTACACATTCAAAAACAATTTTGACACAATATCCAAACAACAATTTTATGCAAATCAATTTTATAAAAATATTCAAACATATATCCCTTTACATTCAACTTGCTTTTAATCAAAATCAATTTTTAAAAATCAATTCAATCAAAATTCATTCTCGTTACCGCTGAACCAAACATATTTAGCAGTTTGGAAAGATAAAACCAAAGATAGCAATATTGGATAATTTAAAAATTATAAATTTGTATGATTAAAGTAGTTTTGTTTAGTAATAATACTTCTCTCAATGTCTCACTAGCTTACATTCGATTCCAAATTTCTAATTCGATCTAAATTATTCCCAATACTAATCTATCGATGTATTCAATTCTTTCTTTTATCTCAATACCTATCCAATATTGAACAAACCATTGCAAGGTAGAGAATAATCTACCTCATATCGTAAATGTTACTCAACTAGAGAATAATTGGAAGGTTACTCAACTAGAAAATAATTCAAACTAAATAATTGGACACAATACAAGTTACTCAACTAGAGAATAATCTACCTCATATCGTAAATGTCTAAAACACCAATCAAGCATCAAGGGAGATCTTCCAGGAGAAGTATGAGTTGGAAGTGTAATGTAATTTTGCAATTCTTTATCATCCCAAGATAACACACTGCATTTTGTGGGGGATGAAGCACTCATGACATAGATAGAGTTTCTCTCGTATCCCCATCTATTCGGGTTGCTCAATGCATAACAGTTTCTGCACTTGACATAAAATAATGCAATGTCGTCCAAAGTTTCCAGCTTGACATAATTCACAGTTGAGAAGTCTATCTTGTACACATCCGGTAATGTTTTGTCATCAATAAAATCAACCACCAAAAGTTGCTCGTCACAACAAACCAACCAACGACGGGGTGCGATAATTGTTGTATTAGGAGTACCCTTCAGTTTTAGAAATGTAATAATATTTGCAGAATTCAAGTTGATTACCCCAATGTTGGCCTTGCTAGTGATAACATATATTTTATTATGAAAAACCACAAAGTCGACAACCCTCCCTAGATTTTCCACTACGGAATAAGTAACCCAACTGCAATTTTGAGATTGATAGACACTCAAACTCCCATAAACAAAAATATTGCATAAAACAACTAAGACAAATTCCTCAGAACCTTTTTTGAAAGCAAGCAAGGCATGGTTGGCCAAACCAAAAGACTTAACTTCAAAGGTAGAGACATTGATTACCTTATTTATTCTTTTAAATGGATTGATTAAGAGAAATGAATTATTGATCCCCGCCATGATAAAATATCCGCTAGAAAACGTAACATAGCTAGAGTACAAGAAGCACTCTATCTTCAAGCAATAAACATTTTGGTCAGATATGCTAGAAAGGTTATATGATTTCTCACCAGTGTTGGCTTGATATGATAATATTAGAAGTAATGGTTCTTTGGAGGTCGAGAAATTTCTCCAATAAATTTTGTGAAAAGCCCTCCAATTCTTACACACACCAGAAAAGTGAAAGAGGTCATCAAAATCTAGTCTTTTGGAAATGATATCAAGCGCATCCAAAGGAAGTTCACAATTTTCTTTTGCCTTCTTCATCTTTTTCCCTAAGTATCACAACAATGAAAGTGTTAGGATATTTCTAAATATGTTTTTATTGACTTCTAAAATCATAAGATGTTTTATTGTCTATTAGATAATATCATGTAAAGTTATGTAATTTCTGCTTTTTATTTTTATTTTTTGTGTGCCTGTAACTGAGATCACAAACTACTCTCTCCGTACCAAAATATAAGTCGTTTTGAGAAAAAAATTTGTACCAAAATATAAGTCGTTTTACATTACCAATAAAGCATTAAATGATGTTTTTCTTTTTATACCCTTAACTATTTATTACTCTTTCTTCTTTTACTTCTTCAATTTATCTTTTCCATATCATTAATGAAGGATAGTTTTGTAAACTAACACATAATTTATTTTTTCCATACAACAATGATTACATTTCTTAATTTGTGTAATATGGTCAAAACGACTTATATTTTGGTACGGAGGGAGTATATATCTATAATAAGGATACAGTAAATGCATTGAATGCTTAGAAATCATCTAATCTAAGAAGCCTAAAAATCATCTAATCTAAGAAGCATTAGAATCATCTACACATTTTTCTTAATTCTAATAATTTTCCAAAAAAAAAAACATAATAGAGTCATTAGAGTGGAGTTATTGAAGGGTTGAAAACAAAAAGATAAAAGCATTTATGCTACCAAAGACAAAAACAAAGTGAATAATCTACAAGGTGATAAAGATTTTAGTAGAATAATCTTCTACCGGTGATTCTAAAATGACCTCTCTTTAAAGATAGAATTGATTAAATAAGAACCAATTAATTTTGGTTAAATATATTATTTTCGTATGCTTAGATCTATCTGTCTTGTTTTATCCATATCTTCAGTTCTAGATATCCGATAAAGATGATTTTTAATGCGTTGAAAAGATGACAAAATTTCCTATAGTTTTTATGTTCTACACAAGATCCAGTTCAGCTTCTATCATTGCGTTCAGAGGGGTCGAAATGAAGGACGAAATTAAAACTCATGGGCTGTGGAATTTTATTAAGTGGACGGCTATGAATAAATGAAAGAATAAATCCTTGAATGAATTGAGAGCAGCATTCATTACATAAATGGAGGTGGTTACGATTTAATTAAAGTTATTTGAGTGGAAGTCATTCAATTGCTTACCTACTCACATTCCTTTGAGAAAGTTTAATTACTTTAATCTAATAAATAATTGTAAGGCTTATGTCATTTAGTTGTGTTTTAATAGAGTCATTTGAGTTCATAGGAGCAAGAACTCTATAAATTGTAAATTTTATTATTAAATAAAATAGATTTGGTTTAAGTAAAAATATGAGAGTTTTCTCTTTGGTTCTTTGAACCGTCTTTTTAGCTTATCGGTTCGCCGTGGCGCTAATCATCGACAAATCAGCCGGAACCTCCATAACCGGTTGTGGCGTCTTCCCGACTTATCAATTGGTTTTCCACCCCAATTGTGGCGTCATTCCACCATCTCCACCATCAAACTCTTGTTTTGGGTCCGACCGCTTTGCGACACTCATCAGTGGTATTTAGAGCAAGGTTTCAAAAGAGGGTCAAATTTTGGTAAAGTATCTTTATTCTTGTTTTTCATTGTTATTTGTTTGTCTAGTATCATTATATAAAAAAAAATCAAAAAAAAAGTGGAAAAAAATCAAAAAAAAGAAGAAATTTCACGTGAAAAAAAAAGGAAGAGCAAGAAAGAAAAACAAAAAAAAAAAAAAAAAACTAGTTGTGAATTTCTTGTTATTATTAGTTCTTTGCCGCCGCACTCTAAAATTTTCTGTTTCTTTTGTTTAGTCTATCTTTGTCATTTGTTTCTTGTGATTTTCTTCTTATTAGAGTCTTGTTTTTTTTTTCCTCCTTGTTTTATTTGTGTTAAGCTTTTTGTGTGTTGATTGTCATCTGAAAATGATTTCTTTGTGTTGGGTTATTTTGGTTTCTTTAAAGAACTAAAAGAGCAAATTGAGTGGTAAAAGGCAAGAGTGTTTTCATTATCAGAAAAAGCCAAAAAATAGTGAGTGAAACACGAGTGTTTGAGTGTAAACACGTGAGTAGAGTGGTGAGGTCCAATTTTCCAAACACTTGTTACTAATATTTCACAATCATGTCTAATCCGCCGTCACCGAGAACAGTAGCTCTAACTAATGAGATAAGGGCTATGCGTGAGAATTTTGAAAGGTTGTTAAGACAACAAGGTGAACAATTCCAACAAAGAATTGATGAGTTAGAAAGGAGGTCTCAAATTTCTAACGATGGTAGTGGCGATGAGGATGAAAGAAGGCGTAGAAGAAGACAACCGGGGGATCAGTTGAGGGGCATTAAAATTAAAGTCCCATATTTTATTGGGAAGAATGATCCGGAGGCATACCTAGAATGGGAGACTAAAATTGAACAAATTTTTAATTGTCATAATTATTCTGATGTTGAAAAAGTGCAGGTTGCTTCCATTGAGTTCAAGGAGTATGCTTTAGTGTGGTGGGATCAATTGATCAAAGAAAGAAGGAGGGAATGATGAGGACATAAGCCAAGAAGACATAAATGAAGCAATCCAAAGCTTAGGAGGTCCTATAACAAGGGCACATACAAGAAGAGCCCATGATGTCTTAGTTCACTTCATAATCAAATCAAGAGAAGGTTCGACCCAAGTTGGAGAAGGCATGGCCCAAGTTGAAGGAAGAGAACCCAAGTTGGTGATTGTCATACAAGCAAGTGATAGTGACAAATAAAGAGTTCCACTAAGCAAGTGATAGTGGTCAATAAACATACTCCACTAAACCACCACTATCTCTTAGTTATTTTCCATTTTCCCATTGTAATAATTTAGTCCACTAACATGATAATAAGTGGCTAAAGTCTCTTGATTTTTTTAGTTAACTTTTATGTGTTTTGCATCATAAGCCAATCCTATATAAAGGAGGCATGTAGCACCTATCAAATCAAGCAATTTTGTTAAGTCTTACACATTGTGTAATTGAGAGTATTTGCTCTTAGGTTCTGGATTGGACCAAAATTGATCTTATCAAGGAATCCTTTTCTTGTGGTGATCTTCACTCCATAGGCTTATCATTCTCTCTTGGATTAGAAAGAGTGTGGCGCCTCTTCTATCTTATTCCATTTCTTCTATTTTCTTTACTTTATTTGGATTTTTGTTCTTACATGTGTTTGTCTCAAATTCTATCATTTTCTAATTTTGAATCATATGCTCATTGTCTAACTTGTTTATTTACTATTGAAACACAAGAATTCACAAGTTCTAAGTTCACAAAAACTAGTTTGTGAATTTTTGAAGGTATTGCACAATTCTCAACAATTGGTGCTCATCAAGTGGTATCAGAGCTTATAGGTTCAAATCAGGTGTTATCTATCTTTTCATTTTTGTTGCTGATTATATTTTTTGTTTTTTGCACTTCTTCATTGTTTGAAAAAAAAAAGTGAAAGAAGAAAAAGCAAGTAGAAAAAAACCGTGAAAAAAAAATAGAAGCAAAGTTATCATTTGTATTTTTTTCTCTATCTTCTTTGTCATAGTTGGTGAAACATGGAATCCAAACAAAGGACAAAGAATTTCTTTACTAGATGTCTTGTGAATGATAAAGATTGTGACTTGTTCATTGATAGAAAATATTGGATTAATATGGCAAGTACAACTATGGTGGAGAAATGGGGACTTCCGGTTCTTGAACATCCAAGACCATATATACTTTATAGTCTCGAAGATCCGGAGTTTAAAGACATGGCTGATTATTTGGTGACCAAACAAGTACGGGTTTCATTCACACTTGGAGAATATAAAGATGAAGTGTTATGTGATGTGGTGCCTTCCAAGACGAGACATTTCTTACTTGGACTTCCATGGAAGCATAAACGTCGAGTAAGGTATGATTACCGTACCAACACATACTCATTTTCACTTGAAAATTGTCAAGTCACTATTGTTGAAGATGAACCCCCTCAACACCAACTCTTGAAACAAGAGAGTAAGAAGATTCTTGATATTAAGGTAGGAGAAAAAGAGCGAGTGTTTGAGGAAAAAGAGAGTGAGAAACAAAAAGAAGAGATTATTGAAAAAGAAATTGAGAGCATTTTTGTGGCTACCGAAATTCCAACCATTCCCACTAATAATGCATGCATTACTTCTTGTACTCTTGAGGTGAAGTTTAATGGTTTATCTCTAATAGAAGTTAGTGAGGAAAAGAGAAATGTCACTTTTGAGACAAGTAAAGAGAAAGAAGAAGAGGCGAAGGAAAATAAAGAGAATATAGAGATCGATAAAAGGGAAAAAGAGAAAAGTGTTAAGAGGTCATGGCATGCAACTACACTAGTACCTTCCTCCAAGTTGGTTTGTGTGGTCAAATGTTGGGATTCTTATAATATTATTCCATTCTCTAACATTTCTTTTTTTTATGATGAAGGGAACAAAGTAACTCAAGAAAGTTTCCAACAAGTGAAAAATAAATATGACCTTTGGAAAGATCATTATGTTCATGAATCAGAAAAGGAAGTTAAGCGCGCAATTTTTTTCAATCAAAATAAAAAGTTTACTAAAGAGCATGTAGTTACATTCCATGCTTTCTTTAGATTCATTTTTGATCCAGGAGGTTTTGTGCTACAAATTCGAGGTCGAATTCTCTTTAAGAAGGAGAGAATGATGTGATTCTAAAATGACCTCTCTTTAAAGATAGAATTGATTAAATAAGAACCAATTAATTTTGGTTAAATATATTATTTTCGTATGCTTAGACCTATCTGTCTTGTTTTATCCATATCTTGAGTTCTAGATATCCGATGAAGATGATTTTTAATGCGTTGGAAAGATGACAAAATTTCCTATAGTTTTAATGTTCTACACAAGATCCAGTTCAGCTTCTATCATTGCGTTCAGAGGGGTCGAAATGAAGGACGAAATTAAAACTCATGGGCTGTGGAATTTTATTAAGTGGACGGCTATGAATAAATGAAAGAATAAATCCTTGAATGAATTGAGAGCAGCATTCATTATATAAATGGAGGTGGTTACGATTTAAAGTTATTTGAGTGGAAGTCATTCAATTGCTTACCTACTCACATTCCTTTGAGAAAGTTTAATTACTTTATTCTAATAAATAATTGTAAGGCTTATGTCATTTAGTTGTGTTTTAATAGAGTCATTTGAGTTCATAGGAGCAAGAACTCTATAAATTGTAAGTTTTATTATTAAATAAAATAGATTTGGTTTAAGTAAAAATATGAGAGTTTTCTCTTTGGTTCTTTGAACCGTTTTTTTAGCTTATCGGTTCGCCGTTGCGCTAATCATCGACTTATCAGCCGGAACCTCCATAACCGGTTGTGGCGTCTTCCCGACTTATCAATTGGTTTTCCACCCCAATTGTGGCGTCATTCCACCATCTCCACCATCAAACTCTTGTTTTGGGTCCGACCGCTTTGCGACACTCATCAACCGGAGTCTTTAATTGGTGAGATTGAAAGAATGATAAATGATGGCTTTTGGTGGGGTGGGGATGCTCATAATAAAGGTATTTGTTGGTTGGCTTGGGACAAATTACCACCTGCCAAAGAGGAGGGAGGACTTGGATTTCACAACTTTCAAATGTTTAATATGGCGATGGTTGTAGGTGGTTGATTAGGGATGGTAGCAATATTAGAGTAATGCATGGCCCGTGGTTACGATCGGAGGAAGGAAGGATGGTAGGAGCTCCGCAAAACCAAGGTGTGTATAATTTAAGTATTCAACAACTCATGCTACCGGGTATCAAGTGTTGGGATTTTGGCAAAATTTCATGTGGTATTAGAATGTGAGAGTAGCAAGGAGGCATGGGATGTGATGGGTTTGCATCATATAATAACTCCCAGACTGCAATGTTTTGACAATATTAAAGATTTCATTTTTGATATTTGCCATAAAGAAAGCAAGGAAGTGGTGGGGAAGATAGCTATGTTATTATGGTGTCTTTGGCAAAATATTAACTACTATGTTTGGGATGAAGCTAAGATAAGTGCAAGACAAGTAGATATGCAAGCAGAGAGTATGTGGCTAGAATGGGCAAAAGTGCATCAGTTGAAGTCTGAAGCAACAAATCAAACGGTAGAATCAATAAGGCATCCCATGGGAGACCAAGCATACATTAGGTGGCATGCAGCCTCCTTTACCAGGCTATTTAAATTTTAAAATGCAATGGTGACGCAAGTTTCTTTGAGACAGCTGATGCTACAGGATGGGAGTGGTGTCTACGCTATCATCAAGGTAGTTTTCTATTGGCAGGTTCAAACATTACTCACGCTAAACTCACTACGTTGGAGGGGGAAGCTATGGCCGTTAAGGAAGCTCTTAGTGAGTTGTTACAAAGAGGATACTCTCATGTCATAATTGAAAGTGACTCACAAATTGTTGTTGAAGCTATCTCTTTTACATGATAGGGTTGCTCCGAGTTTAGTACTCTTATTTCTCATATTCAGTCTTTGTTGTTATTAGTTCCCAACTTCGAGGTGAAGTTTATTAGACGTCAAGCGAATATGGTCGCTCACACTATAGCAAGGGCGGCATATTCTAGGACTTGTGTTTTAGATAACTAATAATTAAATTAGTAATAATAATAATGATAAACTACTAATCAGTCCTCGGAGGAAATGTGATTTGAAATTCCGTTGGCAATAAGGTGTTGAATCCCAAAATTAAATCAGAATTTCTTTTAAACAATCTCTTCACTTTTGCTTTGATAACTCTTATACTAATTCTTATTCCACTCCTCAAACTCAAATCTTTTAGTAAGATTTTTAAAAACTCGTCATACTTTTTCCGATTATTATTTTGAAAGGCAACTTCTACAGCCTTAACATACGCCAATGCATCATCGCTGTTTTGGGAGATCTGTCTTCATTCAGAAGAGAGTGAAAAACCTTAACTGCACAATTGATAAGTGTGTTTTTTTTAGCAAAAGCGCAACTGTAGAGACTAATCCCCTCAAGGTAACTGAGATCCATTTAAGGGGTTGACCTCTCCCAACCCCTTTTTACTCAAGCAAATAGTGTTTTTTTTTTGTCTGTGTGTTGTTATATAAATAGATTAGGCCAACCGCATCTACGTGTCTTTTAAGGTTTTAGTTTGCACCATATAGGTTTATTAGGTCCGTTTGGATTGATGGTATAGAATGGAGCGGAGCGGACTGAACGGAATGGAACGGAACGGAATGAAATACATATTTCATTCCATTGTTTGGATAGCGAACGAATTATGGAATGTGTTATAACTTTTTTATTCCAATTATACCCTTTATTTTATAGATAGGAATGTTTAGCAAAAAAAAAAAGAATAGATAAGAATGAGAAAAGTCTTATAAAATATAAAATTGAGGGTAAAATTGTAAAACTATAATTATTGTGTATCATTCCATCTTTATCACCCCATATACCACTTCATTCCATTCCGTTCATATTTTATAAAACAAAACAACGGAATAGAGCTTCATCCCACCTCATTCCATCACATTTCATCTCATTCCATCAATCCAAACGAACCCTAACACATAAGTCATTTAAATTTTTTGACAAGTATTTTCAAAATATATTTTTTTTACAATTTTTTATAATATATAATTAAAGATATTAGTGGTTAAAAGTATGTTTTGACATATGTGCATTAGTCAATTGTAATAATTAAAAAAACGGAGAGAGTAAATAGTTAAAGGTATATTAAAAAAAATAACATTAATGATTTATTAGTGTTGCAAAATGACTTATAGGCCCCGTTTGTTACAGATTAAAAAATAAGTGATTTTGCCATTAAATAATTTAGAGATTATTTTTTAGAGATTTCACAAAAAATCAAAAGTTATTTTGTGTTTGTTTACCATTAAAAAAATTACTTTTTATAAAAAAATAATTTTTAACTTGTTTGGATGCAACCATTTAAAAGTAATTTTGCATCACAAAATTAGAATAAAGTACAATTATCCAAATATAATAGTATATCATATAAAATAAATATATGAAAAATACTCAAATTCTTGTTTTTCATTATGATCACATGACTTTGTGGCCGTTTGTTATAGTTTTTTTTAGAAAATAATCACTTATTTTTAAAAAATAATCACTTATATGAAAATAACATCCGTTTGTTATAGCTTTTAAAAATAATCAGATTCTGAAAATAATCTAAAAACTGCTAAAAATCTGAAGCTCATATTAGTAGCTTTTTTTATAGATTTTTTTTAGAAGAAAGAGAAAACAAGTGTCAAATTTTTTTAGACAAAAGTATCCTTAATATTATTATAATATTCCAATAATATCCTATTTATAATTTATATAATTAGTTTGTTATTTTTAGAAGATAAAATTTATATATTTATTTTATTTGTAGCTTTATATATAAAGGACCCGTGACGTTTTCCTATTGGATCTCACACCAAAGTCACTAAGTCCCTAAGTGTCACGTATGCAAAATTAACGTTTTTGCTATTTTTCTAACGATAATTAGGACCAAATAAATTAACATAATGAAAGTTAGAGACCAAAACAGAACGAAAAAATAGTTAAAAGACCAAAACGAAACGAAAAAATAATTAAAGGACCAAAATAAAACTTTAAAAATATTTAAAGGACCAAAAATATATTTAAGCCTTATTTTTTTTTGTGGCTTCTAAGGTGAGGGAGCTATTAAGTCCCTCATCGGTGAAGGAGGATAAATACACCGTTCGATCTATTTAATGATCTGGATTTAATAGAAATAAAAGTAGAATATCTGCACAATTATTCACACAATAGTGCCTCCAACCCATCCTTCCAATTCAATTAAACATGGCAGAAACCGTTTTTTTTTCATTTTTCTTGTACAATCTACAATAATCAAACAAACACAGCAAACTTCAAATATCATAGATTTTGAAATGGAAAAAGCTATGTTTACATTAAACACAACCCATAAAATTGATAGGAGAAAAGGACATCAAACACACTAAAAAATTCAGTTATAAAATGGGTAATTTTTTTCTTTCATGTTCTTATTGTCAGCAATTCCATTTACAAATGCTTAAATATTCGCATGGTGTTTTGGGTAATTTATCTCTTCCCTCTTCTTCGAAGCTTTAATGTGTTTTATGAAGCTTCGTCGTTGCCGGAAGTTGGAAGAGTTTGGGTCCGTTCCAGTTTTGAGATTCTTCAATGGTTTTTCATGATGGGTTGGTTTCAAAATTCAATCTTTGGTGGTTTTACTTCAGATTTTGAATCTTCAAGGTTGATTTATAATTGTACGGTCATGGAACAAAAACAAAAATCAAAGATTTTTTTCGGGTCTGTTTGGATTGATGGAATGTGGTGGGATGGGATGGAATGGAATGTGTTTATGTTCCGTTGTTTAGTTTTGCAAATAATGAATGGGATGGGATGGGATGTGATGGAACTCATTCCATCCAATACCACTCATTCATTCAATTTTCCATTCCGCCCAATTTGGGGTGTGTGCAATGGAATGAAATAAATTAATAACATAAATACAATTTTATCCCTATTTGTTTTATTTTTATTTTTTTGAAAAGGCAAATAAAAATAAAATAAAATAATTTGTTATGAAATTTTTTTTCTTCCCTCTCTCTCGTCTTCTCTTCTTCTGTAACCAATTTTATTTTATTTGGTACAAACTAATTTTATATTAGTATATCTTCCCTACCTAATCTTCTCTTCTTCTGCAAACCAATTTTTTTGTGTACAAATCAATTTTATTATTCTTGTTATTATATTAGTGTATGAAAAAAAATTCACATCAAATATAATCTTCGTCTCTTCTTCTTCTCTTCGTTTTTTATTAAATTAGTACTACTATTTGGTCTGACATACTACAATAGTATTATTTTAATATATGATAATATATATTTTTATCAATAAGATAGTGTTTTATTTTTGTAGAATAAGATAGTGGCTTTGGCTATTTGTCGATCTTTTTTCTCTATTAATTTGGTAGTTTATGTTCAATCAAGAGTGTTATTATAGTTTGGACAATGAATTAGTAATGAAATATGTGAAATTTATTGGTTGAATTGAGTATAAAATGTATGATATTAAGATTTTATAAATAAATGGTATAATTGAAATAAAAAATTTATAACTCATTCCATTCCGTTCACTTTCCAAACAATGGAGTGGGAAATTTGTTCCGCTCCATCATAAAATATCCAAACAATGGAATGGAATCTATGTTCCATTCCGTTCCATTCCATTATGTTCCATTCTATTCTATTCTGCTACGCTCCATTCTATTCCATCAATCCAAACAGACTCTTTCTGATTATGTTACTTTTTGGCGTTTTTGCATAGTGAAAAGAAGAGAATGGAATAATTGTGTGTGGACAATTGTAAATGTTCTCTTTTTAAATTTTGAGAGATCCAGACCATTAAATAAATCGAACGGTGTATTTATCTTCTCTCACCGATGAGGGACTTAATAGCTCTCTCACCTTAGAAGCCACCTTTTTTTTTTTGTTGAGATAATCATTTTTTGAGAAAATAGTATTTGCTTAATTATTTTTGTAATTTTCCAGCGTGTCGTTGTTGGGTATTTGGTTTTGTCTGGAACAGAAGTGACTAGAATCTTGTTTGTTCTTCACTTCAGTGTTGCGAAGTTAAGCAAAGCAACCATGGCGTTAACTACTCACTCTCTTCAACCACCGCTTCAACTCCTCCTTAAACCCTCTCCCATCTCCCAAAAACCCTCCCTATCCCTCTTCTTCAACCCATCATCATCCATTTCAATCTCCTCTCACTCCCCTTCTCCATTTTCCACCCTCCGCCGCACCAGGATCATCGGTAAGTAATAAAGCTTCTAAATTTAATTCAATTTACTTCATTACCGCTTCATCTGATTTGTTTTGTTGTATCCTAATTTAGCTAAGGCTAAAGCACAAGAACCTGAAGTTAGTGTGGCTTCTGATGCATTTACACAGTTTAAGCATTTGCTTTTGCCAATTACTGATAGAAAACCCTATCTCTCTGAAGGAACTAAACAGGTTCTTTTCTTTAATTCTTTACTATCTTTTACTAATCAGTAATAATATTTTTAAATTGACTTCAAATTCTATTTTAATTCTGTGTCTTTTCTATGAAATCAAATACTTTAATGTTACCAAACACTAGTTGGTATTGGCGCGGAATTGGTAGGGAGGACCGCCGTTCCACCCCCGCAATCAGAACTAGAGGGTGAAAACCAAAAAATAAAATAAAAAATACTTGAATGTTGCTATTTATTGATTGATGAAGACTTTGACTTAAGCTCTGTTTGGATAAACAACTTAATTAAGTGCGATCATATAAGTGTATGTGTATAACCTATTTATATATGCAGGAGGCGGTGGTTTGAACCCCGGTTATCCCACTTCTCCACTTTAAAAGTGGAATTTCTAGCTGCTAGGCTACTTGACCAAAAAAAAAATGAAGTTAGATAAGCATAAGCTGACATAAGTCAATCCAAACATACCCATAATTTTGTGCATTTCTTCACAAAATACTGACTTGTGGTTGTGGCTATTTTTATTTTATCAGGCTATAGCAACTACCATTGCCTTAGCTAAAAAGTATGGAGCTGACATAACAGTTGTAGGTATGTTAATATTTGTGTGTGTGTCTTGTGTTGATGTTATGCATGTTTATTCGGGTACTTGTATGAAGCTGCAAAGGAAACATTTTTTTTTCCGTTTTTGCTATATGTTCTTTATTTTATATACGTTGCAGTTATCGATGAACAGCAGAAGGAGTCACTGCCTGAGCATGAGACCCAACTATCTAGCATCCGTTGGCATATATCTGAAGGTTCGTATAAAGCTCTTTTTCTTTTCATTAGTCGTCGAGTTCTTTTTTAGTTATTGATTTAGCTCTTCTAAATCAAGTAGAGAGTAAAACAGTAAAGTAAAAAAAAATTGATATTTCAAGATGCTTGTGATTTGTTATGTATTTGTATGTAATGTGATATCAACCCTTGATTTATTTGTCAATGATTGATATTAATCACTTTAGAGGAACCAAGTTGTTATCTTGTTGAGGCCCTCGAAGGCACATTACCAATAATAAGCTTTCTTGTTTGGTGAGCATAAGCATCCCTTCTTAGCTTGAGCCTTATCTTACAATGTCCAAAACTTGTAAGTTTGTTGTGTATTTTAGTTCAACACTTCAACTACTCCTATAGATTTGTGGTGAAAGCATAAACTTGATTTAAGATTATAAAAGGATGTGCACACAGTGAATTATAGGATATGATAACCGTCATAAATGTGACATAGGATGTGTATTTGATACAAATTGATATACAACACAAGCAGAATAACACAATACAAGCAATTGAGTCGGGCATAATTTTGTCTTCGGTAAGAAGGGGCCAGGAATTGGGGGAGTGAAGGGAAAAAGAGGATGAAAGAGGAGGATGAGGGAGAGAAAGGGCCTGTGAATGAAAGTTATTAGTACTTATTGGGGAGAGAGAGAGAGAGAGAGAGAGAGAGACGTGATGGTCTAGTTTATTAAGTAACAAATTTTAAGAATTTTGTCTTGTGCTTCATCTTATACTTTGTGTAATCCCATGACCCTATTTCAAATAAGACATGGAACAATTGTTTTGTGAAATCAAGCCCTTCATTTTGTAGCTAATCGAATGCCCCAATAGATTTATTTGTTATTCTTATTGTTCTTATCATTTTCAACTAAACATTCATGGATATAATAAGCCGGCTTCAGGTGTAAGAGTTGTTATAAATCATTATTTGTCTCATCATCATGTTTTCTATTTAATAACAAACACAGGTGGTTTGAAGGACTATAAATTGCTTGAACGGCTCGGTGATGGAAGTAAGCCAACTGCAATCATTGGTGATGTTGCCGATGAACTTAATTTGGATTTGGTAGTTATTAGCATGGAAGCAATTCATACAAAGCATATAGATGCAAATTTGCTTGCCGAGTTCATTCCATGTCCTGTCATGCTTTTGCCATTGTAGTTTACACTTTTTTAAACAAGGAATATTTTTGTTTCATCTGCTATGACTTCTCCTCTGCTGCATTTTGATGTTCAATGTTGTTATCTAGTATATGCTACTCTAAAATGTCACTGAAATTTTGTTAAAAATGCATGATTGTATTTCTGTGAGGTTGTATTACTGCTAGGACCAAGGAATGTGGGCCTCCTATTTTAGGTTGTGTCTTTTATTAGTTAATGTGACCACATTATTCAAAAGTGTTTTTCATAGCAACATTTTATCTCACAAACTACTCACCAGTTAAATTCTCTTCTTGTCATGTTATATTTGAGTAGAGTACCAAATTAATCCCTCATTTTGTATGATGCTTTTAAATAGGTCTCTCACTTTATAAATATTTCAAAGAAGTTTGAGTCTGTTAAACCATAGTTGGTCTTATATTTAACCACTTACTATAAATCTAGTTCCTAATTTTATTCATTTACTATTATTTAGTGCATAGCATATTTTGATAATGACTAATATGAGTGAAATTTGACAAGAGTCGGATACTTTTTTGAAATATTCATAAAGTTAGGGACCTAATTAAAAACACTCTAAAATTTGGCGGTTTACTTTGTTATATTTTAAGTCGTCGTGATGCTTTTGGAAAGATTCATAACAAATCATGGTGGTTAATATCACAATCTTTATTTATTTTTTTACTTTACACTTTATTCACTTTGGATAATCTAAATCCCATCATAATCTCTTTTGCTAAATTGGAGGCCAGTGTGGAGCACTTGGTACATAGTCAATCCAATCATAATCAAGGTCGTCCCTTTAGATTCGAGGCAGAATGGTGCACTCATGCATGATTCCTACCCTGAAATTGTGAAACAAACATGGAAGAAATACTAGAGGAATGTCTCTCTAGGCCTTAGTAATGTGAAACAAGAGTCTTTAGTTTTTAATAAAGATGTTTTTGGAAATATTTTTCAGAGGAAGAGAGAGCACGAGGCAAGATTCCATGGTACACAAAAAGCTTTCGAGAGTTATGAATCGGCGTCCTTTCTTATGCTCCAACGAGAATTACTTCAAGAAAATGAACAAGTCCTCTTTCAAGAGGAGACAATATGGTTTCAAAAACCTAGAGAACAATGGGTTAAGTTGGATAGTCGTAATACTTCCTTCTTTCATGCTCAGACCGTCATTGGTCACAAAAGAAATAAAACTCATGGTATTGCTCTCCAATAAGGAATTTGGTGCATTGACAATAAAATGGTAAATATAGAAGCATTGCAATAGTTTAAAAGTCGCTTCTGTACTCAGGAACAACTTATCATTCCTCCTCCTCATCAAGCTCCAACAATCATCAAGATTCTCAAGTCCAGTGGCTAACAACCCTAGTTACCAAACATGCGGTATACCAAGCTTTGATGAGTATGAAATCTTACAAAGCCCCAGGCCCCGGATGTTTTTTTTACCAATATTTTTAAAAAATATTTTGAGAACTAGGGGAAACGCGGACGAGTGGAAGATGTTGGTGAAGATGTTTGAAAAGTTGTCAAAACTGGAAAAGTATCACCGATTCTCGAAGTGTCAAATCTCTTATGGTGTTGATTCCAAAATTAGAATTAATAATTTGTTTTTGATGATTCTATCAAATAAAATAATGAATACATCAATATTAAATAAGATTAATTTTTTTTTTTTTATAAATATAATTTAATAAAGTTATTTTATTTTTTCTGACAAAAAGAAAGTTATTGTCTAGTATTTTTTTTGGCTACGATTTTTTATTTATTTAATAAACAATAAACATAAACAATGTTCATACAATTGAGATGATAGAACTAAAAAAAAAACTCTTACTTAGTTAGTCAGTTTGGTACGATAAAAGTTTAGGAAATTTCAGAATACAAAATGGTAATATATATATATATATATATATATATATATATATATATATATATATAAGATAATTATATATGTGTCGAAGGTAAACGGGCAACAAACTGCGCCGCAAAATAAATCTTGGTTACACTGGTGTCGTGATTATGCAATCAATCAATCCTAGTATATCGGGCAAGTGAGAGTGAACACAGAACATAAAAACAAACCCTACATCATTAAAAAGATAAAACCTTTTTCGTCACAAAAATAAAAAAGAAGAAAAAACCTTCTAAAAATACTAAAATAGAAGAAAGAAAATAAAATAAAAAAATAAATGAAAAAAGAGTATAGTAGTAAAAGTGTAATGTAACAAAGAGTTATAGAAGGAAAAAAATACCTAACCCTTGTTAGTATACGCGGCATATAAATTCCTTAATTCACTCTCCCAAATCATATTTTGTTTGTTAGAGAGAGAGAAAGAGAAAGAGAGATCAAACAAAGAAAGAAACAAACAAACCCTCGAGACTCGACTCGAATCCTAATTTCACTCTCTCATTCATTCATTCATTCAGATTCCGATTCTCAATCCAATGGCTACCAATCACTCCGCCGCCTCTCTTTCTTCTCCTCCTCCTCCGTGGACCAAGATTGTCGCCTCCACACCACCACCACCTCCTTCTGAAGACCTCGACAATGCCGACGATATTGGTAAGAGACAGGTTTGGAGTAAACCTTCCAATGCTGCTGCTTCTTCTGTTATGGATGCTGATTCATGGCCTGCTTTGTCTGAATCTGCTAAGGCTCCGGCCAAATCGCCACCGCCGACGACGACTACGCAGGAATTGGTGAAAACTGACTTGGATTCATCTAATTTGCCTCAATTGCAGGTTGCATTTTAGTTGCTTTTTTATTACGTCAAAATTAATTACATTGCTAGTTTTTTCAGTTATTTCAATTTCAGTAATTACTATTTTATTTATCAATCGTGTTAGGGTTTGTTGTAGTTGCTGCTTTATTTAATTGGTTGTTTTTTTTTTTTTTTATATTCTCTCCATGTAACTGAAAAGTATTTGGACTTGTTATTGGATGATCAGCTTTATTAGTATTGTTTAGTGTTAATTGCTAAATGTGTTTTTTTGTTTGGTTACGTTCGTGTTATTTATTTTTACTTTTATGTTTTTGGTTTGTTTGTGTACATAATGGAAATTGATGACATTGTTTCGAGTTTTGATTTTAGGTTACTGGAAGCATAATTGATGACATTGTTTTGAGTGTTGATTTTAGGGTACTGGAAGCATGGTTACCACTCCTCAGAGGCAAGTTAACAATGCTGCAAGCGTCAACAATGCGGTGCAGGGGTCATCTCACCAGAGACCTTATAGGCGTACCAATTCTAATGTGTCTTCCAATGGATATCACCAGCCGCAAATGTCTGCGCCTCGAGGTTCCGTTGCTGTCCCGCCAGGGTCCCACAACCAAAGCTCGGCTCCAGAGGATCATCAACCAAGACCTGGATTTGTGCCTAATTATCAACCGCAGCACCGAAATTCATTCAGGAACCGGAATGGAGGTTCACATCCACGTGGAGATGGTTCTCATCATCATAACTATGGAAACAGGCGTGATCAGGACCGCAGATATCAGGATGTGAATGCTCACCAGAGAAATTTTAACAGTAGAGACCATTATAGGGCTCCAAGATTTGTTCAACAGTTTGTAAGGCCTCCACCGCCTCCTGTTAATGCTCAATACTATTACTATCCCCCACCACCGCCAATTATGCCTTTTGGGGGTTCATATGGATATCCTGGTATGCTGTGTTAACATTAAGATGGTATTTTATAGTTTGTGTACATGCTCTGATGATTACATGCATTAATTGCATTTACAGAAGTACCAATACCACCAATGGTATATGGTCCACCTCCGCCGATGGAGCCACTAGGAGGTGTTCCGTTTGTGCCATAGATACCACCTAATGCAGTAGTTGTTCAACCTTCGATTACTGAGTTGCATGCTAAGATTGTCAACCAAATCAACTACTATTTCAGGTAATGCTTATACATTGGTCTGCTGCTATTTTTTGTTTTATGATTTTTAACTGTTTTACAAAGCTGAGCTTTGACCACAACTTGTCTTTTTTGCAGTAAAGATAATTTAGATGGCGATGCATACTTGAAAAGGATTATGGATGATCAGGGCTGGGTTCCTATAAATTTAATAGCAGGCTTCAATAAAGTAAGTTCTTTTGGGGTATCTTTTTTTCTCTGAGATGGGTCATTGTTTTGTTTCTAACTCATTGGTTATATAGAGCAGTATTTTAAAAACTTTACACAATCAATCTACTGTTGGAGGATTAAATTATATCTGATCAATATCTTCTATCCTTTACTGGAAGCTTCTTGTTATATTCTTTAGGTACATTTTCATTTAGTTCATTCGCTAATGAATGATTCAGTATGTAGGAATATTATTTTCATATGGTTTACTTCTAATTTTACTACTCCTTGTGGCTGTGGGTTTCTTTGCTTGACTTTTTATTATAGGGTTCCTCTTTTTCTTTTCAAAAATTTATTTCTAGCGAGCTTATGTTAAAAAGCGTGGGTTGAAATTGTTTGTTTGTGCTGACCTTCTATGTTGTTCCTTTTCTATGTAGGATTCTAATTCGAAAATACACTTTATATATATACACATTTGCAAAAATCAAAACTTTTTTCAATAAAGCTTTAGTTTGATCCTTTTGATTTTTATTTGATTTTACTCTACTCTTGGATTTTTAAATTCATGATCTTTTGAATATAAGATGATGGCGACATTAATGATAGTATCAATAATAATGTGGGTTGTTGTAGTATTGTTTACTAGGTACACCACATTTGCAAAAATCAAAACTTTTTTAATAAAGCTTAGTTTGATCCTTTTGATTTTCACTTGATTTGACTCTTCTCTTGGATTTTTAAATTGATGATCTTTTGAATATAGATGACGCAATGTTAATGGTAATATCAGTAATATTGTGGGTTATAGCATTGTTCACTAGATAACGTATGTATTTTTTGTCCATCAGGTCAGGTTTTTGACGGACAATATTCAGATTGTATTAGACGCAGTTCGAACTTCAACTGTTGTTGAAGTGCAGGTATTTTCCTAGTTTTAGAAATTTGAAATCGAAGACATTTTATTCGGTACTTTGTTTGTAAGGTGTATTTATTAACCTTTTCAATTTCTTTTGTTTTCAATTTGTTCCTCTTTAACTATAGGGTGACAAAATAAGGAGGCGGAATGATTGGGGGAATTGGGTCAAGCCTTCTACTCAGATTCCTAACGTTACAGGTTCTCAAACTGTTGGACAACTAGATGAAAAATTCCAAAGCATTGCTCTGGAAACAAACAAAAGCAACACAACTGGAGGACTAGATGTTTCACAAAGTTCGAATAGACAATATCTGATTTCCACTTCTGAGGGTACTGTTCAAGTTGGCAATCAACAAAATAAAAACGAAAACCAAGATCACTCTGCATCTGCAAAAAGTTAGACCTGCAGAGCAGATGTTCCTTAAAACAATTTTGATGGAGAATATTCTTTGGAAGGAGGTTGGAAGCGGGATCTAACATGTTCTGAATTTCTTCATACAACAAAGTGTGGTATGAATTCTCTTGAGGTATATAATATAATGTGATTGAGAAATGGAGAGAAAATAGTTTAATGCACTTTATTTTAACCGATTCACAATTTTAGTCCCCCCATTTTTAAATCTGAAAATATAGTCATCTTATGTTTTAAATTTCAAAAACATTTCCCCACCATTGAATCTACGGCTTATTTTTCTTGATGTGTCAATTTGATTAATGAGTTGACAAGTGATAGGGTAGATAATGCATATCTGGTTTTTATTTGGTTACATTTCTTGGTTACAATGCATGTGTGGTTTAAATCGTCTTATTTTATTTTTTCATATCATTAAAATATTATTTTTAAAAATGAAAAAAATGTGAAACCTTGTACAAATCATTTTTTTTTCTTTTCCTTTTTCCTGAATTAGGTCTATGTCTTCCAAACTTTTTCTTTTTCCTTTTTATTTTAATCTACTTTTACCTTATAGAAAGAAAAAAACTCCAAAAAATATGCATTCTCACATCATTCAACGACTTGTCAGCCTATTATTCAACATGACACATCAATAAAAATATGTTCAAAATTCAATAGTGAAAAAAATATTATAATTTTAAATACCGAGGGACTTGTCAGCTTATTATTAATACATCAATAAAAATAAGTTCAAAATTAAATGAAGGAAAAATTTCACAAATTTTATAAATAGATGGACTATATTTTTGGATTTAGAAATTGGGGGACTAAAATCTTGAATCAGGAAAAATAGAGGATCAAAAGTGGGATTTTGCTATTTTCTTACAAAACAGAAAAAGACCATTGAGTGAAAACAGGCTCACAAAAAATGCACATTTACATTTTATCTGTTATGGAGCTAGTAGCATATCTGGTGATCACATCTGCTTGTTACTGTGTGCAATGTTCCTTCCCTGATTGTGAGGGGGTCTTTTGCTATAAATCAGGGACCCTTTTCTTTGTATTGCTTTGCCCTGAATCCCCCTTGGCTGCTTTTTATAATCTTTGGGGTATCTTCTCACCAGTTCTGGAGCATTATGTGTGATATTATTGTGAGTGTTGAATTGAATGAATGAGTTTGATATAGCTATTCACTGAATGAAGGAGAAAATGGAATGGAATTTCTGCTGACTGAGCTTGTCCTGCAACTGCTTTATACACTGATCACATCATATTTTGAATGACTTCATATTTATACTTTTGTTTTCTTTATTTTTTTGTTTTGTTCTTTTTTCCCTCACTTAGGCATAAGATGATGTAACCAAAAAAAACTTAGGCATAAGATGTAACCAAAAAAAAGCTTAGGCATAAGTTGCTCATGTCTGATGTGAGCCTATTTAAACTTTCACTATCCAGATTACTGCTGTATACAGTTGGAATTTTTTCAATTTTAGACATCTGAAACTGAATGGATCTTGAACTGGTCTTCTCATTAATTCATACTCTTTTAGTACATATTTTATTGTCGATTTAATTAGTTTAATCCATTATTTTTTGTATGATAAATTTTTTAGTATAATTATTTGTGCTTCATAATGGAGCCTGCTTAGGGATGTAAACGGGGCGGGAAATGAGCGGAGGGTATTTTACCACTCATTGCCCCACCATCTAAAACATTCCCCATCCACGTCTCCATTCTCTGCTTCAGGGAGATTTCTTCCTCCAATTCCGCAGATTCTCACAGGCCATAGTTCTTATAGAGATCCATTAATCTTAAAAAAATATCATATTTCTATTATTTTCAATTAAACTAATAGAAAAGAAATAGTAAAGTGGGAATCACTCCGCTTAACTTGCAATTATTTGTAATCATATTAATTAGAATTTTGGAATTACTTTCCAGTTTCCCCAATGAGTTGTGGAATACGCTCCTTCCAAGCGATATCCAAACAAAGATAAGTGCCCCGCAATTAAGTGTGAAAAGAATCACACACACAAATCTTCTTAAAGTAACCTTTTATCCATCTTCCATCAAAGTTATGAAAGAGGCCGCCACATCCTGAAGACTCTCCACCTCCTTTGCTAGCACCATCGGTGTTGAGCTTTATCCAACCTTCAAGCGGTTTTTCCATCCTATGTAGATCGTCTCCTTTGTTTGAATATTTCGATGAGGTAGTTGAGTTAAACAAAGAAAAAGTATCATGCAGTTAGCTGAGAAAAAATCACAAGACCCACACAGTCAGGTGGATTTGGGTTTCGAAGGCTACGAGGGATGAACAAGGATTTCCAATAACTAAGTTAAGTTGGAAGCTGAAAAATGGAGGTCCTGTTTATGGTACTGTTTATGTAAAAGGCATGGGTTCATTTCTTGTTGAGGTAGATTGAAATATATTTTTTAACATATAATTTTTGAATTAGGGTTAAATTAGGGTTGGATGGAAACTTAGGCTTTATTATTATAACCAGTCGTCAGGCTGTGCGTTGTAGGGGTTTTGCAGAACGTCATATATATATATATATATATATATATATATATATATATATATATATATATATATATATATATATGACATAAATTTTATCATCTATAAAAGTCATCTTCCTGTGAATTATAATTTTTTATCAGTAATAACTTGTAATAGTGATTTTAAAACTTTATTAGTGATCCAAATAAATATTAATTTGTATGACTAATAACTTATAATATTGATTTTAAAACTTTTATCAGCAAAAAAAATGTCATCTCTCTGTGAATTATAAATTTTTATCAGTAATGAACTTGTAAAAGTGGTTTTAAAACTTTTATCAGCGAGTAAAATTTTCATCTCCCTGTAAATTATAAATTTTTATCAAGAATAACTTGTAATAGTAATTTTAAAACTTTTATCAAGGATAAAAATTGTCATATCCCAGTGAATTATTACTTTTTATTAATAATAACTTATAATAGTGATTTAAAAAAAAATTCAGAGATAAAAATTGCCATCTCCTCGTGAATTAAAATTTTAAAATATAATAGTGATTTTCAATTTTTTTTATCTGCAATAAAAATTGTTATCTTCCTATGAATTATAAATTTTTATCACTAATAACTTATAATAGTAATTTTGTGTTGATATATGGAGCAGTTCTCCAACAACACTAGAATTCAAAACCATAAACTAAATAAATAATAAAACAAATACACTTTTACAAAGAGACACATGACCACACAATACTAGGCGGTGCATTGGGGGCCCTAAGAGTATTACAGGGGGCTGAAAGAGCAATTTTTCTCTCTACTTGTTCCTCCTCTCACAACCACAAACCACAACATCACCACCATTTCATTTTCCGTCTCAACTATATATGTCAAATCCAACATGCAATTTTAGCATCTTAGTCCCTACGCTCTTTGATTATGATTTATATTCAGACAATTAAGTATTTAGTGTTGTTGTTTTGTTTAGAAGAAGCTGAATGAATTTGAGGAGGATTAGAGCTTCAAGCTAGAGCTGCTGTATGTGCGGTGGGTGGGACTGTGCTAATTTGTATTATCTGTCTTCTAATAACGTTTTTTTTTTTTTTTTCCTTTTTGTTACTGTAATAACCATAACATGTTTGTGAAAATGCTTAACAGAAAATGGTTTTCCTCAGCTGGGTTCGACCCACTACCCAAGATCAAAACACTTGCATAAACAAGTAATGTGGTACCATTTTTTAAGTTCATTATTATTTTCTATGCCTTATTTTTCATGCCTTATTTTTCAGGTCGGGTACTTTCAATTATGATGATAAATATAAAGGAGCTACTGCTAAATCCTTGTCTTCCCTTAAACAAGATAAAGGGTTATGCAAAGATGGTTTTTTACTCAATAATGCGCGCGTTCTGATGGGTACTGGTATTGATACTTTTGAAAAGGGCAAGACTGCTCTCACAAGTTGGAGGTATTAGAAATTAGTGTGTAGTTACTATCAAATTGAACTTCAGTATATACAATTCAATAAATGTTTATGCATCATGCCACTTCTCATTAGAAATGCAATTAGTTTCTAGTATGTTAGTGCTTTAGTTACTAGTTAGTTGCTCTTTTACTGTCTCTTTATAGTTTATAATCATTCAATTCAATCAAATGCCAATTACACTTGGTAGGGAAGACCAAGTGTTCGATCCTCCACAACTGCATTTTTGGGAGGGGACTGGAACCACTTGATGCCAAAACTCGCCTCGAATGTTGGACTACTTCAACCCCTTCCCCTAGGAACCAGAGGGTGAAAATCAAAATAAACTAAAATACCAATTACACTTTCTCCCAATTCTCTGATTCCACTTCTCTCTTCCTTCTAATCCATGTTTCTCGATACTTCTCCTTTTAAGTACAACTTTTTGAGGCTATAGAGCAAATAAATGTGTGTATTCATAATTGGTTTAATTTTTAGTCTATATATTTTCTTTTATAATAGTAATTTGAAGTGTATCTTGATTCTATGCTATTAAAAATTCAAGGGTTGATTGATGCACTCTTATTTTCTTACTTAGTAAAAAAAACTGAATTTAGAGAATGCGTCGTTCCTCGTTTTAATGTGTGTGGATTTAGATAGTTTTAATTGAAAATTTGTTGCAGGCATTTCAGAATGAGTTGGGCATTTGTTGATCCAAAAACACAAATCCAACAAGGAACAAAGTTTTGTGTTTGTGTCAAGGAGTTCCTTCCCTGGCTTATGATGCCACTTCAGGTTGTGTATGTAAATGAAACTAGAACTAGCAAAAACCGCGGGGCCTCCTTTGGTTTTGGAAGTGGAACTCTTCAGGGTCATTTATTGGTTAGTTACTGCTTTTTCTCTCATCTTGCTGGTTTTCTTATACTCTTCTTTTGATTTTGTGTCTGGTTGAAAATTTCAAGATATCTCGCTATTTGATGATTTTGACTTTGCTGTCAACTATGTGGAATGAGTGCGTCACACAAGAAAAGATAAATTTAAGAATAATTTATCAGATAAAATTGAGTTATTAACTTATCATGTATCATAGTAAAATGAACGAAGTTTGCCTTATGTAGTTGGAGAACGTGTGGAGAAAATTTGTACGAGTCTTGGTAAGGACAGTAAATGAATGAAGTGTAGTTCAATAGTTAATGGTAGATAGAGATCTAGAAAAACTATGAGCCAAATCATCAGAAGTCTTTTAACTCAACTTGTGATAGAAAGCATTATTGTGATCCATACATCCAAGCCAACCTGGTGCGGAAACAGTTTTGTATTTGTTGACTATGTCAACAACTACATGAGTTATCAAACACATTAAATTAGGCATGCAAGTATTAATCATTTTCTCCCGAGATCTTAAAAATAAATTCATTTATAAAACTAACGTACAAATCTGAACCTTATCAATCAGTAGATTTATTTACTTTTTATGAAAATACCATTAGATTTATTTATAATATATACAATGTTGCATTAAGATTACATCTTCTCAAATCCACATGTAATCTAATAGTTAAGCATATTGTGCATATAATTGTTGACCCTCCTCGTCACATGTTAGGTTTATTTATTTATGAGACCTGAATCAACTCCTTTGCAAATTTAATAGATGGAGAGGTTCCTTGTTTAGCATTTTTAACGAGTATGTGCTTTTTTTGGTCTGTAATGAGTATGTGTTTTATCCTTGGTCTTTTCTAGCATATTTGCAAACAAAGCTATTGAAAAGCATTGTACCCTGATGAGTTCAAATTTGTTATCTTTTTGCAACAGGCAGGAGAAGAACGCTTTTCAATTGAGATTGATGAGAACAATCAAGTTTGGTATGAAATACTTTCTTTCTCAAAGCCTGCCCACTTTTTATCATTTGTCGGCTACCCATATGTGATGCTTAGACAAAAATACTTTGCTCACGAATCTGCTAAGGCAATGCTGAAACACATTAATTCATCAAAATCCTAATGTAAATGTTTTACATTATTTGCAACCACAGTAGATTTTAATCTCTAATTTCTCTTAGATAATTTTTCTGCCTCATTTTCCCTTTTGTAAAATGTTTCTCCAAAATCTTCAATCATTGAACTGTGTCAAGGCGTAATGAATTATGAGTACTTATTTAGTGCACACTGAAATCAAGCGGAGTCTTAATTTCTGTGCTGCGTTTAACTTTGTAGTTTGTTGGTAAGAGTAAGATAAATCTGTTTATTTTAATTCATGACTAAACAGGTGACTTAATGTGAACAATGAGCCAATTAGCTGAAAGAAAGAATGAGAAAAAACGGAGAAACATTGCTCTCCAATAATGTTTTACCAAAAACTGGATGATACCTAAAACTGTTTTGACACATTCAATCTAGGAATCTAAAATCAATATTTTTATCAACAAAATCACCCAGCAAGGTAGAGTAATATTTTATGTTTTGACAATAAATTCTTACTTGATAATGAATCAAGACAAAAACAAGCTAGATTTGTAATAAGAGAATATGCAGAAGATGCCGTTCTGATAGGATTCAATCCTCAAACTACACAATGTAATCTCATTTTATGCTGATAATGGAATAACGACCATTTTTTTTTATAAAAATTGGACAAGGAAACTTTTATTTATCATTGGCACATGACTATTTTACATTTGTCTCTTATGAGATTTGAATTCAGTACCTTGAAGTTACAATGTTATAATATCACCACTGAGCTAACACCTTAGGTGAAATGGGCGAGTCAACAAACTTGTGGTCCTGATCATTTAGAAAATAAACTAGTAAAAATTAAGGCAATATTCCATTTTTTTATGCCAAATTGTTGTGTCTACATTCTGCATTTATTCTGGGAGAGCCATTCTGCTTCATGTAGCTGCTCTTAACTGTTTGGAATGACAGCATATATTCTTCTAATCTTGAGAGTTGAGACCGGTTACATACTCAAATTTCTCAGTCAAGGTGGATGAATCCATATATTCTTCTAATCTTGTCGATACAACGATAAAAGCAAAGTTTAGAGAATTTGTGATTGTCCAAGTTGTACTTATGCATATTTGAATAGATCCCTGACAGTGAAGTTGATGATGCAGTTCCATTTATATCCAGTTAATGTTTTAGTGGAAACATATATAGAAGTCATAAATATCTTGATCAAGCTTATAAACTCTGAAACCATCCACAACAGCATCTAGATCAAGTCGTAGTCTTAAATATTCCCTTCTTTTAGGTCCACTTTCATAGTATCCATCAACAACATAGAAACTCCCACATGGCTCTATCATATGTTTCTTGTGTAGGAATAATGTCGTAGGAATAATGTCAATCAAGGACAATTATTTCTTCAATTGAAACGTACATTATAGTAAATGGTATAAAATGTAACAACCATAACCCCATGTTTAATTGACATTAGTGTCTTAATAATAATATTTATTATTAAGATTTTGGCAGCAACAAAGATTTACATATATATATGAGTGTCGATATCCAGCAAAAAGGGTGAGAGAAGAAATGGTTACTCTCCTACATTGATCTTCAAGAATTATGGGCATTGTTTGTGAGGCTCCAACGTGTTGGCCTCGAGTGCACGAGTTCAGACACGTAGTTGTGTAAACTTTGGGGAGCAAAACCGGATATTGGGTTGCACCAGAGGTCCACCGGAAATTTGCTTTCAGGGCAGTGGTTTTGTCCACGGCACAACTTTTCTATCTTTCCTAACTATCTCAAATCTACTTTACTCTTAATATTTCCAACAATCTGAAAGCAAATTTTTTTCTATTTATTTAATTATATTTGGAAATATTAACTTTGTGGTTTTTCTTTGTAACATGTTGCTTTGGATTACATGGATAGAAAAATCATTAGTCTGCTCTCTTGCCAATGAATGGTAAAGAATTTTGGATGATAGTTCAAATGAATCATCACTTAATTTGAGGTAAAGAGATGAACTTGGAGTCCAAATAAGTGCCTTAAAATCTAAGATGTTAATGCATATAATTTTGCAAGAGATCATGCATATATTTTTTGCTATGGGTGAAAAAGTGGCGGAAAAAAAAATTTATATTAAAGTGTCAACCATAGTATAAATTATAATGAATTATCTTTATACAAAAGTTTTATATTTGATAACAAATTCTATATTTGAGATGTGTAAATTGAGTAAAGTTGTGTGGCTGCTTAAAAATCTATTTAGCAACTTTGGTGGAATTTTTTTATAAATAGTAGAGACACAAAATTGATACTTTGTTTGTTAGAAAAAAATTCACTTAAAATTTAGAGAATTTTCTATTAGTAATTTTATGCATGATTGTGACTATCTCTGCTGCAAGTGTCTCTGTTTCAATGTATTTTTTTTTTTTCTTTCTTCTTAATTTATAAGGACATGGCTGCCATATACTTCAAAGATAATTTAATAGCTTGTATTCTTGTAATTGTGATGCTAGCCATATAGTCGTAACAGTAAATTATTCAATGAAATTAAATTGAAAAAAAAAATTATGTGTTGGTGATTTTTCCCCTTTTAACGTTGAAGTTATTCAAGGAACAATGAGGTCATGGTATGTATTTCAATGGTTTTACATTTTAAGAGGAATTATTTTTTTTAGAGCAATATAATACACTTCATATTTATACTATAAGGTGATGGTTAAAAACCAAAATAAAGCATAAATGTGATTATGTATGTGCATTTGGATGTCCATAAATATTTGGTAATCTATGAAGTGTGTTTGCATGTATGAACACATCTATGAAGTAATTGAATTTCATCTTGTATCACATGCTAGACATTCTTGGAGTAGAATTGTTGATGAACTTATATGTTGATATACAAATTAAGTTTAATTCTCTCATAATGTGGGGGTTAGGAGAATTCTTCTTTAATTTGCTTCTATTATTGTTATTCTCAATAATAATATCATAGATAGTAAGTGGAATTTCAAAGATAGTCTCTCAATTTGAGTGTGTGACACAATTGATTGTATTATGTATTTTGTGAATTATATTATACATGACCTTACATGTGGTATAATAAATAGATTGGGTATATAAGTTCATTATTTCAATGGTGATTATTATTTGAATGAACCATATTTTCTAAAATATCTAAAAAGTAATTGGATATTACAGTTCTATGATTGTCTATTTTAGAAGGATTTTATATTGTAAATTGAATCTCCAATACGGATGAGGTGAGTTTCATTGCGAAACACTTATTTATTTCATGATGATGTGATATTTCTTGGAAATAAATCAGCAAACTATGCATGTTCAAATTTACTAATGCAATCAAAATTCTCAGCTCTTGAATTTACAGGTCAAGAAGCATAATAGTTGAAAGACTTGGTGTGAATGAAATACTTTTGTTGAGGAGATCCACACCTTCTAAATATTTTGTGATCACAAGCTATAAGTTATGTGACTAATAATAGTGTCTATAAGAGACGATACAAATCCTTTTGTGAAAAGAAAAAAAAATTTATATCTCACTATATGAGAAGTGAGAAAAGAAAAGAAAAACTTAAATCCTTGTTTAAAAGGATTACCAAAAAAAGTTGTCTGGATACGTCGAGGGGAATAAATATAAAGCCTTGAGTGGAGGAAAATACGGTGGATACCCAATTTGTGGTCAAACGAAGCCATATATACTCCTATATGCACTACAATTTTCATCCATATGGCGTGTGGTAGTGCTTAAAGCAAGGTTGAGTTTTTAGCTCTTAAATGAGTTCATAGCCTTAATTTTTGGGTGGTCCTTATGAGACGGACTTGATGAATTTACCTACTTGAGTGTGAAGGCTTAGACAACCTTCTATGAAAGACTTGGGCAATCTTTCTAGAGCACTCATGAGCGACCCAGGGTGATAAATGTCTTAATTATGATGGAATTAATTATCGCGGAGCTATCACAATTTTAAAGATAAAAGTGCGTGTTGTGGGGGTCTCATCTAAAATCTATTAAGTTCAAGAGTAATTTCACTTTATAGATTTAAGGTGTTGCCTCATTTCACTACGTGTTAATTCAATCCTCGTGACATTAACACTTAAGCATGATAAAATCTTTCCTTGCCTAGAATTTGTCTCTCTTAAACCATAATTTGCTGGAAGTCTAGCTCTTTTTCCTTGCTTGCCATTAGTGGGGGATTGTAGGAATAATGTCAATCAAGGACAATTATTTCTTCTATTGAAACGTACATTATAGTAAATGGTATAAAATGTAACAACCATAACCTCATGTTTAATTGACATTAGTGTCTTAATAATAATATTTATTATTAAGATTTTGGCAGCAACAAGGATTTACATATATATATATGAGTGTCGATATCCAGCAAAAAGGGTGAGAGAAGAAATGGTTACTCTCCTACATTGATCTTCAAGAATTATGGGCATTGTTTGTGAGGCTCCAACGTGTTGGCCTCGAGTGCACGAGTTCAGACACGTAGTTGTGTAAACCTTGGGGAGCAAAACCGGATATTGGGTTGCACCAGAGATCCACCGAAAATTTGCTTTCAGGGTAGTGGTTTTGTCCACGGCACAACTCTTCTATCTTTCCTAACTATCTCAAATCTACTTTACTCTTAATATTTCCAACATCTTGTTCCCAAAACAACACAAGGGAGGTGGAAACTGTATCAATTTCTCACTTATCAAACAAAAAAATGCGACAAAAATTTAATATATTTTAAAATTTAAATTGCAACAAACAATTATATTTAATTCAAAGGGACTAAAAAATGCGAGAAAAAAATTAGAGGGGCTAAAAGTAGGAGGTTCAAATGTTTATAAGAACCAAAGTCATATTTAAGCCAAAATAATAATAAAATAGGGTTAGCTTGATGTGTGTTTTAATAATAATAATAAAATGCGACTCAATCGTTGAAGGTTCTTGCAATTGATTATGATACCAATCTTCTCAACGCTATTCATTCCTCTTGCAATCGCTATTGATGAGGACATAAGCCAAGAAGACATAAATGAAGCAATTCAAAGCTTAGGAGGTCCTATAACAAGGGCACATACAAGAAGAGCCCATGATGTCTTAGTTCACTTCATGATCAAATCAAGAGAAGGTCCGGCCCAAGTTGGAGAAGGCATGGCCCAAGTTGAGGGAAGAGAACCAAAGATGGTGATTGTCATACAAGCACATGATAGTGACAAATAAAGAGTTTCACTAAGCAAGTGATAGTGGTCAATAAAAATGCTCCACTAAACCACCACTATCTCTTAGTTATTTTCCATTTTCCCATTGTAATAATTTAGTCCACTATCATGATAATAAGTGGCTAAAGTCTCTTGAGTTTTTTTTAGTTAACTTTTATGTGTTTTGCATCATAAGCCAATCCTATATAAAGGAGGCATGTAGCACCTATCAAATCAAGCAATTTTGTTAAGTCTTACACATTGTGTAATTGAGAGTATTTGCTCTTAGGGTCTGGATTGAACCAAAATTGATCTTATCAGGAAATCCTTTTCTTGTGGTGATCTTCACTCCATAGGCTTATCATTCTCTCTTGGATTAGAAAGAGTGTGGCGCCTCTTCTATCTTATTACATTTCTTCTCTTTTCTTAGTTTGTTTGAATTTTGTTCCAAACGTGTTTGTCTCAAATTCTATCATTTTCTAATTTTTGAATCATATACTCTTGATCTAACTTGTTTATTTTCTCTTGAAACACAAGAATTCACAAGTTCCAAATTCACAAAAAACTATTTCATGAATTTTTTAAGGTAATGCACAATTCTCAACAATTGGTGTTCATCAGCTATACTTGCTATCAACGTACTTTCTTACTTTCTCGCTTAATCATCGCTTATTTTATTCTAAACCTTTTCATGTTATGTTTGTTTGTTTGTTTCTGATAACAAAAATTCTAACTTTTCATGTATGTTTGTTTTGTTTCTTATTCCAGTTACAACATGTTGTACTGTTTCTGATGCATGGGATCACATGTCCAAACAAACATATGACATCATTCTCATTGAAACTCATATGCCAAATCAGGAGGAGGATACTTATTCCTTTGTTCAACATGTTACTTCCCTTTTAAATATTCCTGTCATTAGTAGTAAGTATTATTATTCTTTTCTTTCTTAATTTTGATTGGTTAATTACACCTTAATTTCCATTCATTAATTCATTAATAAATGTACTCACATTGTTTGTTATTTTTTATTTTGTAGTGATGTCCCTTGAATCTTGATGATCAACCATCTTCTGTTCTCAAATCGATTTCAAATGGGGCTTGCAGTTACTGGTCTAAACCATTAGATGAGAATCTGTTTAAGAATATGTGGCAACATGTTGTGCGAAAGGGTTTAAGCCAAACAACTCATGATGAACTCCAGGTTAAATCCCTTAACAAACGAGCAAGAGAAGAAGAAGATCCTGATGTTTCTAAACAACCTCTTGCAAAGAAAAGTCGACATCATGAACTTGAGGTTAAAGCCCTTATATACCAAGGAAGAGAAGATGTTGAAGCTGATGTTTCAAATCAACCTCGATCAAAGAAAAGTCGTATGAAATGGACACTTGGGATTAACAGTATGAATCTTTCCTCAGTCTTTTTGTTTTTTTTTTATTTGCATTTGTTTGTATTCTTCAATAATGATAATCAACTTATGTGTATGTATCTTTCTTTACCTTTCAGATGCAGTGCCTAAAAAAGTTCTTAAGATCATGGATTATCCTGGTTTGAAATTAGCCCATGTAGCTAGTCATTTGCAGAAACATAGAAACTATTTAAAAGGTGGGATAAAAAACTCAAAGTTGAGTGGATTTGATTTTCACGGTCAGAATAACAATGAAGTGCAATACTCAATGATCGCTGAAGTTGCTCCTGCATCAACGGAGCAAGATGAATGTGATGATAAAAGTCATACGGAACAAGATGAGCAGAACAATGAAGGGCAAAACTTAATGACAGAACAAGATCAATGTGAAGACATTTTTTTTGAATGGGCAGACTTCTTTCCTGATCTTGAGGATCAAGATAAAACTCTTCCGGAACAAGATTGCACACAAATTGAGGAATACGATATTTTTTGTGACTTGCCAGACTTGTTCTGTGTGGATGATTTATAAACAATGGAATGTCGTAACCTTCACAACATCAGTTACTATATTATCAGTTAAGCTTTAGACTTTTGTTTTGTAACAGGGTCTTATTACAAAAGGCCCATTCCTATTATTTGTTTATATTGAATCAATAAAATCTATTTTTTAATGCATTCCATTAAGAATCTACTTCCATTATGTAGAGTACTTTATTGAATGTTGATTGGTTCTGCTTTATTATAGTATCAATTAATTGATTTAACCAATTAGGTTGAGACCCTTTTAGCTTTTGCAGCTGTATTGTAGTGTGTCCTGTTCTGATAGTTTTATATTCGACTTATTCGTTGATTTACTTTTCTTCTTCAAAATAATATCTGATCATTTAATGGAAACTCCATTCCTTTGTTAGACATTCACTTCAATACATGCTATATATGCCTTCATTATGATTTCCCTCAGATTTTATTAACTTCTCTAATCTTGTTAATTATTGTCATAGCAAGAGTGTTTATCACAGAAACCTGTAGGTATGGGCCCTTTGTCATGAACATAGTGCTAGAGGATCGTCAATAGCACTAGACCGTCAAATTGAAAGCAATAGCACGAATTGAGTTTCATATTAAAATTGTTATTTTATGGTTGTTTTCCCTGATGCTTGTGCTGTTGTGCTAGTTATGATCTTGTTGAAGTATACACTTCTCAGTTTATGTTTGATTTTGTTTCTAAATGAAGATTTCTTCCTTTACTCTTGGATATTGATATCATAGTTTTAGTGCAATAGAAGGAATGATGATATTCAGTTTTTCAAAATAATTATTGGTTTTACGATGTGAACCTTTAGAATCTATATAGCTAGCCTCGTGCTATTGTGTAAAAATATATGACAGAAAACTGATTGGCTAATATAGCTAGTCTCTGAAACTAAACGTACAGCTAAGTTTTTTAGAACTCTGTTCCTATTTTTTCCCTAAAGAAAAGCTTATAAATAAAAACATACACAAGACAAACAATTGATCACAAGATCTGATGGTTGGTTTGGAGGAAGAGATGAAAGTTTTCCGTTGGCATTGGCATCAGGTCAGCATAGGTAGATAAGGTAAGGTTAGCCATATAATATTTTTTTAATTTCACTTTCCGTTTGCATATGTTGAATTTGAATTTGGTAATATTGAATGAGTGTAAATTAAAAGGAACTGATAATGTGTTTGATAACTTGCAGAACAAGCAACTGCTGTATCACTACTTTTAGTAACATTTGATAGTAACACTTATTTTGATGTTGCTGAAAATGGGTTTACAGTAACATTTCTTATGAAATATTGCAACACTCTAATAATTTTCTCTAGTTACCTACCCTCGTCCCAATTATTTTACACTGTTTGAAGCTAATCTTGGTAGTGAATTAATTTGTTAGGTTATTTTCATTCTCTTGTTGGATCCGTTCTCAGTTTGAGGTAAGGTTATTCTATCACTCACATAAACATCTTCAACATTTGCTTTAGATCGATTATATTTGTTCGTCAATTTACCTGCATTCCTTTAAGTTATAGACAAGCAAAATTATTCTCAGTGTTGGATTAATCATAGTTGTAGTTAGATTAAGGATAATAATAAAGCTTATTAACAACCTGAAGACATTTAATTTGATATCTTATTCCTATCAAACATACTGAATCTAATTTCTCTTCGCGTCTGGTTTATTTGCCTAACAAGTGTGCACTAAAGAGCCGCTTCAAAAAAAAAGTGTGCACTAAAGTTGCTAAACCAAATTATTATTGTTTAATGTGAAGCCAATAATGTGAGTTATAGAAGACCGGAACACAATTCGATTGCAGTTTTTTGAATCTTGTTTACTTGTTATTAAAATAAAATGTGAAACTGCATGTGACCAGCTTCATTTTATTCAATAAACATTGTTCATTTACTTCTATTGATTGAACTTTGAAGTTTGTTACCTTAAGTTGTGCATTAGGTCAAGACAAATGTTCTTTCTCATAGACAAATGTGTTTTTCTCTTATCTTAGTTGTACTTAAGCCATGAAAGCCAATTAAGTTAGGCCTAAAATATGGTTGAAGTAATGAAAGCCAGTTAAGTTATGCCTAAAAGGGACCTGTATAACTAAAAAAAAAATTATCTTCTTAAGTCTTAACATTTTCCTCTGAATTTTCAATAGCCTCAACTTTTTCTTTCTCTTGAATCAATTCTTGTTTATCTTTCTCTGTCTTTAATTGAGTTTCCTCATCCTCCCATTTTTCCTTTGCTTTCTCCTCTGCTTTTTTCTTTGCATTCTCAAGAGATTGAACCAAATTCTTCAAGCAAGTTTCAAAATCATCAGCAATTGACTTCGACATCAAACTTTCAGCAACATCAGCAGGTGTCATATTAGTTTCTCCTATCAACTTTTCAATAATTGGAAACAATTCATCATGAGACTCAACATCCCAATAGTTCTTTGCAAGTACCTTGAAAGCTTCATAGCTACAGTATGACATTTCAATATGCATATCCATCCTTCCCCTCCTAATAAGAGCTTGATCAAGTTTGTCCACAAAGTTTGTTGTGAAAATGATGATCCTTTCTCCTCCACATGCCGACCAAATTCCATCAATAAAATTCAGCAAACCAGAAAGAGTTACTTTATTTTCCTCATAGTATTTAGTTTTGTAGACATGATCCTTCTTTTTCTTCCTTTTGCCGGTGAGATCAATAGAACAGTCAATATCCTCAATCACTATAACTGATTTGCTTGACGTCGCAATCAAAAGTCTTTTCAACTCATTGTTATTCTTGATAGTTGCTAACTCAAGATCATACACATCGTAGTTCATGAAATTCGCCATAGCACATATCATGGTAGATTTTCCGGTTCCTGGTGGACCGAAAAGTAAATAACCACGTTTCCAAGCCTTTCCAACTTTAGCATAAAACTCTTTACCTGTCTTGAACTTAGTAAGATCGTCTATGATCTCTTCTTTCTTCTTTGGATCCATAGCAAGTGTTTCAAACCTTGCAGGGTGCTCAAACGTAATGCAACTCCATTTTCTTTTCGACCTCCACCAATCTTCACTAGGGTTATTGGTGTAAAGCTTAAGCTTCCTGTTCTTCATTGTAATAAGTTTTCCTTCTTCCAAAACATGTTGTATGTAAGAGGTAGTGATGAGAGCGCGATACCTTTTGTGGAAGGTTAGTGTTAATGAAGTTTTCTCATCGGAATAATTTTGAGAAGTGTGGTTAGCAACCCACCAAACTTTTACTCCATTGAATATATCAATTTGAATGAATCAACGGCCAATAATCACTACATCACGAAATTGCGTGGACAACATGTCTCTATTGTGGTAACATTTTTGTCTAAAAAAGCAAATGTTGTCCCCATCAAACTCTGCATCAAGAATCTCTACAACAACATATTATATTAAGGTTCCTCTTTAACTACAACACTTTCATCTTCAACACTTTCCTTATCACAAAACCATGGAAGATGTTTGGAAAGACATCAACCTCCCTTCCTTAAACAGCCATATCCATATGAGTACAACAATCTCTTCTCCCTCCTTAAAGACAGTACCAACTTCTCTTCATTCCTCCATCAACCTTAACTTTCTACCTGAGTTCCATTTTGACCCTCTTGCACACAATGACTTGCAACTAGAGCAAAACCATAATACTGTCTCAAAGGTTGAAGCTTTGTTAAGCAACACAATAGAGAGAAGAAATAAGCGAATAATGAAGAATAGAGAATCTGCTACACGATCAAGAGCAAGAAAGCATTGCTTCCATTAATTTTTCATACACAAAAAGTATTCAATATACATATATATATAGTTTCAATTTCTTTAATTTTCTCTGTTTAATATTTCTGACTTTGTTTATTTCGTGTAGGCTTATATATTTGAGTTGAAGAAAAAAGTGAAGAACTTGGAAGAAGAGAATGCTAGACTTAAAAGACAACACAATGTTTGTTTTCTTTTTAGACATCTAAAGATGTTTGAAATAATTGGTTTTTTATCAAAAATATTTATCATGTTTTTTTTTGACTAAAAAATATTTATCATGTTATTTGTATAATAAATAATTTTCACTTATTCAAAAAAAAAATTCATTTAAATATTTTTATATTTTTAATATATATTAATTAATTAACTTTATGTTGTTTGTTGTAGCTGTGTGATACGGCAGCCAAGCAGCAGCATAAGAGGAATGGAAAGCTGTATCGTACATCAACAGCTCCATTTTAATAACTATTTTTAGGAATCATCTACTTCTAAGCTTAAAATGTATCCTTTGAAGTATCAACTATTTTTATTGTTACATTTGAAGTATGAACTATAAATTCACAATGATATTGTAACAAACAAATGTATCCACTGTTACTGTTTTCTTGCGATTGATGTGCCTATATATATATAATTGTTTTTTTTACATATAAAAATATAGATAACTATTAATTAAAATTTACTTTTATATCCTATAGTTATAATTTATAAAGATAAAATAAAAAAATAATTTAAGACATATAATTAGTTGTGATTATGTTTTAACCTATTTAGAAAAAAAAATAGGTAATATAAAATATATAAAAAGCTTTTATGTAATGTAGCCTTTTAAATAGGTTATACTGCGAATTTAAAAAATATATATAAACTATAATATAAAAAAATTAAAAAAAATTGAAATTTTTATGTGAAGTAGGCTTTTATATAAACTATAAAGTCGGACCAGACTTTTAAATAAGTTATGTCAAACCAAAAAAATTAACTTTAAATACGTCATAGGCCAAACTTAAGCCTAAAAAAATTTCGTAGGTCAGACTCAGGCCTTCTAAAATCTAGTTTGGCCTGACCTAATTCCTTCCCTACTAATAAGGAAGGAGGATGAAAAATTGTCTCCCAACCACCCCTAAATTTAATCATTGACCTCTACAAATCACCTAATAATCTCATTTTATCATTTTATATTATTAAACTTTTTACATTATTATTTTTATCATTCATTTTAACTTTTTCTCATATTGTTACTCCTCCACGTGATGCTAAATAAGTTCTTCGCATTCAAAAATCTACTAATTATCTCATTTTATTTTCGAATACGTGTCATTGGAAAAAACAATAAGAATTAAAAAAATATATAATAAGAATAAAAATAAATTATCTTCCACCCCATGTTCCTTATACCTCAAAAATTCGTTTTTGCCCCTGCACAAAAAGTTCATAGTCTATTTTTCGAATTTTTTTAAACTTACAAAAAGTTTGGATTTGTTTTTCAAACTTTTTACTGGTTTGAAAAACATGAGTTGCAATCAAGAACTCCATTTTATTATGCTTTGAATCAGATTCTAGAGTATGTTAATCCGAATTTTCGATTGCATATCCTTAAAGTTATGTAAAATAATTTGAATATTTTGAAGTTTTGATTCTACATACACACAGTTCAGAATCTACGTTCCAATGTTCTCTAAACGTATAAATGGTTCGGATTCTATTTTACGAACTTTTTGCACATTTTAATCCAGGGGAAGAAAAAGAAGTTTGGGGGATAAAAGAAACATAGGGGTGGGAAGAGAAAGTTTCTAAGATAAAAGCCCAAAGCATTTTGGGTGCGTTTGTTTGAGATTAAAATAAAATAGATTTTTTTAAAAAATCTATTTTTAAAAAATAGATTTATTTTGTAAAGATTTTGGAAAAAAATCTAAAGTTGTTTTGTGTTTGTTTACAATTATAAAAATCATTTTTGAGAACAAACATATGGTTCATGTAATTTTAAAAAATAGATTTTAAAAAAAGCTATTCAAAATAACTTTTTATTTTGAAGGAAAAAATGATTTTTTTTAAAAAATGATTTTTAAAAAATCTGAAACAGACACAAGTAAAATAAAAAAAATAATTTTTTTATGAAAAAAAACTTAAACAAACGCACCCTTTGTCCATCATTCACTAAAGACAAAACTCAACAGCTCCATTTAAAATGTTATAAAACGGTGCCGCTTTGCACATTTGAAACAAATTTGAATCTCACTGAACTCAATTACCCGGAAAAAGCAAAACTTGGCCGGAAAATACTGACGGAATTGGTCGCCGGCAACCGAAACTGTGAGTTTTTTTTTTCTTCTTCCGATATTTTCTTCCGTTATTGTGGTTTGTTGAATTGCTCTACTATGTGAAGTTGAAATGTAGAATTATTATTATTATTGTAGTGTTAAAATCTAACTCTGCAAGTAGGTATTTGCAAATTTGAATCTGTAATTCAAAAACACGAGTTTCTGAAATTTACTATGCATTTTTTCAGAGAAACTTGAATTCTTCGTCACTGCAAAGAAAGATTGAGTAATTGTTTTTTAGAGAATGGAGAAGAGTCCTGTGCATGGTTCTTCCAATGCATCAACAAGTTCTACAGCAATTGGATCTAGGTTTTCCACTTTGAACAAATCCTTTAAGTTTGCTCTTCGTTCTATGCTAACTTCGTGTTCAAAGGAGGTAAATATAATTGTAACTTTTTAACTCTATATGTAGTTGCCAATAGATTAAATTTAGATGAAGTCTCCGTCTATGAGTTTAGCTTAGTTGGTAGGGACATCGCACGTAATGTGCAGGGACCGGGGTTTGAACTGTGGTAATATTCCCACTTATTCATTTTAAGGGTGAAATTCTAGCCATAAGGCTACCTGACAAAAAAAAGAAAAATTTAGATGAAAATGTATCTCTATCATGATTTTATTCTACATGCAGTTGCCTAGAAATGCCAACAACTGATTTTGCATTTCATGATTTTATGCTTAAACCACTTGAAATTGATGTATTCACACTCACACTGGCTTTATTTATAGGGAGTAATGATTTTGTTGTTTTCATTCACCCATTTTTCGGATAGCACATAACATTATCTTATAGATTGAGTTTGTGTATCAGCTATAAGTCTGTATATATGTTGGTATTTTGCATTTTATGAAATAGACACGTTCTTAGTTAGATCCACCCTTCAAAGTTGCTATGTTTTGATACATGTTTCTGTTTCTTATTTTTAAAGGAGTTTTATAAAGCATTCTCAAGTTTTTCCAACACCGAAAAAGATTTTCTTCATCGCCTATTTCTTCAGGTATGTTTTTTCCTGATATATATTCTTTCTGATTATAAATATATCTCTGAATGTTACATAGAATTTTAGTTGAAAATAAAATGACAACGAGCTTGACCTAGGCATAGATTGTCATTTTTTATATTAGAGTTTTCTGAATTTGTGACTGTGATCCTCTTGTCTTGATCTAAATATTTTCCTTTCTCAAATACTCAGATGGATTTTTCACTAATGATTTGTTAGTGTCAATCTTGGAAAATTTATGGTGTCACCTTGTGGTTAGAAATAAGATATTTATATTCCTCAACCACAATGCTAAATAGGTTCAAAGTGGCACTCCATCCTTCCCAAATTAAGTGACATTTAAACAAATCTGATTTTAATTGGAAAAATTATCACTTAATAGCGATTGTTTTTTCTACTATTAAAACATCATCTAATTTAGATGGAGTGAGTACTGACTATCAACCGTATGTCATGTTAAAGAAATGTCTTTGCTCTTTACATGTTGATTAAGTAAAATGAACAAGGCATCATTAGCTGTATTTACTTAGAAACATGTAATTAGATATTAGATTCCCATATCTCCACACTTAAGATGTGAGTCTAGCCACTAGACTACTTGACCAATAAAAGATAGGAAATTCATACTTCCTGCCTAAATGCATTTGTTGGTATCAACTATCAAGTGTCTGTTTTTTAAGAGAACAATGTGTCATGAACCGACTATCTCAAATGTTTAAGTTGTTGGGTAAAGATATATGAATGATTTTAAATGTAAATGTCCCTCATATAATACAAGAGCCTTTTGGGCTTAATAAGTGGACAGTCATGCCCATCTTACCTTTTTCTGCTGAAAGGTAATACCAAGTTCTGAATGATTCCTGAAGTGTTCGAGAAAAAGTCGTGTCATACTGAGAAAAATGCCCATCTTACCTCAGCTCACACTGATTTTATTATTTTATATGATAACATCACACAATCATGTCTCTTATTAATGGGATTGATACACTATATTATATGTTATCTGATTTCCTTTTATATATCAAACATTCAGGTCATTACTTCTTTGCATGAAGGCATAGAGGTATGTTTGACTACTTATTTTGGTGATGTCAGATAAGAACTCATTTCACCTCTAATATAAATACTTAGTGGTTGGGCTTCAATAATCTAGAATGTTACTTAAATATTACTTATGTTTTTTTTTTCCTTTCGGTTGTACCCATTTTCTAAGCTAAAAGTTTGGTGCTTAGATTCATTATTTCAAATACTTAGTACCGACTTTTGTCTTCTATGTTTGATGCGTTAGTAAACTAAAAATGTGTTTGTTAGCATATACTTTCATGGGAAGTTCACAAGAATATCTTACCCTTATTAAGATCATTATCTTAGGAACTTTGTAGCCTGTATGGTGGACATTTGATATATATAATTCTCTTTGGAAAGCTAACCATTTTTTGTATTTGTCTTCATTCTAAACTTTAACTGAAATTAAGACTTTTTGTTGAGAGTTATCCTGAACAGTGATGCAATTGCTGTCTAATGTCTTTCTTTTTAATTATTTTACTACCTTCAGTCCTAAATATATGAGAAAATTTATTTTTTAGGTTTATTGAGAATCTAATATATTTGGCCTACAATATGGACCAAATACATTAGATTCTCAATGAATCTAAAAAGTAAATTTTCTCTTATATTTAGGACTGGAGAGAGTAATATGGTAGGCTATTGATATGTTGTAGGGGAAATTTTGTTCCTTTTTTACCTTCTCTTTTGGGCACATACATGATACATGCATGCATAAATGCCAGCAACTATACACACACAACTACACAAGCATTTTTAGCATGTAACTTGTTAATATTTTGATAATATTATAAAATCTAAATACTCTGTCAATTTTTACAGGAAGACTTTGAGGCGATCTGTCTCAAAACACAGGTATAATCTTAACTATTCTCTTTTTTGTTTTATTCCAATATTTAAAAAATAACAAATTGAAAATTATTGTATCTGTTTGCTACTTTGCTCAACATTTACACACTGCAATTGATTTAGACCTGTAACTGTAAGTAGGGATTGCATTCAACAATTACAGGGGACGGAATTTTGTAATTTTAATACATGAAGCATGAGCTACTAAGTACTAATACATGCCATGGATCTATCTATTTATTATGATTATCCCAGAAAACCGGGTTGCTTAAAATCACAGTAGAGGTTACTGTTTCTGAAATAGACTACTCTGTTGCCGGTGAATACTGATCCAAGTAGTGGAGCTTACACTTGATATTTGATTGGAGTCAAATAGATAGAAGCGATGTTCTGGTAGTTAGAAACTTGGAATCTTGGATAATATAGTTTTTATTTGGGTGAGTTATGATTAAGATTAATGGAAATCAAAGGGGAATACTTAAAATATTTAGTACTATGCTTTATTAATAACTCTCCTTAAAGTGTGTCTTTCTGAGCAAGGATGTATTCTCCCTACCTTGATTTAATATAAAAGTGCATTATAACTTTATATAGGTCGAATTATTCTTAATTTTTCTTTTTCCTCAAGTTTGATATCTGATGGCAGATGGTATTTGCATACTAGATTTATTGATACATCAATGGCTGTGACTATGATATTCTTCTGTATGCTGGTTAGTTTTGTATTTTAAGTTCACCTTTCATTTAGGTCGGAGCCACTCTTGATGCCGTAGAGGAAATTGTGGAAGAGCAAGATCTGGATCTTTTGTTTTCAAAAAGGTATTATCTGATCTTGTATTTCAAGTATTTAACCGTATATTTTATCTTCAGTAAATATTTGAGATGGTTATATTAAAAAAAGCATTCTTTAGTCTTCAAATCAACTATTATTGAAGCTTAACTCTTAAACCTTGTGAAGTTCTCTCATTTTTATGTGCTCATAAAGATGTTCCCTCATATTATACTTGGGGACCTATAGTGGATATTTTTAACTCAGATCTTTATTCAATTTACTTCAGTTACACATTATGTACTGGTCATTGCTATTACAATTTATTGATATTTTGAACTAAGTAGAGAAACATTTTTTACAAATGCAGGAGTAACATAGCCGATGTTGCTGAGAATCTGTCTACTGCAAAGAAGGACGAAATCCAACATTTAATGCATCTGGTGCAATTGGTAGGTATTTGAACACATCATCATCAAATTACATTAAAATTGGACTAAAACAAATACTTTCTAACTCATAGGTTGAAGTGCTTATACAATTTGAGTCTTTTGACAAATCATTTTCACATTCCTTTTTTTCTTGTTTATCCTGTCTCAAACTCACCTAAAAAGACTGCAAAATACTCTTTCCTTTCTGTTGTTGTGTAACCTATTTTCATGTTTTCTCTTCTTTCCAAGTTAGGATTAATTGTATTAATCTCAACTCATGTTGGAATAACAAAAAATTTATAGTCCATGGATGTTGGGGCTCCAGAAAAATCTATTCTCTTTTCCCTGGCCCTAATACTGCTGAGCACATTAAAGCTGATTAGGTCTTTTAGGGTCTGCTTCTTGTGTCTGTGCCAGGTGACTTGGGAATCGCCCTTTTATACATGGAGCATTTCTAGAAAACCATGTATGGTTCCGATTTCCCAAAGTATACTCGACAACATAATTTATCCAGAAGTATACCTCTGGATTCCGGACAACACAATTTTTTGTTGTTTCTGGATGTGTACATCCGAAGTGATATTGGGGTGGAGAACATTCCTCCCTTGAAAAAAAAATGGTGCTCATTGAGTCATTGTCTACTTTTTCGTTTTCATTTGTTAACATTTATGTTAGTTTTACATGTTAATAAGGAGAGGAGAGACTTTAAAAGTGAATCATTGTGATGGAGAGAAGAAAAATGCTAGCTAGGGATCATGCATTTCAGGAAATAATCTAACACTAATTTTAGGAAATGAAAATAAAATTATTCACAAAGCAAATGGACCCTTAAATAGTGGTCAGTTTCATTTTTGTATTCTTGAACCTTGTATTCTATTTCTCTGATGACCATGTCGTTTTGTTAGGGAGAGGAACATAATCAAAGGCTTCGCAAAAAACTTCAACTCCTTAAAGAAGACAGTCAAGTCTTGTCTGATGCTTCTAATGCTGTTGAGAAGGTAGAAGTTTTCTTCTACTATCAAATCATTCAATTGATCACAATACTATAATTATTTGTTTATAAAATTTCGTTTTGGCAGTATTCTTTTGGCTGATACGGTGCTTCATTCTGTTAGCAGATAAAAAGCATAAATTTAAAGTATGGAGCGAACAGTAGTGATGAGATGCATGATTGATAACTTTTCTAGCACAAGTTGTCCTGTAAATTCACTAAGTTTCCTCTGCTGAGGGATCATCTCTTTAATGTTGTTGTAATGCTTCTGAAAATTCAAATATTAACCAGGCAATCTTAGCAAATAAGTATTGTCTTTTGTATAGTTTCATTATTAGATATATCTAAAAAATAGTTTCATTATTAGGGCTTCAACTCTTTCTGCAATTCAAGTATTCAAGTTCTGTGAAAGAAATATTGCTTGTTATCCTCAATTTATTGGTTGTGTGCTGCATTTTGTGCCCTTGAATCGTGATCTAGCTGTCTTTTATTTCATCTAATCTAAAACTTTGTTGATATATATTTCTTGCGAGATCGAAATAACCTCAAAATTACCTCGATGTCTGTCTTTGTGGCTCAATCACACATACCTTTGTAGTTTGAATTCTTGTAAAGAAACAATAGGGTTTTCCATCCAGCTCTAAAATCTACTTTTCTTTAGTACATAAAAAAAATAGAAAACTACTTATTTTTTTATCAAAAATAGAAAACTACTTTACATATAGGTAACTGATGCCAAACAGTGTGAGAATCAATTTCAATACCCATCGTCTATGTTGAGCATGGTATTTACACTCTAAACACATTAATTATAATCTAATTTGTTATTTAAGATTCCATGTACTGTGGGGTTGGAGGGCTAATGTTGGTCTTCTCAGGACCTGCAAAATGGTTGAAAAATTAAAACACTTCACATTCATTTTAGCATAATTTAAAAAATTTAATGTTAATGCTAATGCTATAAAAAAAACCAGAAAAATGGCATAGGAAAAAAACACCAAGCTAGATCCAACTCAAAAAAAATTGCCAAGAAAAGGATAGATAAGTAAAGTTTTTCAAATATTGTACTGCATCGGTTGGTCAAATATTGAGAAAGATGAATGATGAAGGCATACCATAAAACTCGCGGATTTCTACTTCTCGCCATTCTTGCACAAGGGCACAGCAGCAACACATCAAATGAGAAAGAAAATCGTCAACATAGCCTCCCTGACATAGAATATCAATGAGTAATGAAACATTTAAAGATATCAGAAGGTTGCTAAAGTAAGTCTCAATATTGAAAATAAAATTTTAGATAACATAGATTTATATATACAAGACACAAAAAATAGGCACCTAAGATCATATTTATGTAAAAAGAAGACAATGTTACCGGGATATTCATGATCAACCTAAGCTTCCTCCTTATGCAGCAAGTATAGCAACAACATGATAAAATCAACGAATAGGCCATAAATTCATTACATACTTCTGCAGAAGCTGAAAAAACAGAAAAATGAAGTTAAACGATCACAACCGCGATATTTTCAAGCTTAAAAAATGAACTACATAGAAAACATAATATAAAGAGAAAATATTTGTAGATTAAGCAACCTTAACATCAAATTCAAAAACTAAAACAGAAGCTTGAACGTCATTTCAGTCACTTCATTATTGTTAGTATTCAAGTATATACCATCCCATTTCAGTAACTTACATATTGGCCTATTGTTTGCAACAGTAGCAATCTTTGAAAATGTCCCACATGGATAGAAGAATGTCTTTATACCTACAAATCAAAAGATATACTTATATTACCTAAGATGAAAGTTAAGACAGAAAATATTTTATTGCTGAGAAAATTAATTAACAGCAGGAAAGTACATACAAAGATAAGGTTCAGAACAACATGCAAGTAAATCAGTATGCCAATCTTCCTGCTGATATGAACTTCTAGTTGACAACAAATTCTTTTCTGAAACTGAGGATCTGTTTGAGACCATAAAAATGAAGCTTCAAACTCAGTTCAATGTAAGTTAATAACCAAAAAGGTAAAAATGGTAAGAATTTTATGATAAATAATAAAATGATGGAAGAAGTAGGAGAGGTCAAATGTGCAAGGATCAGCCCAAGAATGCAGCTTGGATGAGATGGTTCAGGTCTCTTCTAGCTTAACCAAAGGTAATTTGTTCGAATCTATCCCTAGGAATACAACGATGTTATAACCTAAAACTCTTGAGGGAGAGTTTTGCCTCCTATTGTGGTCCGGACCGGATTGAGAAAATAGTCTCTCCATTTGCATGTGGGAGATACTCGTTTTATAACCGAAAAAGGTGCAAGGATAATACTCCTAAGTGAACTTAAAACACATGAAAGCTAGAGAAGAGGCTAATGAATAATTAATTACCTTGATGCTGGAAGAGTGTCACTTTTCTTATGGTGTTTTTCATCAGAAGAATGATCTTTGCTGCCATTGGCATCAGAATAACTTTGGATAATGTATTCTACTTCCTTGTGACTATTTTCAGGTGATGACTTCTCCGAAAGAGAATAAGCAGCAACTTCTTTGACATCAAGTAAACGTTGAATGAACTCGCACTGATTTATATCCATATTTGCTTGTGAATGTTGTAGCTCTAGTTGAAGCTTTTCGTTTTCTTTTTGAAGTGCTTCGGTGAAAGAAAAATTCGGGTAAGTACATGAAAGAGTTTTCTTCAGCACTACAGTGTCCTCTTTGTTAGGTTCCGGTTTTAGAAAGACAGTCTGCACCTTTTGGTCCTCATCATCAAATGTGTACTCACATTGATCCTTTTCAATAACTTCAAGTCTCTCCTGAATATTCCAAAGAAACGAGATATTATTACTAAGAAACTGGTATTATTGATCTGTAACACGAGGTTAAACTCATCGAAAGAATATATGTTCGATACAATTTACAATTTGTTGTGTTCAGTTATTGAGTAACAACGACGTATAGCAGTAAATCACATTATCACCAATAGACACACATCAATTGAAAACATGAGTCAGTCGATAACGCTTAATAAGATAATTAAGAAAAGAGAAACAGCAAATACCCTGACTCGAGTATTGACACGAGCATTGTCAACTAGAGTAATGAGAGGAACAAGACGCAAGTATCGATCAATTTCATTCTGAGCCTTCCTAAATTGATAAACAACGTTCCATCCCATGGCGAGCAAATAAAGATAGCTACGATCCTGACAACTATTGACCAAAATGTAAGACCTTCTCAAGGCATCTTCTAGTTGTTCTAAAGGCTCTCGCGTTTCGGGATACTTCTTAAGCTCTGAGATCTTTAGCTGATCAAGCAAATTTCCAATTAACTTAAGATGTTGTGCAAATTGCCTACAATTCTTCTTATGCATTCTTGCTGTATTTGCAGCTTTAACAATCATTCCAATCAACTTTACAGCATCTAAGCCTGTTAATTGAGCTACATTTGCAATCTCCCCAAAATGTTCCCATGAAGATGCCATGTTTTATAAGCTCACACACAACTCCAACCTTCAAAGTTGCATAAAATATAAATGAAGTGTGGAAAACCATTTTGATTTTTGAAATTATAGATAGTAGAGTTAGTGATCATTTATTTACCTATGATTGTATAGATGGCATTGTAATCATCCCTGCATGGTGTTACTGTTGGTTCTTTGGCTCCTCAGATATAGCATTGCCCTTCAAGATCTTGAGTTTTCAGAGACACTGCAACAGCACATGGCAAATGTAATTTAAGCAGAAAAATAAAAAGCTGAAATCAAATGAATCTTAAAAGTGTTGATTTTGATTCTAGTTTATGTGTGTGTAAATCAGGTTTTCTCTGCATGTAAATGTAGAGATTAATCCTTCGAATCTTGTAGAACTCAAATAAATGACAAATTCTCCCTAACTAAAAATTTTAACACTACTGCATATCCAATCCAATGCACGAATCGAATTCAAGACTTTGTTTAAACTAAAAGAGACTGGCACAATAGTAGTTTCATTTGTTAACATATAAGACAGTCTTTTTTCATAAAAAATAGTAATAGTAATTTCACCAAAACCGGTTAAGAATTCGGATTAATGAAGGTAATTTAGATTTTTTGCATAATAAGTACTCCCTCCATACCAATATATAAGTCGTTTTGAAATAAAAATTTGTACCAAAATATAAGTCGTTTTATATTACCAATGAAGCATTTAATGTTATTTTTCTTATTATACCCTTAACTATTTATTACTTTATCTTCTTTTACTTCTTCAATTTATCATTTTCATACTATGAAGGACAATTTTGTAAACTAACTCATAATTTCTTTTTTTCATACAACAATGATTGCATTTCTTAATTTGCGTATGGTCGAGAGGTAAGAGAAAAAGACAATATGTATGTTGTCGGTTAAGAGACTAGTGCATGGTCACAAAGCATATACGAGTCAAAAAGACAGAAAGCAAAGTAATTAAACACTGACATGTAACATAAAATTACCAAAATAGGAAGGGAAAAAAAAGGAACATAGAGTTTCATTTAAGGTAATGGCATTGATTTGAGCGAAAGATATGTTGTTATGTGAGAAAGAAGCAAAGCTTGCAATTCAGTTAACACTTAACAGCTAGGGCAATATTATTGTAGGAGTTGGGGTTCAATAGAAAAGTAATAATTTTAATTTTGTTTGGTCAAATAAAACGGTGAATATAGTTTCACCTTATTATCATTATTAGACAAATTCTATGGTATAATAGACAAATTCTATTGTACCGATACAACAGGTGTAAAATAATAAAAAAATTGAGTATTATTTGAAAAAAATAAAAAAAAAATTATCTTTTAAAATATTATACTGTAATAACTAAAATATCATTATTAAAATTGTCAAAAAAATAAATTTTGTTTTTTTTTTTATAATTTTGAATTTTTTTTATTCATAATAGTGAATATTGAAGTTTTATATAAAAAAAAATAGTATAATGTTTAAAATTATGATTTTTCTTATAAAATTATGTTCTATAAAATATAATAGTCAATAAATAACTTTTTAATTTATAAAATTAAGTATTTATTTACCATTTTGAAAATTAAGTTTATCAGTACAATAGAATTTACCTATCGTACTGTAGAAGTTCCCTATTTAAGCAGATATGTAAGTGTACCAGGTAACGAACTTGGTTTCTAAATTATTATACATTGTATGTATTTGTATCTACTAACTAAATTAAATTTACGTTAACTCGTAATCTCTATTTCTCTACATTTATTTATAGAAGTTTATATATTAAATTATTTGAAAAAAGAAACATTAATAATAACATAAGATCGCGTAGTATTATGAAAAATTGGTTGTACAGAGAGAGAAAAAGTGCGGTGCCCCCAGAAGAAGACGAAGAAGAAATTGGTGGGCAGCTCCATCAAAATCCAATTTACGTGATTGTCCTTTAATCACGGACAGCGACGCTTCCCCTTTAATGTTGAGTGTTGAGCCCGATTGTGGAACCAAAATGTGTGTGACCAACTACCAACCCTTTTTATTTTCTTACTTAGTTAAATAAAAGCTAGACTTTCACCCGTGCTCTCGCACGGGCGGGTCTTATAAGTTAATAATTATAACAATAAATCATTTCATATTAAATGTATACTATTAAAAAATGTGTAAGATTTTATCAACAATAAAAAGAGGTAAGACAAATATATATTAATGATATTAAACATGAAAGTAAAAAATTAAACGATTTAAAAAAAAATTAAACAATAAAATTGGAAAATTGCACATATAACGTTAATTAATTATCATAAATTTCGAAAAATAATTCTCTATAAACCACATGAAAAGTTACAATATGATGTTTGTATTCCTCATCGGTTATTAATATATATAACTGTTCTCTTGAATTTTTAGTTTAATCTTGACATACTTAGTTTGATTATTAGTACCTGAAAATTGAGTTGCAACAATCAAAATAAGGATGACTATTTTGAATAGCTGCTACAATATTGCTTAACTTTGAAAATTCAATATTTTCTTCACTTGTAAAAGCTTTTTGTTCCTTTGTTGCGTTTTGTTTATAAGGTTTTTAGTGTCTTGCCTTTAATTGTGTTAAAAGATTAACTTAAAACTAACAATGTCACTATTCAATCAAATTATACACCGTTCTTCCAACAAATTGAAACTTGTTGACCCTGTATTACCCATACTAAATATGCACTTTGAACTTACTATTGAAATAAAAAATACAATCAAGATTTAATTTTATATAACACATTCAACTAAATTAATTACACAACTAATTATCACTCATTCCATCATATGCTATATCATCCCACCTTAGTATTGTAATCTTGCTATTTTTACGGTTAACGATAGACTTACCAAAACTATATCAGCGGTCACAACAGTCATGCTTCTCTTTACTGCATATATTGCAAGTATTAGCATCAATACCGACCGCAACTGCTACACACGCGATGCCAGAGTCACGAAGTTTGAAACGCAATAGAGTTGTTCAGATTCTCCATCAAGACTGCGGTGGTGTTTTGATTTCACAGTCTTTTGGTTTGGATCAGTGAAGTATAATAGTAGTAAATTATTAATGTCTTTGGAAATTATTTTCTTGATGTAATGACATTGAAAATATAATGATAGGAGTGGGAGAAGTTGCATTGGTATTGGAAATAAATTGATTGTATAATGGTTCCCAATGATACATAAAACGTAGAAAGGTGAAGTGGGGGGACTGCATAAGGAATTAAGTTTATGATAATTACCAAAAAAAATCCTCATTTAATGATTACATGTTTTTAGTGTCCGTTCTTTTTTTAATTTATTTTTATTTATATATACTAAAAAACCACGTGGATCAATTGTTACAGCAATTAGGGAGTAATTAATGAAAAGATTAGGAGGGAAAGTTTTAGGGTTTAACTTTTGCTAACCTAACAACATTTATAAATAAGAGATGACAATTGTGACAATTCTAATGTTGGATTTTTTGACGCACTCCGTCACGCCGGTAGCAAAAATTTAATAGTAGATAATTTAACAGATCTTTAACTTGATCTTTAATTTGATAATATTTTAAAATTGAGAGTTATAGTTATTAATTCATTCTTACAAAATTGGTTTATCAGTTGAGAATTGTCTCTACACATAAACTTATGTCATTTTATTCTAGTATTGCTACTGTTTAGATTAATATTTACTCTAAAAGGAAATTGTTGTTAAATGAATTTGACAACTGAATTGTATGTAAGAGGGAATTGTATGATTGTTAGATGATTCAATTCTCCATATGATTTTACAAGTCTTTGAAGTATGGATAATTCTTTGAATATTTTTCCTTTCACCCCTACAAACAATCACATATTCCTATTTTACCCCTTTTTATTATTTTACTCCACCCCTACATTTAATGAAAATATGAGAAAAAAAGTTTTTGGAACAATTGTAAAGTTTTCCGGTAGGCACATTTGTTCTTGGAACAGTTGGAAAGACTTTTAGCCACAACTGAACCGTAGCTAAATGGAAAATTTCTTAGAACAACCCAAACGTTTTCCGGTATGAATATTTCTCTCGGAACAGTTTAAAATATTGCTAGAAAGACTTTTAGCCACAGTTGAAGCATAGCTAAATGTGAAATATCTCAACCGATCTAACCAATGGGATGAACCAAATTCTATATTAACAAAATTCCCATATTCTATATACAGCCGAGGCTAATTGTTTTAGCGAATATTTTTCAACCAATTTGTGCTGCAATATTGTTACCGAAAAAGAGGTTTAACAATGGCTAAAGGCTCCCAACTTATTTTTTTTCATTAAGTGTAGTCATGGACGGATCTACATATATATATATATATATAAATGGGGGCAGTTGACCCCACTTAACCATTGTGATTTTAATCAATAAACACTAACTTTTATTCTATAACCCCACTTAAAAAATAATCTTGACCCCACATCATATTGTTCACCTCACCACAATTCACAGTTCATAGGCCTTGTTTTGTGAATGACACTTTAATACAATATCAAGTATTATCAAATATCAACTACACACAACTATTAAACTAGTATTATTATACTACATTTATACCGTTTATATAGTACTTTTTTCTTGTGGTCAAGATATACTATTATAATATATAAATATAACCAAAAAAGTAATATCCAGTATAATAGAAAATGGTATATTTACGTCTATAAATTTCAATTCAACTGATAAAAAATATCAAAATTATTAAATTAAATGTATATAATTGAGGTTTAGCTCCAATGACTCGCTTTAAGGGTGAATTTTCAATAACTAATTATTTTATCTACATATAAAACTAGGTCTATTTTCATATCAAATTGACTATCAATTATAAAATACTCTTAAATAAATAATCTCATATAATTGTATAACTAATATTTGAGATGTTAAATAATTTTTCAATCAATACTACTGTTACAATTTCTACATAATTTCAATGTATTTGGTTACAATATTTATAGCAAATAAAAAAGATTTAAAATAATTTTAAGAGCTACAAAAAGGTAATTAGAAATTAATATTTTAGTCTATTCTTAATTTTCTTTCGAAAAAAAAATTGTATTTTCCTTTAAAAAATAGTACTGTTGAGTTACAAAAAAACCGGACCATAAATTTTTTATATAATATAGTTGTATAAATAATTATGATAAATTATATCAATTGCAAAAATAATTATAGTAAATAATTCTGACCCCACTTATGCGAATTTCTGGATACGTCCCTGAGTGTAGTAGTAGGGGTAAAATAGAAATATTAGATTGTTTGTAGGGGTGAATGGTTAAGTGTAGGGGTGGGAGGAAAAAATTTCTAATTCTTTATGAGCTTGGGCTAACTTTAATAGCAAGGCTCAGTCCACCTTGTTTTCCATCTTCAATCTCTAAATAACTATAGAATTGTTCATGTGACTAACAAATTTGTATACGTGAACAACTTATAATGGTGACAGAGAAAATTGTCATTAACAGTCCAAAATTTGTGCAAAAATTCAACTTTAACGTGCAAATTCGTTCAAAGTATTCCAGTTTAGTTCTTCTTACTAGAATAACGTCTTTTGAAATGTCCGAATTTTCATTTACATTTCAAGAAATTTGATTGTTATTGACAAACAAAATTGTTACTAAAAGTCCAAAATCGTGTAGAAATTCAATTCTAACGTGAATTATAACACTAATTCCAAGTATTCCAGTTTGGCTCAATCTTATTGGAATAACCTCTTTTAAAATGTTTGGTTTTAACGTAAGTTTCAAGAAATTTGATTTTAAGACAGCCAACATTGTTACTAAAAGTCAAAAACCCGTGCATAACTCCATTGTTAATGTGAAATGTCTAACTTTCATGTAATTTTCATGAATTTTGACTTTTAGTGACAGACAAAAATGTCACTAAAAGTACAAAATGAGTGCATAAAGCATTTTCAATTCTAACGTGAATTGAAACACTTTTTCCAAGTGTTCCGTTCAGACCGGAATAACCTTGCTTGAAATGTATGATTTTTCATGCACGTTTCAAAAACTTTGACTTTTAGCGACAGATAAAATAGTTACGAAAAATAAAATTCCCAAAATAGAACTCAAGTGGTGGTAAACTCCAAAATTGTGAAAAATTAAATGTAAAAGTTTTAATGGTAAAAGGTGTAAAATTGAAAAATTGAATGATTTGTAGAGACAAAGGGATAATTTATTTATTGACACCATGTGTTGAAAAAGTTACAAGTCTTTTATTTATAAGCAAACACTAGTTCCATTTATCAAAATGACCCCTACAAATCTTATGTCTGTCAATGAGGGACTCTTGAGTCATAAATCATAGGGTTAATAAGTCAGTACTCCTCGTAAAGTATATGATTTTTGTAATACCCAAATAATTTTTTTTAAAATACCCCCTGTAATATTTGAAGTTTTGCAATACTCCCTGGACTTTTTCAACAATTATATTTTGCGAGGGTTTTTTTTTTGCGGTGGTTTAAAACCCTCGCTAAAATTATATTTTGCGGGGGTTATATAATGGTTGACTGTGTTTAGGGGGTATTGCAAAAAATCAAACATTACAGAGGATATTCTCAAAAAAATAAATTAGAGAGGGTATTGCAAATATCTTGTACTTTACACGAGGGTATATATTCCCTCTAGTCTCATATGTAAGCAACAAGTAACTTTTTAGATTCATTCAAAAAGTAATGTATTTAGACAATAATATAGACTAAATACATTACTTTTTCAATGAATCTAAAAAGTCAATTTTGCTTATATATGAGACTAGAGAAGTACCTATTAACCCTAAATCATAATGATTGATAATGTTACTGGTAATCAAACAAAAAACCCTAGTTGCTACTGCAACACAAATAAAGTTTTTCTTATATTTAGTGATTATTCATCCACCTCTGTGGTTGGGAATTAAAGGCTTTCATCTGTTCAAAAAAAATGGAAAGTTGACATTATCTTTTTTATTTCTGAAAATTCGGTATTCGATATTATGACTAACTAATCTGAAGGGATTGATCCACTCATCTTTTTTATTCTTAGTTGGAGATATCAATAAAAGACCTAAACGATCTTATTATGCTACAATTTTATGTAACTTTTATTATTATTATTATTATTATTATTATTATTATTATTTCTAGAGAGAAAAATATGCACTGACAATGTAAAATATTTTTACACTGTCAACCAATAACAATCATGTATTCCGCCACACCATCTCACTTTCCCCAATTAATTATATGACATGAAACTTTAAATCAATTCTAGTGAAAGTCAAGGTAAAAATAGTTTACATTACTGTGTGTATTCTTTAAAATTTTGTTGTTATTGTTGTTGTCGATGGCGGAATCAGTGGTGGCTTGGTCGGTCCATGATCTATTCAAAAAATAGGAAACGACTATTGTAATCTTGATATATTAATAAAATTGCTAATGTAGGAATATAATCTAAAACAAGTGTCCTAGTGGCTGATGGGATTTTTATTTTACAAGAGGTTCCTAGTTCAACTCTTACTCATTGTAATTTAAGAATTTTTTTGACAAAAAACTTAGATGAATTTTATTAGGTACTTTTCGTATAGTTCTTGACATAAATTTATTATTTTGTGGTTATAACAAACTTTAAAAAAAATCATAAATTTGAGAAAATCATAGTTTGTTATGTTAAAAACCATTAAAAAAATGCACATAAGTTTTGTCTAGTAATATATACATTTCATAAATACCTCTAAATTACTACATTTAAAAATTTGAATACACGGCCTTTAAATTAATAAACACCATTTTCATGAATTAAAAAGTTATTTTCTAGCTATTTTATTTAAATGAAAAATAATTGTATTAGAAAAAAAATACATTTTATTGTTTGTAAACATTATACTAATTTGTTACATTTTTTATAAGAAAAAAAAATCAATATTCACTATTAATAATAACAAAAATTCAAAATTTGTGTTTTTAATAGTCTTGATAAAAAGTTATTTAGTTATTATAATTAATTAAATGATAGAAAAAAATATTTTTTAAAAAGTATTCATTTACCTATTAATTTAAAGACTTGATGTAATGATAAATTTTAAATAACTGTTTTTTGTCAGTAGCCTAGTGGCTAAACTCACACATTAAATATGGAAAAAATGTGAAATCAAGAGTTCGAACTCCGGCGACGCAAAAAAATCTTTGGTAGCTAACATTTGAACTACATTTATGGGACGATAAATTTAAAGTAATTGAAAAAAAAAAATATTGACAAAAGAAATTGAAAAGTTATTTCAGTAGTTTTGACATTATTTTTATGGTTGTACTAAATTGTGGATCATTGCTGTATTTTCGAATATATTACTCAAATATTTTTGACTATTTCATTATACGCCAACTATGTTACGCTCCATAATCTCGACTCGTTAGCCAACAGACAACTTCAGCTAGACGTTCCATTGTTAAGGAAACCAACAAAGCAGAAATCAATTCAGGCGCATTTTTCTTAATTAAATGAAGAGAATAAAACCGATATTAACACAATATGATTTTCAATAATTTTTTTTACAATATCCATATTTTAAAAAAAAGTTACAATTATTATTTTCAATTAAGAACAATCATTCTAATCATTTTAGTAGTTGATCAAAAAAATTCTCGTTTTAGTATATATGTAATATAATAAAATATTGTTTTGATCAACAACTCTACGCAAGTATTAGTTTAAAGTTAATTGTTAATAAATTTAAGTCACTTAATATAAGTAGAGTATTATTTTAAAATATTTAACTAAATGTTTTGATGATTAACTTTATACTTATTATAACTTAAATTTTTGTTTGCAATATAATTTAAAAATTTATATATTACTCCCTCCATCTCAATTTAAGTGTCACAGTTTACCAAATCACACATTTTAAGAAAAATGTGTAAATGAAAGTAATTTTTACTAAAATACCCTTATTTTTATTGGTAGTAGACATTGAAATACTAAAAAGTAGATATTTGAGTGTATTTTTTCTCTCACTTAATGATTATTTTAAAAGATAAAATAGAAAAAATCAATGTTATAAATAGTATATGACATTTAATTTGTGACAAACAATTTTGGTAAGTAGGACATTTATTTTGATACGGAGAGAGTATAATTTAATTGACAAAAAAATATCTTTTTTAAAACACTCATTTGAAATCCTTCATTTGAATTTTGGAATTCAAGCAATCAAAAATACCGAGGAGACCTCAGAGGTTTAGGGTCTGTTTGAATGACTTTTCAAAAATAATTTTTTAGTTTTTAAAAATTTAAAACTAAAAACTTTGATTGGTAATTCAATTTTACAAATCTGTTTCCAAAAATTGTTTTCTATATATCAATTTTTTTTTTTAAAAAGTAAAACAAATTTAAGGAGTTTTGTTTTTATCTTTTTAAAAATAATTTTCTAAAATACATTTATCAAACACATTTTAAAAACTAAAAACCAAAATTATTTCAAACAGACCCTTAATTTTTTTTTCCTTTTTTCTATATAATCTTTCCAAAAATTTCACAGTTGTTTATGAAAGGAGACTATCCAACGTCTTCACCACCCACAAATTTAGTGCGGGTTTTATACTTTAAACGAAGATGAGAATGTGTATGAAATCTTATACTACCTCCATTTTTTATTATAAAAGACAAATTATTTTTGAGATTGATTGAATAATTAATGTATATGGTCCATAATATAAATCAGATACATTAATTATTTAATAAATTTAAAAAGTAATTTGTCTCTTGTAATAAGGAATATAAGTAGTATTTAATACAGTTGTGAATTTATTGGTGAATTTGATATGTATATTTTATTTTCTTATGAATATCACTATTCAAAACAATGTTTTGTTTTAGTCAAAAAAAAAAAAAAACAATGTTTTGTTTCCAACAAAATACAATTCAAACCCACATTTCACTCAATATAAAGGTTCCGGACACTCATGGACGAATCTACATATATATAAATGGGGGCAGTTAACCCCACTTAACCATTGTGATTTTAACCAATAAACACTAACTTTTATTCTATAACCCCACTTAAAAAATAATCTTGACCCCACATCATATTGCTCACCTCACCACAATTGACAGTTCATAGGCCTTGTTTTGTGAATGACATTTTAATACAATATCAAGTATTATCAAATATTAACTACACAACTATTAAACTAGTATTATTATACTATATTTATACCATTTATATAGTACTTTTTTCTTGTGGTCAAGATATAGGGTGCGTTTGCTTGAGATTAAAATAAAATAAATTTTTTTGAAAAAAAAGCTTAAACAAACGCACCCATACTATTATAATATATAAATATAACCAAAAAAGTAATATCCAGTATAATAGAAAATGGTATATTATTTACGTCTATAAATTTCAATTCAACTGATAAAAAATATCAAAATTATTAAATTAAATGTATATAATTGAGGTTTAGCTCCGATGACTCACTTTAAGGGTGAATTTTCAATAACTAATTATTTTATCTACATATAAAACTGTGTCTATTTTCATTTCAAATTGACTATCAATCATAAAATACTCTTAAATAAATAATCTCATATAATTATATAACTAATATTTGAGATGTTAAATAATTTTTTAATCAATACTACTATTACAATTTCTACATAATTTCAATGTATTTGGTTACAATATTTATAGCAAATAAAAAAGATTTAAAATAATTTTAAGAGCTACAAAAAGGTAATTAGAAATTAATATTTTAGTCTATTCTTAATTTTCTTTCTAAAAAAAAATTGTATTTTAAGGAAAAAATAGTACCGTTGAGTCACAAAAAAGCCGGACCATAAATTTTTTATATAATATAGTTGTATAAATAATTATGATAAATTATATCAATTGCAAAAATAATTATAGTAAATAATTTTGACCCCACTTATGCGAATTTCTGGATACGTCCCTGCCAACAAGATGAAAAAAAACATTGAAAATTGACAAAGTACCCAACAACAAACAACCGCAACTCAATTCAATTTGGAATAGAACAATTATTCAATGTTTTTTTTATGCATGTTGAATAATTGTTCTATTCCAAATTAAATTGAATTTTTCGTAAATTGAATTGAGTTGCGGTTGTATGTTGTTGGGTACTTTGTCAATTTTCAATGTTTTTTTTCATCTTGTTGGTGGGAAAAGATTATAAGGGAGATCAAACACTAATACTGTGTATGTACTATGTAGGGATGGAGCGAGTCGGTGCAGATTATAATTTTTACTGATTTTTTAAATATTAAAAGAGGTGGTTAGAAAAAAAAAAGACCAGTTCACTCTTTTTTTTTTTTGACGGTTAAAGGCCGGTTCACTTATTTCGTGAAATTTCGGGAACAAGATTTTCGCTGCTTATAGCAGTGCTCTTTTCGCTATAACAAGCATTTCCCTACTAATTTTATCATTTTTTTCTTCTAATAATATCATCAAAATCAAAATCAATACAATTAATTATTTTCTTAAAAATCATATAGAAACTTTTTTTTTTTGACAAAAAATCATATAAAAACTTTAAAAAACTATTATTTTGATAAAGATGAAGTAATGTAGTAGAAACTTTAAAATGTTTTCTGTTTATTCGAAACTATTATGACACAAATAACATTTATATGTCCCATGAGTTTAACTCAATTGGTTGGACATATTGCACGAAAGTGCAGGGACTGAGGTTCGAACCCGGTATATCCACTTGTTCACTTTTAAAAAGTGAATTTCTAACCATTAGACTACCTGACCAAACATTTATATAACCAAATATTGCATCCAGGCCCGGCCCTGTGGGGTGTGCCGGGTGAGCCACCGCACAAGGCCACAAAAAATAAGAGGCCTTTAAATTATATACGTTTATTAAAATTTATATATGTATAAAAAAATAATTATTTTTTTATTACTTAACAATATTGTTTTTTTGCTTAAAATAAATAAATTTAGCAGACACATTTTTAATCAATAAGTAACTTAGCGCTCTATTGTAAAAAGAAGAAGTAACACCATATAAAAAAATGTAAAATAATAATATTTTGTAGTTATAATACAATTATGTAGATTCATTTTTAAGCTTAAAATTTTGTCAAAGGAAATTGATGTATATGTTTAAAAATTGGACTAGATATATTAACTTTAGTTGACCAATTTTGCATTATATTTTAAGACGGATAGAGTATTAATTAAAGTTACTAAAAAATGTGTTTAACTCAGTTGGCAGGGGAAATTGCATTTTATAAATGAAATTTTTAGTCATTAGGCGACTTGACCAAAATAAAAAAATATGTTGCGTGTAATAAAGATGAGACTCTATTGATATACTATTAAACTTTTTGAAAGGCATAAATTATTTTTTTAACATATTTATCGCATATAAAATTTTATTGACTATTCCAATCACAATTGTCTTTGGAAAATGAGTCGTTTTAAATAAGTCTATGAGATATTATGGTATTATTTATTAGAACATGAATTTTTTATGTTAGTTACAATTTTTTTTATGTTATTTGTAATTTAATTTAAAATGGGTTATTGTAAAAAAAAATTACAACTTTTTATTAAAGATCTATTTTAAATTTTGGAACAAAGCCTCGAAATACATTGGGGCGGCTCTGATTGCATCTACAGCAGTACAGCATATGCTCTTAAAATCTCAAAAAAATTGAGCTTGTTGATTTTAGTAAGCGCGGCATACTCACGTGTGAATTGCTGAACAAATCAGTTCTGAGCGTCACCGCTTCACGTGAGGACAAACTCGTCATTTCCTTAAGTTCCCCTTCCACTTCCATTTCCACCACACAATTATAAAATCATTTATTTCAAAAATCGAAACTGAACCAAACAAGCACAAACAAAAAACTAAACAAAAAAAAATTCATTTTTAATTTCTCCAATAAATAGAAACTCACGCCGTAACACAAGCCGCAGTAATCCCATCAATCAATGACCACTGGGTCCCACACACCCTCGGATTCCAAAACCAACCAATCAAAATCCGCCACGTCACACCACCTGGATCCTGTAAGATAACCCCACACCGTGTACCCGAAACTGTTCAAGAATATTTGGCGGGAAATTTTACCTCATAAACCAAATTCAAATCAAGTAAAAATAAAAACCCTAGAAAAGCCCCTTTCACTACTTTCCCTCTCTAAAATCCTCACTTTCTCTTTCTATGTTCTGTTTCGTTTCCATTTTCGATCTCCAATTTCTCTTCATGTGAGTTCTTTTTTATATACGGCACATTTGTTTTGTAGCTTTATTTTTATTGGTCGCTGTGTTCGTGTTGTGCAGAGACCTGATCTAATTAATAATATATTTGTCGTTCAAAAAAATTAATAAATAAATTAATTTTCTGATTCTGATTATGCTGGTTAATTTAATTTATGGTGGATTTGGTTCTTGTTTTTTTTTTAAGGTTGAATTGAGGTTGTTGATTGAAATCGGAGCTTAACGGAGAAAGAAAAAATGGGGAAAGTGACACCGAAGGAGAAAAGGAAAGGGAGAAGAAATTTGAGAGGTTCTGGTAAGTATTTGAAACCGGGAACTCTTGCTCAGCTTCGGTGTAACAGGTCTTTAGGTTTGGGATCTGGATTGGGTGCGGGTGGTGGTGGTAGGGTTTGTAATGATATTGGGAAGAAAAGAGTGGAGGTTTTGAAATCGGAGAAGAGTGCGAGTTTTGAGGATAGTGAAGGTAAGGTGTTTGATAAAAGTCCTCTGATGCTTTCGCCGGTGAATTTGGTTAGAGAGAGTGGTTTGGTTGGGACACCGAAGACCCCGAGGATTGAAGAGTGTCAGTCGGAATCGAGGCTTGAGTCTCTTCCGATTGATTTGTTGGTATGCTTCTTGTTCTTTTAATACACTTAATGCAGTTACCTTTTTAATTGCTTGTAATAATCGAGTTTGTGTTTATTTGGTATTTATTTTATTGACATGTTTGTTTTGGTAGTATTTACTTGGTTTAAAATGGCTTGAGTCTATTTTACCAAAAAAAAAAAACAAGGCTTGAGGATCTTCTTTGTTTATCATGAAATCTGGTTTAAAAGTTGAGATCATGGTTTTAAAACAATTGTCTTGTTGTGATCCTTGATATTGTAATTTATCGCAGTTCACAGTCAAATAATGGTGCTGTAATTGTTTTGCAACATAGATCTAAAAATCTTAATGCTGCAGCCAGCGGTGAACTGTTTTGAATACCTTTGTTGAGATCACACAGTTGAAAATTAATGTATTCAAATTTCAACCTTGGAGGATTGTGATCCTTGATGCCCTATTTCTTGGTTTTTTATTTTGGTTGAAATATGGGGCTGCCTTGCTTTTGAAAATTCTATGCGGACATGTTTGTGTTTCGATTAAAATAGTCTAGATATTTAGGTCAAGAAAACTCTCACTGTTTTGTCTTCACATACAGTCTATTGTTTTGTTGTTTTCAGTTTTTTTAATGGGTCATAATACTCAAACTTTTGGTTATTTCGTATGATTTCTTTTGACAAGTATTTATTTGGTATTTACTTTATCATGAAATCTGGTTTAGAGGTTGAGATCATGGTTTTGGAACAACTGTCATGCTGTGATCCTTGATATTGTAAATTCTTCCAGTCACCGTCATTTTGTTGCAACATAGATGTCAAAAATCTTAATGTTTCTGCGACAAAATTGTGTCAGTGGACTGTTTTGAAGACCTTTGTTGAGATCACTTGCAGTTGACAGTTAGTGTATTCAATCTAGCATTTTGATCCTTGATTCCCTTTATCTTGCTTTTCATGGTGTTCATTATTATTGAATGTTGATAGTGATCCTGTCAAATTATTAGGTCAAGAAAATTCTCACTGTTGTCTTCACATACAGTTTATTGTTTTGCCATTTTCTGTTGCTTCTGACTCAGTGTTGAATTACTAGTATATCTTCTGCTGGGTTTTTTGTATTTGCACTGAGATATAGGGTCCTTTCAATTGTTTTATTTGGGCTTATTTATTGACATAAGTTTTGTAAGACTGTACAAGTACAATAAAAAAGATGTTAAAACTATCTCTTTATATTTTCATTATACTATATTCAATCATTTGAATATTAACTCTTATCTCTTTGAACTATTTCTGATTGTGTTGACTCCATTTCCTTTCACAAATTTTAGGTTAAAATACTATGCCTCCTGCACCATGACCAACTGAGAGCTGTTTTCCATGTTTCTCAAAGAATTAGAAAAGCTGTAAGTTCCGAGCTTCCTGCTGTGTATATGCCTGTGAATTACTTGTCTATGATGAATCAAAGTGGTTTGTTTCTTGTGTAATCACTAACTCTATCTTGTGTTGTTGTTAGGTAATTATTGCTAGGCAGTTTTACTTCAATTATACTACTCCAGACCGCTCTCGACAAGAGATGTTATGCATAACGACTCCTCGTCCTTCTGAGCATTGGCCTTTTCTGTGGTAAGTATTTCTAACCAATTATCTCTTTCGTGCAATTTGTAGTGCATGTCTTTATTGTGCTCTGAATTTTTCCAGCAGGGGTGATGGGAAGGGAGTAAGGATTCCCATTCCACAAACACCTAAAGCACCTCGTCACGGGCCTCGACCTCCTTCTCGCCTTAAAGTTTCTGAGATGCGACAGGTTACAGCTGTTCTTTTCAAGGAATCGGCTTTCCCTTCTCGTTGCTTGGTGTCATCAGTTATACCAAAGCCTCAATGCAAATCAGTGGCTTCTAATAGAGTTCTCTTCTGTGAAGATGAACTATGCAAGGCAGTTGCTCAGAATACACTTCTCTGAAGTGATTCTGTTTAATCTTTTCCCGTTGCTTTGTATAGTTCTTTTTTTGGTCTCTAGTGAATGTTAGAATAGTTAATATATGATTTTGCTGTCTGTGTTGGGAGCAGTTTAGCTGGTGTGGATATTCCTGATGTCCAAATAGGTGTGGAGGGTTGGCGATGGTTGTTGAAATAGTATTTATTATAAATTACTTGTATATTTTTGTTTGAGACAATTTGTGATTTTATTTTCAGAAACAATTGAAGGATCTTCTTCATTAGTATTGATTATTGAAGGTTATGCTTTCTTTTATCTATCTATACATATCCTTGCATGATCTAAAGGTGGGTGTGTTGCTAGAATGTAGAGGTAAATGACTATTTTTGTCAAATTGCAAGTTATTGCTACCTATAGCTGCAATATCCACAGCTGCAACGATTGATAGTGACTGGGTGGTTACATCACTCAGTTAGCTTTACATTATCGTGCTTTTGTAGCCAATTTACGAAATTAACAAACTCAAATTATCTAATCTCTAAAAGTTCTCTCTAAATCTAATGTTGCATATAAATTATATTCTCTTAATCTAACAGTCCATCTTGCTACTGAGGATCCAATTTAGTTTGCTAATACCAGAGTAATCTCAATGCAATTGTTACGCAAGAGCACTCTTAGCTTTGTTATATAACAGCAAAAAGAAAGCAGAAGAAAAGAAGAGCAAATACCAATATTGAAAATTTGCCCCTTTACTATACAGAAGGAAAGAACTCCAACTATACAAATAGGATTGTAGATACGATCACCTTTTTACTTATGAAAGAAGCATACATCGAGTGGGTGGAGGTTCTATATTTAGCTTGAGCAGGTGGAGGTTCTACTTCTACATTTAGCTCTAAGGATGGGTAAGTATATAATAGTATGATATATAAAGGAGTTCTCATTCAAGAACACATGTATTCACATGAGAACTAGTTGTATAACCAACACCTTGTCTTCAAAATTGGATTCCCCGTAGTAATTGCTTCACGCGAATATAACTCTCAGCCGTCCGACTCCATTCTATTGATTGACAGTTGAGATCGTTTCATTGCATGAATCTAACTATGTGATATGGATTGTTTGATTGCAAATCAACAGTTGAGATTAACTACTTTGTACAATCGAACCGCATGTGAATGCGATCATGATCCCTATCAATACACATCATCAATGCTCATGTCACAAGAAACAATCCTCTACCCTCAATCTTCTATAGTTGTAACTGTCATGTTTGGGACTTTACTAGCAAAACTCTGTGTGGCGTATACCTTGTTGGTTGGTAGAACCTATAAGAAGATTGCTGACACACTTTATTGGGAAAGAATGAAAGGTGATACTATTAAAAAGTTATCTCCTGCTAATCTTTTGCAGCCTTAACCAATCCCTAACCATGTATGGTGTGACCTTTCCATGGATTAATTTTGTTGGAATCTTTCCTAAATTCCAAACAGATACACTACCATTTATTTAAAGTTTTGAGGCTCCAAAATTTCCATCTTCCATAGTTTTCACTTTTCAGATAGAGATAACATTTTCACCAGTCAATCTTGGACTATTGTTTAAATTGTCTACAACTTAAAATCAATGTCAAATTCAATTTTCCATCTTGATTTCAACGTATAAAGAAGTTGCAAATGTAAATTGGTCTAGTTGATGAGGATTAAGGATTCAACTCAAATCTCACAAAAACTATTCACATCCTCAGTACAATATTAAGCATGACATAATCTAAGTCTTTTACTATATTGTTGAACCTTTAATTTCATGGCACAAGTATAATCTATAAACTGATAAAATACATTTAAAGGTATATTTTCATTTCAGAATTATATTCATTGGTCCTAATCTAAATTGGAAAATATTTTTAAACAAAGTCATCAATTTTGTCATCTAAGACTTCTTTGGTAATTATACTGTAAGCTCTTTCTGTGGGATGATAACTGTCCCAGAACACATATTTAGTGGTATTTGGACACACTTTTAAGGTGAAAGAACTACAAAGAGGACCAAGTTCTATATTTGCGATGCCACAACATGAACCATCACCATTTTCAAATCCTGATCCACAAAAAATGAATAAGTCACTTAACCATATTCAATACTATAGGAACTCTATTTTATTAATTGACTTATTTTTAAGCTTAATTATAAAATAATAGTTTATGCAAATAAATAAGTTTTTATGTTAATTCATAAGTTTTCACTAACAAAAATTGTATCTTCATCATAAGATGTTTTTTCATAAACTATACCTTGATAAGCTTATAAATAATACATAAAAGCTTATTTATTTGCATAAGCTCAAAAATAAGTAGAAATACTTACCATAGTTATTGTGGTTTATGATCATGTCATGCAATTGACTAAAATTTCCAAGTAAGACAACTCTAGAATCTGGAAATTTTTTTGATAGAGATATAAGTGAAGATTCAAGCTTGGTGTTGAAAATCAATGCTCCCTCATTTAAATTATCTACACACTCCCTTTTTATGCCTCCTTTTATAGTTCTTTGCAGTGGCACACATCCAATTGGTGATAAACTGAACATTCCAATCCTTCTTGCTCCCAATTGATAAAGATCCTTCATCAATTTTATGAAATTTTCCATCAAAATATGAATATTTTAGGTCCCTTAAAATTTTCAAAAAATTGCAAAATGGTCCCTATAAATTTTCAAAATTTGCAAACTGGTCCCTGAAATTATAAAATTTTGCTAAAGAGCAAATATTGTTCTATTTTGACATAAAAAGCTTATATACCTCAATAAATTTTGAAGATGCATTAATCAACATATTTGTATACTTTTCTATATCATACTCAAACCTTCTGAATGGTGACAAATAATATGTTCCTGCAATATCATTGGTTCCCATGCTTATGACAAGCATACTTTTTGCAATAATCTCAGCTGTCTTATTTTCTCCAACAGCTACCTTCAATTTTCCAATATACTCTTTGAACATATTTAGTTGATCCTCTGTTGACAACACTGACTAATAATAATAATATAACACAAATAAATAAATATGTTATACTTATGCCATTTTTGTAACACAAATTTAAAAATAATAGAATTAAATTTTTTATATTAGAGACAGAAATTATATATTACTGCTAGTTCAATTGTTAGAGGATCAAATCCTGAACCAGCTGATGCAAAACACACTCCAGTTAATAGGTCTTCAATGCTTAAATTTGGATCAAGATAAGCTGGCATAGCCTCCTTAATACCAAGATATTCAACTGCAATTATATGAAAATCCGTAAGCATAACGAGCCATGCAATTTTTACCGGTTAAATATATTTTTTAATCTGTAGGAACTATTCAATTCCTACAGATTAAAAAACTGCATCGAACGTATGTAATAAGTAAGGACTAAAAACAAAAGTAAGAAGTACATTAGTTCGCGTTACGATGTTAGAACTTAGAACTACATACGGAAAAAATCTGAGGGAACTTTTCCATTGCAAAACCTTCCGGTAGCGTTTCCTCCAATAAAATCCTTCCCATACGGTTTGAAATTCGCCTTCACTATCGTTGCAAGATGGTTATTGTTACCAGTATCTAAGATTGAATCACCAAATGCAATAACAGCAGGAAATGAATAGTTTTTATAAAGAGGTTTAAGTGTAGCTGTTACAACAAATGGGTAAAACAAAACTAGAAAAGGACAGACATAAAATGATTTAACAAAGGTTGAAAACTTCATCATGTGATTTGAATTTAATTTTCACTAGCTTTGAAGAATGTAGATTTATAAGGGTAGGACATGTTTGATACATATGTTGATTGGAAGTATGTAAAACTTTACCTGTTGGTATCAGCTACTTAACTGCCATTGTAAGGGTGCTAGGCTATTTCTTGTTAGTCAAGGGAAAATTAGAGGGCACACTTTTCGATTTTCTGAACTCTATTTCATTGGGTGTGCCTGTTCTAATTCTTTCTCATATAGCAATAACAATTTTACCATTAAGGTGGATAAATAGGATGACTAGGGTTTGAATTCCGGTCTCCTACATATATAATGTAATGTCTTACCAATTGAGTCAAACTCACGGAACGAAAATTTGTTACACTTATCCATTTATTTATTATTTTTTAGCCTATGTCAATCTTAAACAACACCTTTTTTTGGTGTCAACTTGTGTACCCCCACAAGATTTGAGGGTATATATCCTTAACTACTACAAAAAATTTTAAGCGATATAATTTTTTATAAAATACACCGTTGGATTGAAAGTTTCTATCATATAGATCATTTGTGTAAAATTTCAGACAAATATAAAATCATTTGATATGTTATTGAAACACATAAAGATTAACAGTGTATATGAAATCACATAAACTGTTAATTTTGATGCGTCTCAATAACATATCAAATGATTTTAGATTTGTCTGAAATTTTACACAAATGATTTATATTATACAAACTTTTAATCCAACGGTGTATTTTATAAAAATTTATATCGGTTAATTTTTTTTTAAGTAGTTGGGGGTAAATACCCCCAAATCTTATGGAAGTAGACAAAAAAAAACCTCTTTTTTTTGTTAAGCCAAAGATATCGAACTAAAACCAAATAGTTAAAAAGCCTAAATATCTACCGTTAAAAACACATTGTTTTAAAATGGATGGAATATACTACAATAACCTTAAAATTGCATTAGTTTTTTTTTTTTATAAAATAAAGTTGCATTAGTTGTTTACTCTTAAAATTTCTCTTGTTGGTTTCTTAAAACATGTGCATGAATGAAGCACTAGTAGTTGTTGAATCCAGTGGGAATGGTTTTCAAAGTTTACCACGAAAGATAGGTCATACAAATATTGTGTTTGCACTAAAGTGCCTGTTTATAAGTATTACCATACATTTTCACATTCATATGAAACCAACTTCAATTGGTCCAATGTGTTCATGTAGGGAAACTATGAAGTTACTTGTGGAGCAAACAAATACAAGTAAAAAGCGTAGTGAAGTTTTTATAATAGAAAATGCTAACTCACCATAAAAAAAAAGTACACCACACCACAAATAAAAATGCTAACTGTACCAAAAAAAAAATGCTAACTAGTTAATGTAATACAGTTTTGAAGATTGTTGATTAAAAAAATACAGTTTTGAAGATTGTACATTTAATGCCTTGGAATTTTTAAAAGTTGCATTTTCAACATAAAATTTTACTTTTTTTTTCACTTTTGTTTCCTTAACCAGTGCCCTAGTCGTTGAGGCACTAGTACAATGACCTTTTAACAATTGTTCTTCACTATGTTCTTCATAAATCCTCAAATCATACCAAAAATTAACTTTTTATAGTGTTTTTTCTCTCCTATAAAATATGGAAGCTAGTTTCCGATGGTGCGTTTTGTCTGTTTTGAGCAATGTGGAAGACCGGAGAGCAATTATGGAAAAATTCTCATCCCACCCCCCACCCTTCTCTTTCCCCTCCAGAAGTTACTTTTTTACTTTTGTAAAAAGTTCCGAAACATAAATTCCAAAAAAAAAATCAGTTCAAATATGGTTTTTCTACGGCAAAAAAAAGTTCGGAATTTACGTTCCGAACTTTTTACAATGGTAAAAATGTAACTTTCGGAGGGGGAAAGAGAAGGGTGGCGGTGGGACGAGAATTTATTGCAATTATGAATGATTTTTGTTCAATCTATTTGATGAATTTGGACAATGCGTTTTGTACTAAAATAATTAATTAATAATTAATTTAAGCACATGGATATTTTGGTCTTTTTAACAATGAAACACACTTCTCTTTTATTTTGGTTTTCACCGCCAGTTTAATCTAGTTTGTGGGTCAGTTCTGACATAAGAGGTTTCAACCCCCTTCTCGATTGCAGTTGCGGAGATCGAACCGTAGTCTTCCCTACTAAGTTTAGCGTCAATCACCACTGAAACAACTAACGATTGGTTATACACTTCTCTTTTATATTTCTCTTTTCTTTCTATAAACCAAACAATAATTCAAACTTACTCTATTTCTTTATCCCCTTTATATATTGGTAGAGATATCCCCTTTCAAACAAATAACATCAATCTACTCCTCTTTGAGATCCCAAAAAAAAAAGAAGTCAAAAAACACCATATATGAATCATATTCTATAATCAAAGCTTATTTCAACATTTTTCATCCGCAATATTAGCAACATGTCTATTATTGAAATAAAATAAAATAAGGGATACATGTACAATTGCAAATCATAAAAAAAAACTTTGATCTTATACGATTACACAATATTAAAGTAAAATATATATGAAGTATCCTTTCAAACTTAGACAATTATAAAAAATAAATCACATTAAAATATAAATAAAACTACAATATAAAATCTCAAATTTCTAAACAACTTTTTTATTTATTTTTATACATATACTAATATTAAATATAATTATGTTTTAAAATAATATATAGCATTTAACAATATAATTATACTTAACAATTACTACTGTTACTTTTCTTTTATAAAAGTATTTTAAATCTATAGTGTGATAGAAAAAGACATATGAATAGTACAAAATCTAAAAGCAGTAGAAAACGTTTATAGATATGAAAAAAGTTTGTCATAAAAATAGATTTTTTGCATTAATGAAATGTGTCGTTTTAAATGTTTTTACATATATTAAGAAATTCAATCATTGTGTAAAAAATAATAGCACTTTTACTAAATTAACCTACTTTTGAATTTGTTTCATTGAAAATAATATATAAAATAATAATTAGAAAGTAGAATTGAAAAATATTACATTAAAAATTGAAAAGTGACACTTATTTTAAAACAAATATTTTTAGGTAAAATGACACTTGAAATGGAGGAAGTAGTAACTACGAGATTTTGTCCCACACCTGAAATAACCATAGATATATTTGATTGGGACAGCAAATCTTCATGGGTATATGGAAATAAAGTCCACGGAACAAAGGATCTGTGGGTATAAGTTTTATAGTCTATACAAACAAAGGTTAATAGGTTTTTACCCCCTGTAAAGTTGGTGAATTTTGTTTTTCCCCCTGTAAAATAATTTTTTTGGATTTCCCCTTGTAAAATAATTTTTTTTCCTTTACCCCCCTGTGTTGACTTTTGGCTGACGTGGCAGACAAAAGTCAACATCCTCGTCACCAAAAGTATACTGCCACGTCAGCAAAGTTGACTTTTTTGTCTGCCACGTCAGCAAAAAAGTCAACACAGGGGGTAAAGCAAAAAAACAAATTTTATAGGGGGTAATCCAGAAAAATAATTTTACAAGGGGGAAAAGCAAAATTCACCAACTTTGTAGGGGGTAAAAGCCTATTAACCCTACAAACAATGTTTGGACCTTTACATGCGGATTTTACCCATTACTATATGCCAAATTTCTTGTAGTATACCACTTCGCCAAAAGCAATTGTTGTTAGTGAGGGGCAACTTTATATGCTTATAGTATAAAGTTGTTGAATTTTAAGTGTTAGTGGTTAAGTCTCACATTAAATATAAATGTGTTGAATATATAAGTGGTGTGACCCATACACCTAATATCTTAAAATTTAAATAGATATGTGGTGCCTCTTTATCTGATTTAGTGAGTTACTATAAGAAAATTTTTGAACAAAACACCCTATGAACTTTGGAAAGATAGAAAACCAAATATTTCTTACTTTCATGTTTTTGGTTGTTATTGCTATATTTTGAATATCAAAGACAACTTAGGTAAGTTTGATTCGAAATCAGATAAATGAATATTTCTAGGTTATTCTCTAACATCTAAAGCTTATAGAGTTTATAACTTAAGAACACAAACCTTGGAAGAAAGCATACATGTCAAATTTGATGAATATGAAGATCAACAAACTGTAAGAATCATTGATGAAGAAGAAGGAGAAAAAGAAAAAGAAAAAGAAAAGGAAAATCATGATCAAAACAATGATATTCAACAAGAACCTTCATTAGTCGTTCCTAAGACATGGAAAATTGTAAACTATCATCTCCAAGAACAAATAATTGGAAATACTGAAGATGGAATAAGAACTAGAAGATCTCTTCAAAAAGAAGAAAATAATCTAGCAATGATTTCTCAAATTGAGCCAAGAACAATAAATAAAGCTATCCTTGATGAATCTTGGATTGATGCAATGAAAGAAGAACTTCTACAATTTGAGAAAAATGAAGTATGGAATCTTGTTCCAAATCCAAAAGATCATTCAATTATTGTAACTAGATGGGTGTTTAGAAACAAACTTGATGAAAATGGTAAAGTGGTAAGAAACAAGGCAAGACTTGTGGCTAAAGAGTATAATCAACAAGAAAGTATTGATTATGATGAAACCTTTGCTCTGGTAGCCAGGTTAGAAGCTATTAGAATTTTACTTGCATATGCATCTCATAATTGTTTTAAACTTTTTCAAAAGGATGTAAAAAGTGCGTTTTTAAATGGTTTTCTAAATGAGGAAGTATATGTACATCAACCTCTGGGTTTTATTGATGAACATAAACCTAATCATGTTTACAAACTTACCAAAGCTCTATATGGACTAAAACAAGCCCCAAAAGCATGGTATGAAAGACTAAATAATTTTTTTACTTGAAAATGGTTTTTCTAGAGGAAAAATTACACTACTCTTTTTAGAAAAGAAAATAAAAATGATTTATTAATTGTGCAAGTTTATGTTGATGATATTATTTTTGGTGCAACTAACAAAAAAATGTGTGAAGATTTTTCTAATCTTATGCAAAGTGAATTTGAGATGAGTATGATGGGAGAACTTGGCTTTTTCCTTGGCTTGCAAATCAAGCAACAAGAAAAAGGTTATTTTTATTAGCCAAGAAAAATATATCAAAGATATTCTCAAAAAATATAAGAGTGAAGCAAATATCATGTCAACTCCAACGCATCCATCAACAAACTTAGACAAAGATGAAAAAGGGAAAGATGTGTCAGAAAAAGAATATAGAGAAATGATTGGATCACTTCTCTATTTAACTGCAAGTAGACCAAACATCGTATTTTCAATAGGTCTCTATGCAAGATTTCAAACAGCTCCAAAGGAATCTCACCTAACCGCAGTCAAAAGAACTTTTAGATATTTGGGGGGAACACCGGACGTTGGTTTATGGTATGAAAAAGGATCACACTTTGAATTAAAAGCTTACTGTTGTACCTCAATTTTGGAACTAAAATCATACATCATTTTTCTCACTAACAATTAACAAACATATAAAAAAATATCTTGTTGTGTTTGCTTCTTTTGGTAAGACGGGGTTTTCGAATCAATTGATAAAAAGTCAACTGTTAGCCAAAGTCAAAGTTTTACTTTTTCACTTTTTGGTCAACATTGAACCTCTAGAGTCAAGAATAAAGAAAAACATGGGAGTTTATCAAGTTTGATCATCAAGAATCAAGAAAGTCAAGAAAATGATCAAAAAGTCAAAGATTAAGGGTTTGAAATATTTTCTAAGTTACAAAATTTCATGTTCATGAAGGTAACTTTGCATGATTGTAACTTCCTCCTCGAGCCACCAAACGTTTCAAACAAGAGCTCTATCTCAAGACCTCATGGCAAACTGCAATTTAGTGTAAATATTAGAAGTCAGAAAGATCGTTAAAGTGCTTAAATGGATGGCCAAATTTGATGTTCCAAGTTGTTGTTGAAAAAAACCTGATAAGAAATTTTTCTAAGTGTTTTTATCAGTTACAACATTGATTTTTCGTGGCCAATTTTCTACATGATAGAAGTTGATTCAGTTCATGTTTCCAACATCAAAGTTGTAGAATGTCATTCTCTCTTTCCATTGGTACCAATATCATGGGTTTGTGGTGCTGAAGCACGATGTTATGAATTTTCAAAGAAGCCATGGTAGAGCTGATTTTTGGGTCAGATTACAAGTCATTTTTGTTGATCCAAACAAGGAGGGACCTCAAAATCCAACATTCACACCTTTTATTTTCAAGTGTTCTTTGATGTTTAGCATGTATAACTTGGTTTGACACATGAAGCAAACCATTATCATTGCCATAAGTGTGAAAAGTGTTTTTACCAAAAATGTTTAAAGTAGCTTTTATCAAATCACTTCACATTGAGCCTTGTGACTGAGTTTAATTCTGAGCACACTTCATCTATGCATCAGAAGCAAGCCAAAAAACCTCCAATGAACCACAAAACACATCATTTTGCCATTGAATTCAAAAGTGAACCAAAGACGTACATTTTTGAACAAAATCTCATTTGCAAGCCTAGCAGCCACAATGTATGCTTCAAACATACTCCATGTCTGCTCCTCAGATCATCCCAAGTTCCTATAAAAGCCCATCAAGTCTCATAACTCAAACACACAGAAAATACACAAGAAATCTCTCAAAACTCCATTAAAAAAGCCTGAAAATCCAAATTTTTGAAATTCTTAAATCCTTCAGTTCCTTTGTGTTCTTTCCATTAAATCATAAATAAACTACTGTATGCAATAGTTTGTGACTGGAACATCCCCATCACAGTTTACCAACCTCCATTTTTTTTCCATTTGCAACTTGATTTGGGTAGGACAACTCAGAAGGTTTCAAAGCAAAGTGACTGTACCACTACACTCCTGTGACTCAAGGAAGCTAGAGGTACCATTTTCGCATCTTGAAACATCACTTGAAGGGGGCATTGGACTTTCTCTAATTGGTAAGCTTTCTTGAGAATTCGAAATCCCTAATATATGTATTATTTTGAATAAGTTTTGAAGCAAAAATGTAGTTTATGATGTGGGGATTGAAACCCCTAAGTTTTATGTTACTGATTGTTCATGTACACCAACTAATTACATTTTGTTAAAGTTTAGGGTTCTTATGTTTTTGGTTGATTACGTGTTATACTGATTGTTCGTGTTTTTGGTAATTGGGAGGTCATGGGTTCAACACCCTCTTTCCCCACTTTTTTATCTTTTTTTTCCTTTATATTTGTTTTCTTTTTAATCTAATATATACTATTAAAAGTATCTAAAAATTCCAAAAAATATGTTTTTGTTTTTATTTTTCATCAAATATTCAAAACATCAAAAAACATGTTCTAATTTTTATTATGTTAAAAAATACAAAAAAATATAAATGCATGATATCCTTTTTATTTTCATTATGAGTCCAAGGGAAGAGATTGTTTTGGTAACTTTGTGTCATTATATGATTCTTGCATACTTGCATTTGAAAATTGCTCAATCGCCCCCCTAAATTTCTTCCCCCCCCCCCTAACTACCTCTTTTACCCTTATAAATAAAAATTCGTGGTGTATTTCCCGAACTGGGGTTGTACGTCCCGAAATTATTCAACTTTGCCCCCCCATGCCTGCACTTCGTGATCTATTTCCCGAACTGCATTTCGGGAAATACATCACGAAGTGACCAATTTTTTCCTGCCCCCCCTTGCTCATTTCGTGAGCTATTCCCCGAAATGCAGTTCGGGAAATAGATCACGAAATACTCTGGTAAAAAATGAGCTATGAAACTGTTTTATACAAAATAGGTTGATTTTATACAAAATGAGTTATGAACAAAATTAACCTAAGATTTTTTCTCATCCCACCCCCAAAAACTCTCTTTCCCACCCCTAAATTTTTTTTTTACCCTCATACAAAAACAATTTTTTTGGGGGGGGGGGAAGAGAGTTTTTGGGGGTGGGATGAGAAAAAATCTTAGGTTAATTTGGTTCATAATTCATTTTGTATAAAATCAACCTATTTTGCATAAAACAGTTTCATAACTCAATTCGGGTTTTAGATACCGAATAGGGCTTCGTGACCTATCTCACGAAGTAAGTCTTATGGGGGGCGTCAGGGGTGAGTTCGTGACGTATACCCCGAACTCTAGTTCGGTGTATAGGTCACGAACCATAGCACGCGCGCGATGGGGGTTGCAACGCCCATGGTTCGGGATGTATGTTACGAACTGGGGTTCGGAACGTATGTCCCAAACTGCTTTCTTTGCCCAATTTCAAAGGCATTTTGGAGTTTTAGGGGGGTTTTAGAGAAGTGAGGTGGGGGGGGGGGGGGGGGGAGAGAAATTTTCCTTGCATTTTTATTCATCTATCTTTGTCTTTTAGACTCTCAAAATACAAAAGCATTCAAAAAAAAAAACTAAACCTTCAAAAAAAAAAAGGGGGACATCTTTATGTGATTTTTAACACTTTTATTTTCAATAAAAACTTAACAAAATTTAAGCATATTTTTTTTTTTGCTATACTTTTATTTAAGCATATTTAAACATCATCAAAAACAACATTTTCTCTTTTCTTTCTTTTAAACATTAAAACAAAAGCACAAAGAGCATTTTATACAAGAGGTTACCATAGAGTCCTATAGATGTTTATGGTGCTAATACGTTCCTTAGGCGTAACCAACCCCTGTACCTTCAATCTCTTATTGCATTGCTCATTGCTTTATTGCTTCTTTAGCTTCGCATGTTTATTTGTAGGTTTTATTCGATCTTTTCCCATTCTCTTGGAAAATTAAAGTTCGGTGGTAAATCCTATTTTGTGAGTCAAAGCTAATCAATAGCTTGATCTCCGAAAATCACTGCGACAGAAATGGCGACTTCACTGGGAATTCTCTCCTTAAGAGAGTTGAACCTATCTTGTATTGTTTTTATGTGCTTACTTGTTTACTTATTTTATATATATCTTATGAAATCATACACTGCATGATCATAATAGATCCAAAAATAAACTCAACATTAGATTCAATCATACTTTTTAAAATCATACAAAGACTGCATTATTATAATATATCCAAAAATAAACTCCACAGTAGATTCAATTATACAATCATACTTCCTACAATATATAGATTTGAGTGATACACCCCAATTAGTGATACTTTGAAGTGGTAGTAATAGCAGTCATCGTCAGTGATACTCCCCCAGCAACAACCTGTGCAAAAGATAATACTTATAGTCAGTGATATGATACTTTGAAATTATTACAATAGGAATCTAACATTCAGATAATAGTTATAGTTAGTGATATGATAATTTGAAAATATTACCTCTCATTCATCATCCCACGCATTCGAACAGCCAACCAGCGTTGCCATGGTACGGGTACGGTAAAGGTATCCGATACGGCATTTTAAAAAAAACTAAGGTACGAGTACGTTAGTATGTCTTTTTTAATATAATTATATAAATAAAATAATAAAAACATACTTTTAAAACACATGATTAAACAACGTACCAAAAAAACACATGATTAAACATATAAAAAAAAACCACACTTTAAAAGTATTTAAAATTGTTCAAAAACATCAAAACAGTTATATCAAATTAAAAAACAATTTGCTCAAAAAGAGTCAAATTATTAGCAATAACAAAAAAAAAACATTTTAAAAATGTCGATTATTCATCGAGTCAAAACTAATCTCAATATTTCCCCCTTCATCACCATTTAAAAGAGCGGCCTCTAGTTCAGGTTCATTGAGAGAAAGATCAGCAATTTCAACAATACAAGCTCCGTCAAACAGATTCAATTCATCTCCACAAATATCCCACATTTAGGGTTTGTTTGGTTGGAGAGAAATAGAGAAGAGAGAAATTGAAAACAGATTCCAATGCATGTATTTGGACTATTTTATAATCCAAATACATGCATTGGTTTCCGTGTTCCAATTTCTCTCTTCCCTATTTCTCTCCAACCAAACAAAGGCTTAGAGTAAGATAAGCAAATAATAAGATACTACATCCGTTCCTTTTTACTTGTCGTTTTAGAAATAAAAGACCAAAATATGAAAGTGTATTTAGGCACCTTATTTTTCTATTATGTCCAGGGTCTTGCTAACGAGTGCACCTAGTACACTCTTTAAGCATACTATTTAAAGAAATTTTTTAATCAAAAAGTTAAACAACACAATTTCCAATGCATTGACTTTAAACATTTTCAATAAAAATTTACTATTTAAGGAGCTTAAACAATGCACCGGGTGCATTCTTTAGCATTTGCCTTTTTTTAAAATATATCATATTTTTAATCCATCAATACATTCCTATTTTTTTTCACAAACATTATCTATTTCAAAACAATTGTAACAAACTTTATTTACAAACAAACAAAATTTGTAAACAATAAAAAAATTATATTGTATCAACAGCAAAAAATTATACAAAATTTGTTCAATAAAATAAAATAGGATAGAGGGCAAAATAGGCAAAATATAACCTAAAAAACAGGCGGTCACATTGTTCTGCCATCCCATACAGCCCAGGATGTTGAGCCGATATCCCAGACAGGCCTTGTGTCACATTAATAATCAACTCTCAATTTGTGATATGTCCCCTGCGTTCACGGACAATATCAACCAAAAATTGAGTAAACTTTCCTCCGATCTCCTTAGGAGGCAGATATTGTTCCGCTCTCTCGCCACTTTGGCAGGCGCTCAATAAAAGCCCCGGTCTGTCGCCACTTTGGAGCAGATTATGAGCTGGCGAGTTGGGGTAAACTCTCACAGCTGAACGGCCAATGTGTTCATGTGCCCCTTCGACAAGGCTGCCGCTCCGACAAGAATCCGAAACAATAGTAAGATAAGTTCCGTGTGGAGCAGATCTTGATAACTCCCTAAATTGATGGTCTAAAGAAACAAATTGTTCAAATATGCTACAAAACACAAGAAATTTTCAAAGCTACAAAAACAGGAAAAATTTCAAAACTAAAAACACAATTTATTCATTGCAAGATAAGGCCTAACATTTATTCATTGCTTGAGCATTCAATCCGAAACAATGTATTTATATTGCGACAAGAATCCAAAACAATAGTAAGATAAAATAAAATATATTTCAAAACTAATATATTTATTTTGTCTTATATTATAGTAGGATACAGTAGATAATCTCGACATTCAATCTCAACCCATGCTCCAATCAGTCAACAAAAGATAAGAAATTTGAGTATACAATATTGTCACTAAGTGCAAGTTTTGACAACTCCTTAAATTCATGGTTTAAAGAAACAAATTGTTAAAAAATGCTAAATCCTAAAACCCTAACCCTAACCCTAACATTTCAAAGCTACAAACACACAACAAAATTTTCAAAGCTAAAAATTACCAATAAGTAAAGTTCCATCAGCAAAGTGAACCTTCTCTATATGACCGACCAGTGTTATTAGTCAAGACGCTAACTCGTTTCCTAGAACCGTGACAGGACATGTACAACATCACGTCACCTCCATCGTCGCCCATCTGACCATAAGCTAGCATGACATTGTCCGAGGCGTGGTTTGCAATTGGACAACTGGTCTTGGTTTTGTCTGCTTCAGTATCGTAGTCATCGTACATAAGAACGATGTCTTTGTCAGGGTTCATTGCATAGAGTGAGGAGGTTAAGATGTTACTGGCATTGTTCGCATCTGTATATCCATCGATGTTTGATCCAATATTAGCTCCCATACCCCCAATTCCCACTATCACAACCTTCTTTATCAAATTGAGTTCCTCCATTTGAAAGATCGAAGAAGGAAAAGAGAATTGAAAAAAGGGTTGATTGTGCCGCCAATTTTGTTATCTTCTTAGGGTTTTATCGGAACGAGTCATAAGAGCAAAGAAATAGCTCAATTTTGATGGAATTGCAACCTCTATGTCTAAACACTAATCAACCCAACCCAATGACTTCATATTGGGCAAAAAATCCAAAAATCATTAATGTGTGTGGAGAAGGGGATTGTAATTTTTGAAATATCATCTTAATATACACTAAAAACACAACAATTATAACCTTAGAAAGTGTAATTGAAATCATAATTTTGTGTTTAAACTGTTTTCTAAAAAAAATGTAATTTCTCAATTTGAATAGGAACTTTTTTTTAAAAAATTTGATATATCCAACTTAACAACCAACTAATATGAAGGGTTCAATTCCCTCCGTCCACTTGCAGAGCCCACCAAAATTAACATAGAGGAGTCAAACCTGAGACCATAAAAAAAAAAACCACATTCTAAAATCATAAGTCAACACCACTAAATCAACTCAAACTTTTACATTGTCATTCTAACATCAAACTTGTTCAAAATAGAGTAGGTAAGACATAAATTTGGAACAAAATGAAATAAATATGCTGACTCTAAATTCTCATAACAATGGAACCATATATCCATACAACTTAATATGATGGAGTTATTTTCCCATGCATGTCACATGGTTACTGTTTAGACTTTAGATATATATAAGTACAATATAATATCATTTGAATCACATCTAATTATGCAATAACAAACAATATTAGGTAGAACAAAAATTACATTATTAAATACCAATTTAGAATGAGATCAAAAGTGTTATTAGAAGAAGTCCTTGATTTTTTTATCAAGTACAAGTGAACTAAGCACGTAATAAGTCTTCTCTGTTGGATGGTAACTATCCCAAAAAACGTAATCTGAAGGATTTGAGCATGTGTTCATGAAAGGATTGCACAATATCCCAACTTCTAAATTTCCTGTACCACAACATCCTTTATCTATCTCACTAAAACCTAATTAATCACCAAATTCCAAAACAATGAGTCAATTACAAATATGAGAAAAAATGGTTCAAAAGTTTGAGATAAAATCAAAAGATTTAAATATAATTTTAGTCCCTATAATTATAACATTTTTTGTTTCAATCATGTGAATTTTTTATTTGGATTCGGTCGGTCCTACAAATTCAAAAGTTGTTTTTGGTCTCTAATTAAATTTTATTGGGCCACATGGCGTGATTATATTGGACTGTGTATAATTTGAACTATTAATAACAATAAATTTTGAATTTGTAGGACTCAATCCAAACAAAAGTTATAGAGATTAAAACAAAATAATGCTATAATTGTAGAAATTAAAATCACTTTTAAAATAAAATTTAAACCAAGACATTGGGAGAATCCGGATTCAATATCTTAGTAAAATTTTTACTTAACTTACGACCAAATTTTGGATTACTAGGACCAGCGCATGTAATTTAAAGTATCTTATAAATACTTATTTATGCGCAAAATATATGATTGAATGTCTGCGTAAAACTCTTTTGTAAGTCGTAATTACTGTAAATAAAATCTTTAATATTTACCATATTTAGAAGGATTATGAATGATGTGCATGAATGGATCGTAAGAATTAAGATAGACAAATCTAGCATCTGAATGCTCTTTCCCAAGTTCCTTCATTGTGAACAAGAGTTTGGAGTTGAAGAGTTTTGCTCCTTGGTTGGAAGAATTTGAACATTCTCTAAGTAAGCCACCATTAAGTGTTCTTTGTGAAGGCACACACCCTATAGCAGGGATATCAAATACTCCAATCCTTCTACCTCCTAGTCCATATAGTTCCTGCATCCCAATCATATTTAATTTTTTTACTCAAAAATACAGAATATATATATATATAAATAATATATACAGAATATATATATATATATAAATAATAAAGCATGTCAGAAAACAAAAAACAAAAACATAAAAGTCCATTCCAAATAAATTTGTTCTTGTTTGGTATGTGGTTTTACAAGATGTGAATACAGAGAAGTTCAAATAGTAAATTTATGTTTGATAATCTTAGTATATAGTATTTTCTCCGGTCACTATTATAAGTAATTAAATTTGACTTTTTGATACATTAAAAAAATTAATATATTTAGTTTATAATATATATCAGATACATCAGTCCATAATATATACAACAAATACATCGGTTATTTAATGTACCAAAAAAAATTAAATTTATTATAGTGGCCGGAGAAACTATACATCTATTTTCTATAGAAATTGATGTTTGGCTATGAACAGAGAATGTTAGCTGCAAATAGAAAAATCATCACAAGATTTTATTTATTTGTCTAAGACTCTAAGGCCATCATACTACTTTACCTAAATTTGACTTTAGTATAAGGGGTAACATTAACATATCCTATAATTGAAAAGTTAACATTCAACCCATTGTTCTAAATTGTGTTATGCAGTCACAATTGTCATACAATTTTAAGATTTAAAGGTTTCCGCAATCGCAATTGTGGCTGCATTAGCTGTTTTTATAAAATGTATGCACCGAAAATTGTCAAAAAAAATTATCAAAAAATATTTTATAAGAATTAAAAATATATTTAACAATATACCAAAAAAATAAAAATATATTTAACAATTTTATCTTAGAAAATTAATGTATAGTTGTATTCTAATTAAAAACATACCTTTAAGAATTTTAAAGCTTGAGAAACCAATAAATCTGTGTAGGATGGAATATCATACTGAAAACGCCTAAATGGTGTTTCGGCATAAGTATTAGCAATGTCATCACTTCCTATGCACAATATGTATATACTCTTTGATACTATTTCTTCTCTTCTCTTCCTTCCAACTGCTTCCTCTACCTTCTTCTTGTATTCCTTAAACATATCTAATTGATCTGATAATGACTTCACAAACTTATCACACAAACACATCAAAATGGAGTTAGCTTTAACTAAGATTTTCTAAAAATTATTAATTACTGATAGAAATTACTCCCTCCGACCACATTTATAAACTAAGATGCATTTTTAGATTCATTGAATAATTGATATATAAACGAGCAGATACATCAGTTATTCAATGAATCTAAAAATACATTTTTGTTTATAAATGTGGCCAGAGAGAGTATATAATCTCTTAAGTAGTTTCTTTTCAGTTGTCATTTTATCGATATAAATTAATTATCATATCCTTTTTGAACGTAATTGTCAATAAATTTTGTTACTCTTGATATAATTATGTTTTTTCTTTGTAGAAAAAAATTTCTTTTGTGATATAAATGCCCCCGGGGCGGGGGCACCGTTCAGCATGACCTTTTGAAAAAGAAGTCATAACATATATAATTAAGATTGTTGAAATAATTATTAATTACCATTATTTTTGAGGTTAGAGGATCATATCCAGCACCACCTGATGCAAAGCTTACACCAGTGAGAAAATCTTGAAGTTCTATATCAGGATTAAGATAAGCAGGTAAAACTTTCTTGACTCCAAATTTTTCAGCTGAAAATAAGCCAAAATAAAAAGTTTTGTAAAAAAATTGAACATAGTAGAAAATTGTAACAAGTTTATTAGTATGTTGTGAAGAGAATGAAATTTTGTACCAACTATGTCTGATGGGACTAAACCATTGCTAAATCTTCCAGTTGGAATTCCTCCATCAAAATCTCTACCATATGGTGGAAAGTTACATTTGATAAGAGTGTTGATATAATTGTTGTTTCCTGGATCAACAATGGAGTCACCAAATACAAAAACTGCTGGCACTGTTTCATTGTTTGGTAGGTTGAGAGATGAAACATTTTGCAAGATTATGGCTATGGTAGAACACCAATAAATTATTTGAGGAGATAGAGAAAGCAACATTTGAAAGAGTAGTTTCATGTTTCTATGGCAAAGGTTTCCCACTAATGTTTTTGAAAGATGTTAATGATATTTGTCACAATTTATAGGAAACCTTTTGAGGGTGTTCTGTTTTGTAATGTGATTCTTCTGTTGTAATTCTAATTCTAGGTAATAGCATTATTAATTGTTACACTTTTTTCTTACACAATTGTTACACCTTTTAAATATCACATTAGTATGTAATAAAAAAAGTAACACATCCTCTCACAACTCACAAGTGCGTTTGGAAGTGAATGAGAACCGCTTAATGTCAGAATTTGCCCTAAATTCTGGTTTATTAGGGTCATTTCCTCTAAAAATCATAGCCTAAAAACCAAAATAAAAAGTAACACATTTATATTTCATTGTCAACACTTTTGTTTTTTGATAAACTTGATCAACATTTTTTTGGTCAATTGTAAAGTTTTGGCAAATATTGTAGGGTTATTCTACTAGCATTTGAACACGAATATTTTTTTTAAGCAAAGTTTCAGGGAAGACCACATTAAAGACGGTCAGTTATAGTATTTCTTAACAAATACTACGAACAATTAACATGGTTAAACAAAATTTAAGTATATTCTTCCTTGCAAGTAATGATAGCCTCAAAATAACAAGATATGCAAGTTACATGATGGTGAGTGGCTTAGTCATAAGATTTTCATGCACCATTCATTATTTCATGATTGAACTTTCTTATAGTCTACTTGAATTATTCTGACAAAATTAAAATAAAATAAAATAAACCCTACTTGAATTAGATTAGATTAGATAACAAAATACAAAAATAAAACAAATACTTCATAAACTTAGAACCCACTAATTGGGAGTTCATCCACTTATTTGCACATTAAAGAGAGTGGTGCTTTAGATGCTTCCAAATAAATGTTTCTAGTCTAAAGGCCTTATTGCTAGTTAGTTTCTTACATATGGCATGAGATCTTTTTGATCCATTTAATATCACTCCTCTCTATATGTGTGCTATATTGATCCATCCTTGCCCATACTAATAAACATATACTTTTGAATGAAATTCATACACTTTACACAAGGCATTTAACATGGTTGCTTAACTACATATTGAATGAAATTCATCTCTCAAACCAAGTAGAGACTAGGATGTCACTAGTAAGACTCAAAACTCAACAAAACTAAGTTCATGGTGTAAACACAAGTTAAGTTCTGGCTTTAATATTTGAAACATTAAAGTGTCTTAAAATCCGAACGAAATTATGGCTTTTTATTGGTTTTGTTTGTTGAATCAACGTCGAATATCAGTTATTATAAGGACGGGAAAGGACAAAAGTTAGATTTTTTTTAACATAGAATGAACTAAATATAAATTTTTAAAGCATCAAAATACAAAAAAAGGCTTCAATGTGATTTAAGTGTTTGCGTTGTAATACGATATTTGAAAAAGAATGGCATTGTTTCATAGGTTGCACGACTGCACAAGTAGTGTGTCGATGGAGTCCGGATTATGGCACAAGTTTGAACGTCATCTTGACAAGAGGACTGCTATTTAGTACGACTAACAACGAATTGTATATGATTCAATTCAAAGTTGAGTCATAGAAATACAACGTAACGTTAAACATATCGTACCAAGTTCGATATATTTAGTTTAGGTAACATTTGTATTCGGAGTAGTATATGATTCAATTCAATTATATCTCATGGATAGAATTGAAGTATTCATGTTAATCGTGCTTAACATTTTTGCTGAAAACAAAATACTAACTAACTTATTGATTAATGCACGTATCTCTATGTGCCAATGCCCAATAGCCATGGAATTGAAAACACTGTTGCGTCACACTTATTTCATAAATTTGATTATATTGTTGTGTCACACTTTGGCAATGAAGTTCGTATGAGCAGTCTTATTATGCAACTGAAATTGATATTGATATTTTCATTTACCTTTCTTGTAATTCAATTAAACAGTGATAAAACATGTTTTTGTACACAATCAAACAATATGAACAATGTTTAGGATTCATTAGTTTTTGTATAAGATCTCTTGGAGTTGCATATGAAATATGTATGTGGAGACTTATAGATTTTTGTTTAGCAGTACTGTACAAAAAAACATCTTGAAACTTTAACTAAAAAAGATACTTTTATGATCTTGATATTAAAATTTAATTTACAAGAATTAAAATTCATGTTTTGAAGTTGAAATGGATGAATCAAAATATAATTTTAAGATATAGAATATTTTAAAGATACTTATTTATTGTCCAAATGCATACATATCATATCCAAGAATATCAACTATCATTGTTGTTTTTTTTTGTTTGAAGAAACTAAACTAACACACTTAAATTGTTACTGAAGAGAATCAAACTTAAGACTTCGAGGAAAAGTACACTCCAGGTCCCAAATCAATACTACATAAAAATTATAAGAATATCGACTATCATTGTTATTATATCAGTGAACTTAATTTAGTAGAAACATATTGCATATGACATTGAAATGTTATTTTATAAAAAAAATATAGTTATAAAAAAATTCAAAATTATGGTGTAATGAATTCGAAATAAGCATTTTAACGCATAATTTTGAATTTTATTTATGATTAAATTTTGACCCATCACTTACAGTGTGTTTGTTTTGGGTGATTTTGAGACGAGAGAGTGACAAGCGAGAGAAATAGAGCAGAGAGATGAAACTTCTCCTGGTTGGTACCCACACAATTATTCTTTCTCTTCTCATGTGCGAAGAAACACAGAAGAAATGTGTTTGTGGTTTGTCTTTTCGATAATTACCCCTTCCATCAAACATCTCCAGTACTTCAACTCAGCCACATATATATATCTTATAATAGTAATAGTTAGCTCTTCTTTTCCTCCGCAAGCAGATGAAAGCCACTAGCATCATCATCCTCAAATCAGATCCAGCACCCTTGCATAGTTTAGTTACCCCTTTGAATCGGTTGAGATGAAGAAAGAATGAAGCAGAAATAAAATGGTGGTCCCATGAAAATGCAACTTTATTTGATCAAAATAATTAGGAAACCATAGAAATGTGGTGAAGTGGAGAAGAATTTGTCACCGTAAGAAGAAATAGGAATGTAGTGGGATAAGGAAATGAGGGGAAGCAAGAAAAATCTAGATTGTCCGTTTGTAATAAATTTTTAATCAAAAATAAAAGATGAAATTGTATATTAATATTCTTCAAAACAATTGTATAATGTTAGTAATAAAATAAATTAATTTATAGCTCAAGGATAATATTGTCTTTTTACAAATCAAATACAATAATCTCTCTTCTCTTTTTTTTTAAACCAAACAACACTTCAAATCTACTCTATCTCTCATCTATTTCTCTCTTCTCATACTCTTTCTTACCTTTTTCTCTCTTCTCAATCTCTTCTTACAACCAAACACACCCTTACACTTTTTAATAGAATAGTATTTTAAAATTGTCTTATCTATCGAGAAAAATAAATTAAAATGTCATTCTATGTTGCATTTAGCCTAGTTTATTTTTTCTCTTATTTTACACAAAAACAACCCATTTCAATTTTTTTTTAATAACAAATTATAAATGAATCCATATTTAATCAGGATCTGGTAGAGCGATTGAGATTAATCTTCCCTTAATTAAGGGTTGATGATTCGATTATAATCTTCGATACAAAAAAATTTAAAATCTTTAGGTCAACTGTTTCACTTTTTAAAATGTCTCTAATCCAGCGACGAAAATAATAATCGGCTGATTTCGTCAAAAAATAAAATTCCATATTTATTAGCACAAAAACAATTTTATATTATAAGTACACACTAAACTAAAAAAAAATCATTTTAGTGACCATAATTGAGTCATGATCCGAATATTTTGAGTTGAAACCGAGCATCATTGCGATTAACCCGTAATAATGTAGTAAAATTTCCATTACAAAAAAATAATAATAATTATTTCATCAATGAATAAAGAAATATAAAAAGAAAGAATAAAAAAGAAAGAATCAATCAATAATAGTAAGAACAGAAAAAAAGTAGTAATTTGTTGGCAGAAATTGGTTTGTTTAACGAACGCTTCAACGGCAAAATTTCCCGGTTCTCTCTCTCTCTCTTTCTTCTTTCATTCTTTCTCATCAATCTCATCATTTCATTCTCCTCCAAAAGGGTTAGGGTTTCTTTTTTCCCCATTTTCATTTTCTTTCCTTTTTTTCTTCAATTTTCAATTTTCATGGAAATTTCTCGATTTTCGTTTTTACATCCTACAGATACGTAATTCAAGCGTAATTACTGGTGGAGGAGGAGAATTTTGGAGTGTGTTTTTAGGTTTGAGTGATTTTGTTTGGGGGTGAAAGATCTGGCTAGGGTTTGAGGTGAAATCAAGAAGATGAGCGCTTCTAGGTTCATCAAGTGTGTTACTGTTGGTGATGGTGCTGTTGGTAAAACTTGTTTGCTTATTTCCTATACAAGCAATACCTTTCCCACTGTGAGCTTTTTTTTTCTTCCCCCTTTTTGTTTTTATCAAATTTATAATCTTTTTGTTTTTTCCCTTTTGGAATTTTAATTTTAGGGGTTGTTTGTTTAATTTTTAATAATTAATTTTTGGTGGGGTGCTATGATTGTTGAATTTTACCTATGAGAAATTTAGTCATAAATGTTGATATATGGTTAATCATAATGTTTGAGGAAATTTGAGTTTTTTTTGTTCTTATAAGGAAAATCAGATTTTAAGATAGATGTAAAAATTGGAATTTGGATGGAAGGATTTTTCCTTGTTTTTTTTTTTATAAAATATTGGGGTATTTTTTGTAATTTGTTTCCTTTGAATTTGAATTTCTAGTGATCATAGTTGAATAAATCAAATTTTGTTGTGCCTTGATTTGATTGATCTGCATGTAGTATTGTAATCTACCATCTTTTTTTTTTCTTTTGGATTGTTAATATTTTTTGTTTGTTAAAGTTCTTCAATTTTTCTATGAAAAGTTGAATTTTTTTCAATTGTATTATGAATTTTTTAAGAGTATGAGAATTATATGAAATGAACTATTGGGTGTTAATTCAAATGTGAGAAAGGAAATAATTAGATTCTGGTACTAACTACTAAATTTATCCTCCTAGATGTCATTAGATTCTAGGACTGTGCTTCCATGACTTGTTATCATTTATATGTTTTGAAAAAGATAGATGATTGTTATTTTTGCATCTCTTCACTTTGGCTGAAAACAGGATTATGTGCCAACTGTCTTCGACAATTTCAGTGCAAATGTGGTTGTGAATGGAGCCACTGTGAATCTGGGTTTGTGGGACACTGCAGGTATTGTTATATAAGTTGCATTATTTTATTCTTTCCTTTTTTAAGTGTACAATGTAGAGAGTGCTTTCTGGATTTTTATTGTTTTGTCTTGTGAAACAGGACAAGAGGATTATAACAGATTAAGACCTTTGAGTTATCGTGGTGCCGATGTTTTCATACTGGCTTTCTCCCTCATTAGCAAGGCCAGTTATGAAAATGTTTCCAAAAAGGTACTTATCCCACTGTGTTTTGGAGTTTATGCTTCCTATGTCACATGCGTTTAAAATGCACTTTTGGTTATTGCCCTTTATATGAGTGAGGTATCTTTATAAACTAGAATGAATGGTATACTGTTTACATTAATTTAAAATTGATGATAAATTTCATATGTGCTGTTTCATTTCCAGTGGATTCCTGAGTTGAAACATTATGCACCTGGTGTTCCCATTATTCTGGTTGGCACAAAGCTTGGTAAGTTTAATTCTGCCTAATGTAACATATGATATTGTAATATCATGCATTAATCAGTTACTTATTCCAGCGTATTAATTTATAATATTAATCACTGTTTGTGCTACTGCTATGAAATCATATGATCTTAATTAAATTGGATTCCATGATCACTGTTTGTTCATAATTCTTTTTATGTTGATATTATAAATGATGATCAATCATACTAAAGAGGAACTTCTTTCTTTCAGTAAAGTGGTGAAGGATTATTGATTGGTTCATCTTGTGCCTTCTTTTCTAAGCTTTCATTTCAATTTATTATTCCAATGCTTGCTACAACAAACAGTTATGGTCATGTTTTTTGTTGGATATTTTCTTGTCTCTATATTCCAAGATGTTTTGTATGGTAAGGATTTTAGATTACATTATCTGTCTTATATCATCTAATTAGTACATTTTACACATGCTCATACTCATTTAGGTTTTAGATGAACGATATGCTTAATAAGAACACTCCAGATCAAAGGTATTTGGCAGTCTAGTACATTGATAGAGGTCTCACCCACTCTTAATCTTGTGCAAGCTTTAATGCCTTGCATTCCGAATTGTAATTCACAGTTGTTCAGTTTTTTATTTATGCAGTGTGTGTTGCATTCCAAATTGTAATTCACAGTTGTTCAGTTTTTTATTTATGCAGTGTGTGTATGATTAGATGGTTTGGTCTTATCTCTAGATATCTAACAATACTTTAGAGTAGCATGTGAATAACTTGCACAGCATTTTTTGTTCTATTTGGGGGATGAATAATTGTGTTAACAGTACACGTGACCATATTCTATTACATGTTTTGTGTTGTCATATAAGAGTTAGTTCTTTACATCTCGTTGTTTGGAATGAGACAGATCTTCGGGATGATAAGCAGTTCTTTGTCGACCATCCTGGTGCTGTGCCCATTACCACTGCTCAGGTGAATATTGTGCTTCTGGTGATTCTTTAATTGCATTATACTTGTTGTGCATGTTTGCAGTCTATTTTAGCTACATGAAATCTAAAATTTGTATATGTTCTTGAAGGGAGAAGAGCTTAGGAAGCTGATCAATGCACCTGCTTATATTGAATGCAGTTCAAAATCACAGCAGGTACACAATTGAATCTAGTTTTATCTTCTTCCACATGACAGTTCATTTAATTTGCAATTTTAAATTTGTTTATGGTTTTCACTGCAGAACGTGAAAGCAGTCTTTGATGCAGCCATAAGAGTTGTCCTTCAACCACCAAAGACAAAGAAAAAGAAGAGTAAAGCGCAAAAGGCCTGTTCGATATTGTGATTTGCTAGGTTGGTCTTAAAATTTGACAACCATTTCTCCAACATGTATTTCTCTCCTCTTCTTCCTTTTTTTCATTCCTATGCTGTTGAAGAAGTTGGAGTCTATGTGGGTGTTCGTTCGTCTAACATACTCTAGATCTCCTTGAAGTATAAGGTGGTTGATGCTTTGCTTTCTTGGAATTATTGTGAATTCTAATTGTCAAATTTGCATTTCATGGTTCCCACCTTTTTCTTAAGTTACGTTTTATGTATTAATAGACTGGAATATCCCAGTTAGGATGACTACCTTGTTTGCTTGAAGATATATATAATATCTACATTATTTTGTATTTTGTTATAATGATTGTTCTGTGCAATGATTTCTAGTTTCTCTTAGTTGTCATTTGGTTGTTCAATAGTTAGTGTGAGCTGTTTCATTCTTTCCTATTATCTACTTTTGTTGGTTGGTAACACTTTAAAGTTAGGCTTGAAAATAAATGTATCATCTTTAATGGTCGGTATGTGAAACAAAACCAAACTTGTTTAAAGGTGAGTCGAAAACCACCTGCAGAATACTATTATTTCTTGACAAATATTGTTATTTGAAAAAACTAATTTACTGGGCAAGAGTAATTTTGAAGTTAATATAAGGCAAGTATGTTATGGTGTCAAATTCAAACTTCATATTTTACTTGGTGGAAGTTGTTTATTCAGGCAATGTACATACTATAGTTTGCCAATTGCCATTAAGAGATATACGTAATGTTAGTCTAGGTTCATTAGTTATCAGTTACTGTTTTTTGTTTGACAGTTATCAGTTATATTTACAGACATGTTTTTTCATTCCATATATGTGATGTATGTTAGTCATGTTTTAAAAGCATCTCAGATATGCACATGTTAGATGATTGTCTGTCATACAACAGAATGTAGCTAAATTAACCTATTTTAGTAGTTGGGGTGGTAAGGTGAAGGATCTTGAACAGTGATTTGACTATGTTTGGATGACAAAATTAAAGGTGTGTGGGTGTGGCTGATCCATCAGTGACTGTGGCCTGTGGGAGTGTGACAGATACAATGAAGGTGGCGCATAAATGTCTAACAAACCCCACTATTGAATACATCTTTATACTACCTCCGTCCCAATATATAAGACCATTTTTGACTATATGACACTATACATATATCTTGTTTTGACTGTATTTTTCTCATAATTCATAGATGTAAATATTAACATATAAGATCTTGTTTGATTCGTCTTGAAGAGTATTTTCAAAATATCAAATTTTTATAATTTTTACTAATGCACAATTAAAGATATTAGCGATCAAAATTGTGCATTGGCGAACGTGCAGTGGTCAAAATGGGTCTTATAATTTAGGACGGAGGTAGTATAAACATGCATTTTCACATAGTTATCAATCTAGTAATTACATAGTATGAATCTAAACCTCTAGAAAAATGCTACAGGATACTCCTGATACGTTGGTGAATATGTGAAGAGGGTTTAACTAGAATAGAAATCAAAATGCATGAAGATTTCATTTAATTACTGAAACACTTCTGAGGGTATGTTCCAGGTTGCTATTTAAATAATTGAAAATCCAATATTTAAAAATTGTATCTAAAATGATTGGAAAAGTGCTGGTCAATTAATGTTCCAAACTAAAACAAGTTGGCTTAGACCGTTTATTATTTTGAGTTTGGAACCCAGCATAGTTACGGCATTTGGCTCCATTGTAAATCAACCAGGATATTCTCACATGAATCATCCATGAGATCAATCCCTAATTCGACTGATTGAGCATAATTTTATCCTTTAGTTCTCGGTCTCCCATTTGGGTATCACTACCAATATTCAAACTCGAGTTCTCATAGTTTTTCTCTTTATGGAGACAAATTGTTTCCACTTAACCAATACCACATTGATAAATTAGTTTGGTTACTAGATTTGAATTTGAGTCTTGATTAAACCAAAGTCTAACATCTTTTTTTTCTTTCATGTTTATGTTTTATAATACATGTCTCTTTTTTTTGTGTGTGACTTGGTGGCTACCATTTTATACATATACAGTTCGATCTTCCACTTACATATGTTGTGAATTGGATTCAAGTCTGAAATTTAGTAGTTGATATGTAATTTTTATGCGTAAGTTTTATTGTAAAAATTGTTAATAAGACCCATGATTTTCTCTGACCTTGCATGAGGTCATGTTCCCTCGATCTATTTTTTATTTCTAATCACGTGAAATAGAACTCATAACTAAACCTGAACTCATATGTTCCTTTACATTGGATTACTATAAGTTTATTTTTATAAATAAACTCAACTAAATGGTTGTGTTGGACAAAAATGTTATTTGCCAAATTCTACAATGTAGATTACTTGTTGACAAATTTAATAGATTTAATAGATACTCCGCAAAACTAACATGGTAATCTAAAAAAATGTTTCACTTACAAGTTTTAAAGAATGATATAAAAGGTAAATTTGTAATAAGAATTAAAACAAAAATTGAAAATGATTTTCTACAACAAAATAGACCAACAATCTGCTCATATATTAGAATCTGAGTGAATAGGAAAATTAATTTTCCAGCATTGGTCAAGATAATCATTTATTTTTGAAAGTTTACGAAAACACATTCAAAATTGTAAAATGTCATTCTAAATGATAATATGATATCTATGTTAACTTTTTATGTATCAAATTAAACATGAATTGATAGGTGTAAGAATTAAAAGTAAAAATTATACACTTCAATAGTCTCACCTGTTGAATATATATAAAAGATCAAGACACCCGATGTAATCACGAAAGTATGAGAAAAAAATTCTTGCAATGCATACACGGCCATATCATGAGACAATACTTTATTGTAAGAGATGAGAAGATTAAATATTAGTCATAGAAATAAAAGTAATGATTGAAATCTAATTTTGGTTAAAAACATGTGCCGCTCCTTATTTCCTCCCATTGTGTCATTCACACCGATTCACCCTCTTGTTCTAATATTGCGGTACATTGGCTCTCTGAAACCTTCCGTTAGAGTCCCTCAAAAAATTCCTTTATTCATCTTACAGTTGTTGGCCTTTGTTCTTCTCCTATTTATGAATGCACCGTATTATCAAATCCATTTTTGGGTTTGTCATTGTATATTATATTGTTGTTAGAATTGAAAAGGTGGCTGATAGGTTACAATCATAAGTAGACTATAAGGTGGTGCTTTGGTTTCACCCTTCATTACAATTTATTAGAGGGTGAGGGTTGTACACTTATTATATTGAATTAGTAGGGCATAAGATGCATAAATGCATGAGTTACAATATGAGAAAACATAGGAGTATAAATAGTGAACAAAAAATAAGGAAAAAATAGGATGTTTATAGGGATGCCACATAAGCAAAACAAAGTTTGTTATATATATATACTAGAGATTAAGTATAATTACATTGTTATATGATAAATATTATTTTAAAACATAATTATATTTAATATTAGTGTATGTATAAAAATAAATAAATAAGTTGCTTAGAAATTTGAGATTTTTTATTAATTTATATTGTGGTTTTATTTATATTTTAATGTGATTTTTTCTTATAATTGTCTAAGTTTGAAGGGATATATCATATATATTTTACTTTAATATTGTGCAATCATATAAGATCATAATTTTTTTTATATGAGTTGCAATTGTACATGTATCCCTTATTTATTTCAATAAGAGTTGGAGATATACATGTTGCTAATATATATTGCGCATGAAAAATAAGTTTTAATTATAGAATATTTACATGGGATCTCATTTTTTAAAAATTATGTTTCAAAAAGTGTATCTACTTATCTACTTACTTCCATCACATTTTTTTGAAGTTTTTTTTCCTCACATATTCATTTAGTGGAATTTATCCCCCAATAGTCCCGATTTTTTTTAGTTTATATTTTTTTGGTTTACATTTTTCTTTGCTTGGTCTTTTAGTTTTTGTTTGTTTTTCTTTTTTCCGGTGAGGTCTGTCTCTACAAATTTATTGTTAGTTTTTGTCTCTCTTATTTAATAATATTTGCCTAAATATTTAGTTCATATTTTTTTTGACAAATATTTACTTGATATATTTGTTATTATATAAATTTGAATATTTTTTGTTGCCAATATATAAGTTTTGATGATGATTTCATAAATTTGAATTTAGTTTTAGTTATTTGGCTCAGATAAAGATATATAGTTTATTAGTAGTTTAGAAGAATTTAACATTTAACATGTCATCTTACTATTTGCTTACAAAAAATGTCATCTTATTTTTACAAATATCTCACTATTTTATTTTAAGTCAAACTTAAACATTATATTATAAACACTTTAGAATTTGTACTTATTTCAATAAAATAGTTACATCATTATTTCAATCAAATTAATAATTTTAGAAATTTTAGCGATTTTTAATTGCATGTAAATATGTATAAATATATGTTTGATTATACTTTATAAATATATGTAAATTTGCTTTAATATCTACAGTTTCAACAATTCTAAAATTTATTTTCGACGTATGAGCATCAACGAATTCTATAATTGATGATTTTGTCTTTTCAACCTTTCATCTTTTTCTCAGAAAATATGCACCAATATTTTATTATTTTTTTGTAAAATTTCTTTTCAAACAACCGCTTGGTGGAATCATATCCCATATTCTATTGATCAAAATTGTTTTATCTTCTTTTTTCTATGTTTAATTCTTATTCTCTCACTTAATTTTTTTTTAACATTTTTGTCCTCTCATTATTTATTTTTGTTTTAAGTTTAGTAGCCTGATTATATATATATATATATATATATATATATATATATATATATAAATACATAATTCATAATTTTCTTGTTTTTAAACTATACAATTAGTTTGTTTGAAATATATTTCTATTGGTAGACACAAAATATGCATATATTAATTGTTTGATAAAATGTAATGGATAAACTTTAATATAATATATGACACTAAATATTAATGTAACATATGAAATATTATTTTGGAGAATGAATAGACACAAAATAAATTGCCTTTAAATTAAAAAGGTTGATAAAATTTCAATATAAAATAGAGTTTTTTAGATGTGCCACATCATCACAATGAAGGCTTAAGAATCAATGGAGCTTCCCTTTATATATATAAGATAGAGGGCTGCAGAATCAATGGAGCTTCCCTTCGTAGTTATAAAATATGACCCATGTAAAAAATACAAAGGGTGGGGGGGGGTGTGGTGAGGAATGGGGGCGCGCGTAGTAGAAGTGGGGGGGGGGGGGGGGAGTATGACTCATGTAAAAAATACAGGGGGGCACAGGGGGGGCGCACAGGGAGGGTGTGGTGAGCAATAGTTTTGCTAAGCAAAATTGAGCTGGTTCTAAAAGGTAATTCACAACAGATACTTCAGGATCAAACATGGATTCACTTAGTAGATAATGTTTTCATAGCAAAAAAACTTTGCATTGCGGTTTCTTTAAAAAACTTTTTATACGGAATCTTATGTTTTCAGTAATATATTAATACACATGCTTATTTTTAGTATTTATGATATGACGCCTATGTTGTTTTTTTAGTTATAATTTATATGGAGAATATATTTTTATTAATATATTTATACAAAGAATTGGTTTTTTATTTGAAGGGCATTAATGTGACAAATTTTCTACTCGATCACCGTGATTCTGACATATATACCATGATCCCAAACATTCATTAAAATAATTTTAGTCTTGAATTTCAAACAATGCAGGACCCAATTAGATTTGAATAGGCCCAAGCCCATTCCATTTTAGGGTTTTTATTGCTAACGCGCTTAAACTCCTTTCAATTCCAACAACTAGTTAACTCGCGCAATAACAACTCAGTTCCAAGAAATTCTCGATTTCTCGCTATCTCGCTTCAAATTCTACATCCAGTTTCTGTTCTTTCTCTAATTCTTCATCCGGTTTTTGTTCTTTCTCAAATTCTTCAAGGTAATTCAAACCCTCTCTTCTTATTCTTGTACGCAGAATTTGGTTTTGTTGTTCGTTATGCGATTATATCTTTGTTTGATTCGAGTCAGTGTTTCAAATTTTAGGGTTTGATTACTATACCTTGTTCGTTATGGGATTTTTAGGTTTTTGATTCAATTTAGTGTCTTGTTCGATATGTGATTAAATAGAATCCATTTTAGGGTTAGGGTTTCATCACTGTGTTTCCTTTTTGTCATTGATTTGATTAAGTTGGGATTTTTAAAGCTGTAATCTTTTTTTTCTTCGAATTACGTATACCTTGTTCGTTATGGGATTTTCTTTTTTCCTGAATTATAACTTAAGACTGTACTTAAATTTTTCAATGAAAAACATCAAAACACTTTACTATTCAAAAAGTTATGACTATGAAATTGTTTTCACATTTTTCTTTTCTTTTTCATTATGTTATTACTTTTTTATTTGATTAGGGTTTGATTTCTTAAAATTTATTTTAATTGTGATTTTTGTTTTAGATTGACATGGCTGACAAGAAACCACCAAGGGTGAGAGCTACATGGGAGCCTACAGAAGAATCTCGACTTCTATCTGTGATCAAAGCACTCGAGGCTAATAAGAAAAAATTGACTGGAAAAGAGGCCTTTGAATACATGCTGGCTAATCCTAGTGAAGATTACGTATCGATAATTGAAAAGGGGACTCCTTGCATTCACAGTAAGCTGAAGTCTATCCTTCAACAGAAGGTTGAAAAAGATCATTTGGAGCAATATAAGGCTAAAGTCGCTTCTAAAAGGAAATACCAGGGAACTGAACCATCAATTCCTTCTGAGGAAATACAGAATGCAACTGATCTTGATAACTCTATAGATGAGGTTACTGGAGATACACTAATGGAAACCTCTCCTGCAATGGAAACCTCCCCCACACTAGAAACTACTCAGACCTCGCCTGCTATTAAACTGGCTGAGTTGGGAACCTTGACCTCACTGAAATCTCCTGCTATTGAAACCTCTGCCTCACTAAAAGCTACTCAAACCTATACATCACTGAAATCTCCTACTATGGAAACCTCCCCCCACTAGAAACTACTCAGACCTCGCCTGCTATTAAACTGGCTGAGTTGAGAACCTTGACCTCACTGAAATCTCCTACTATGGAAACCTCTGCCTCACAAAAAACTGCTCAGACCTATACATCACTAAAACTTGATATATCTTCATGCATTAACAATACTTCTCCCCATATGGGCGAAAAATATGGTGTTTCTGTTGCAGCCATGGAAAAACTCCGGGCCTTTATGGTGGATCAATTAAAGGAATACAAATTTGAAAGTTGAAGAATTCAAGGTTGTCACTCTCTAAAAAATTTGAGGTTTGAAATTGAAGGGTATGGTATGACCCTCTTGACATTACCTATTGCCTATCTTTTTGTACATTGATAGTACCTATAGGGATTTTAAATCACTCCCTTGATTCTTGAAGGTACATGTAGGATTTTAAAATTGATTGATACTGTATTGTACAGAAGTTGAGAACCACAATTACTTCTTTATTTTGCAGTTTTTGCATATGCATTACTAGTACTCATCACTTTACAGATATTCCATCGTAGTAGTTAGATAGCCTTTATTTTAGACATTGATTGATTGATTGATACTGTATTGTACAGAAGTTGAGAACCACAGTTACTTCTTTATTTTGCAGTTTTTGCATATGCATTACTAGTACTCATCACTTTACAGATATTCCATCCTAGTAGAGTAGTAGTATATATAAATTAGTATATCTTGAATTAGTAGTACAGTTACTCCATCATACTAGTATTACTTTAAAGGTGTGGGTCTTGCTGCTCCAACAGTGACTGTGGGGGTGTGACAGATACAACACCACTATTGATTACATCTTAATGTAAACATGCATTGTCACATAGTTATCAATCTAGAGAAAAGGGTTGCAAATATCCCAGTTAGGATGACAAATAAACCTCTAGACAAATAAACCTCTAACAAACCCCACTATTGATTACATCTTAATGTAAACATGCATTTTCACATAGTTATCAATCTAGAGAAAAAGGTTGCTGATATGGTTTTTTCACTCCTTTAGAACCTTAGGGTGACAACAATTCAAAACCTAGTATTTACATAGTATGAATCTAAACCTCTAGACAAAAGCTACAGGATCCCTGGTCAATAAATGTTCCAAAACAAGTTGGGTTAGACTGTTTGTTTTCTTGATTTTAGCTCCATAGTAAATCAACCAGACTATTCTCACATGAATCATCTGTGAGATCAATCCCTAATTCGATGGATTGAGCATAATTTTATCCTTTAGCTCTCGGTCTCCCATTTGGGTATCACTACCAATATTCAAACTCGAGTTCTCATAGTTTTTCTCTTTATGGAGACAAATTGTTTCCACTTAACCAATACTATATTGATAAATTAGTTTGGTTACTAGATTTGAATTTGAGTCTTGATTAAATCAAAGTCTAACTGTTTATGTTTTATAATACATGTCTCTTTTTTTGTGTGTGACTTGGTGATTACAATTTTTTACATATACAGTTCGATCTTCCACTTACATATGTTGTGAATTGGATTCAAGTCTGAAATTTCGTATTTGATGTCATTTTTATGTGTAAATTTTATTGTAATTTTTTTTAATAAGACCGATGATTATCTCTGACCTTGCATGAGGTCATGTTTCCTCGATATATTTCTATAAAGAAAATCACGTGAAATAGAACTCATAACTAAACCTGAACTCTGTCAAAAAAAAAAAACTAAACCTGAACTCATATGGTCCTTTACATTGAATTACTATAAGTTTATTTTTATAAATAAACTCAACTAAATGGTTGGGTTGGACAAAAATATTATTAGCGAAATTTTACAATGTAGATTACTTGTTGACAATGTTAATAGATGCTCCACTCAAATAACATGGTAAATCTAAAAAATTGTTTCACTTACAAATTTAAAAGAGTGATAAAAAAGGTAAATTTGTAACTAGAATTAAAACAAAAATTGGAAATGTCTTTCCACAACAAATTAGACCGACAATTTGTTCATATATTAGAATTTGAGTGAATAGGAAAATTAGTTTCCGAATTATAAGCATTCAAAATAGCAATGATAGAATTTGGTCAACATAATCATTTATTTTTGCAAGTTTACAAAAACACATTGAAAATTGTAAAATGTCATTCAAAAGATATCTATGTTACTTTTATTGCTAGACACAATGAAATGACGTTATAATTGCCAGCTCACTATAAATTAATTTGTCTATGACATTTAGTTCATCTAAATAACCTTGTTCTGAATATTAGTTGATCTAATGATAATTAACGCTGAACTTGATAGGAAAATCACATTTCAATTCAAGCAATTGTTTTTAGGAGTTGACTAAAATCACTTTAAGTCAGAACTCACCATAAACTCCGGACACAATGTCTTGGTTAACTTGTGACATCTAGCAATTGGGCCGAGAGGAACCCTAATAGTACATAATTTGGTTGCGAGGTAAATAAAGTCTTATCAAAAACATTATTCCTCCTAAGAATGAAACTCAGATTCTCTTAAAATTTGTTCTTTGATGAAGTTTATTAAGCAGTTCAATGTCTCGGTTAACGTATAGAAATTGGGCTGAGAGGTTAACATAAGGCCCAAGAACAAGGCCCTACCACCACGAATACCCAAAGCTTCTCCTCTAAGCCGTTCCATTTACCATTCATTCCCACCAAAAATCGAAATAGTTTCTGATTTGACCCTTCAAAACCCGCCATGTGGGGTTTCTCTCTCACTCACTCTGTTGATTCATTTTTTCTTTCACTTCCAAACCCAAACCTCTCTTCTGTTCATCAATCTAATCTAAGTACATAACCTACTTCCAAATTTCATCTCTCTAACTTCGCACACAACCTGTTTGTAAAAAGGTTTCTACAAAATGCCAAAACGAAACTCTGTTATTCTTCTCTCTTCTGATGACGAAGAACAAACCAACACTCCCAAAACTCGTTCATTCAGTTCTACCCGCACAAAGCCCAAGCCCGCGTCAACGGGCTCCAGAGGAAGAAGAAAGAAACCCCGTGTTGTTTCCAGTTCTGCCCCTCTTCCTTCTAAGCTTTATGAGGTATTAATAATCGCTGTTTTCGTTGATTTGTACGTTGTTATTTGTAGTGTGTTATTTATATTGTAGTGCCTTAGTTCTAATTGCATTTTCTAAGAAAAAAAAATTGAATGATTAAAATGTGAGTTTGATTGATTGCAGATAAACTTGTTTGATGATGACTTCAATCAAGTGTTTACTGGGTCAAAGGTATTCGCTGGTATGCTGTTTCTATGTTTTTATTTATTTATTTACTCTTCGTGTTTGCATAGTACTACTTAGGATTAGTATTAGGATTATCTAGTACTAGTAAGATTAGTAGTGGTTATGTCATGTTGACCTGTTGTTCAATGGAAAATATGTTCTTCGCTTCCCACTTATGTGATTTCTCTTCATTTTGGAGGGAAAAAAAATACTCGATTTCTGACTCATTAATGACCAAATTTAGTGTACGTTTGGTTTATCATTAAAAAAACAACCTCAAGTATCGATAGAGTTCTTGTGGAATGAATGCTTGTTTGGACTTGAACGAATGATTTTTAACTGAAATCCGAACACACAATTGTGCCATCTGCCTGTTGTATCTGGTTACTCACCATAGTTATCTGCCATTATGCCGTAGCTTTCAGCAAAACCCAGTGATGGAGCTAGAAAAGTTTTAAATCCTGGGAAAAATCTCAGTTTTGCACAAATTTTTTTCAGCTTTGCTCTAAACTAACCCCTAATAGTCTCAGTTTTGAACTAAACTAACCCTAAAAAAATCTCAATTTTGGATAGCGCAGTTTAGGTTATGTTTGTTTCCGTGCTAGCATTTACACGCATTAGGTAACACTTTGACGCGAGTGCAGAAATTCCTGTTTCTGTCTTTACTGGCGTTGATGTGGGGTTGGGACACCTAGACAAACATTTCATACACTTGTGTTGTGCTCTTTAATTTGTCTCATTTTTTGTTCGACTTCTTAATCTCTCTTCGCAATCAAACATCGAAGTGTTTTGATTTTATTTATTACTATTTTCTTGGACCTAATTCCCCAACAGCATCAAAGTGATGAAATGGATTTGGTTCAAGTCCCTTAAACGTGTTATGTTGAATTTTATCCTTGAATTAAAGTGTATTGAAAATCATAGCCAGAAGAAATCTCCAAACAAAAGCTTACTTTGTGCTATTTCCTCCACTCTGTTTGTGCCTCTGAATCTTCATCTTTGTTCCTTGATCTTACAAATTGTAAGTGCACAATCTATCAGGTACTCAAAGGAACACTGCAGGGGAGCTATGGGTTGATAAATACAAGCCTCATTCGCTCGAAGAACTTGCTGTTCACAAGAAAAAGGTCCAGTCTCTGTTCCTTAGTTCTTGACATACTGATAATATAAATGCCACCTTGTTTTCACTTTTCCCTTGTTGATGTATTTGTAGGTTGAAGAAGTTAAGACGTGGTTTGAAGAAAGGTTGAAACCTTCAGAGGTATTATTAGTATAGGAAAATATGTATATGATTATATTCAATTTTTTTTTCTTATGATGATTATTCAGTTGTTTTGCCCATTATAGAATTTATATCCTTTTAGAAACCGTTATTCACTTATTCCTGTGGACTTGCAAAACTTTGAACAGAAATTAAGGATAAGGAAATCAAAGTCGAATGATCACTATTTTACGAATGTTTGGTTTCTTTAATTTTCAATGGAAGATTTTATTTATTATGTTTAGTGATATGTTGTTTTTATATTATAATAATAGTGATAATAATAATAATAATAATGATAATAATAATAATAATAATAATAATAATAATAATAATATTGATTGTTAGGCAGTAGTTACTTCGTTTTTCCGTTATTAATTCCTCCGTACCCTTGTTTTGGCTTGCTGTGTGAGGCTGTTAGCATTATCAGTTTATAAACAATATTAAAACTATTCTAAGAAATAGACGTTCTTCTACGACAACATTCAAGAATTCAGGAAGTAGAAAGGAGAATTTTTTACTTAGCAGAAGGAAGAGAAAATCATCATTTATTAGTTGATGGTTTTTTAAGTTTTTTCTTCCAAATTCTCCCTCTATAGTATTCAGATCTCGAATTCATATTTCTTTAGAATTTTTTCTTGCTGTGCTAGGTTACCATACAGTGAGTGAAGTGATTATGAATTTCTCCTTTTCTTTACAGGATGTTTGCAGAAATAATGTTCTTGTTGTCACTGGGCAGGCAGGAGTTGGAAAATCAGTATGTTGCTCTTCCAATCTCTTTTAAATACTTAACACCCTCACCCTCTTTCATGAACTAACAGACACGCAGGACAATTTAGAAATGACAAATTGACAATATTTGGTACCTTCAATCTAATGTGGCTTGGTGTACAAAAAATAATTTTTGAGATGCTTCTGTATTTTCAATTCTTAGTTCCTTTTACACAGATTTAAATCAATTATCGTTGATTTTCTCCGTTTCACTTTTATGGACTCTGCTATATCTAAGAAGTGTGTAAAAGACTTATAATTAGAGCATTTTCATGAAGAACCACATCTTAACATACTTTACTTTGTAAGGATAACAACATTGATTGACAAAAATTTCTTCTTTTGATTGCATAGGCTGCTATTCATGTAATTGCTTCTCGTCTGGGTGCGATGGTATGTGGATGGAACACGCCTACACCTGTAATTTGGCAAGAGCATCTTTATAACTCTGGAACAGGTAGGTCAAGCCAGTATGCTCTTGATGAACTAGTTATCAGAAAAGCAATAATATTTTTTGGGAAAAATCTGACCATTTCTTACATATTTTCTGATCGATTGGCAGAGACCAAATACACTTCCAAGTTGGATGAATTTGTAAGTTTTGTTGAGAGAATACGGAAATATGGATTAATACCAACTTCCTTTATTGGGGAGTCAAAGCCTTCCATCATATGTTTAATAGATGATCTTCCCTTGATGCATAATAAAGCTGCTTTAGGAAGACTTAAAGATTGCTTGCATCTTTTGGTGCACACAACTCAGATACCTACAGCCATATTGGTCACAGATTATGGCAATACTGATTCAGCAGATTATAATGCACGGTCTGTGGAAGAACTTAAGATATCTCTAGAAAGTTCTGGGGCTTGTAAGGTTACTACTTTTAAATATTCTTGTGGTTTCTGATTTCATGTTATAATTGAACACTTATGCTTAACTTAATTTGTGCATTTTCCAGGTTGCATTCAATCCAATTACAGTTAATTCTATTAAGAAGATACTTTTTAAAATATGTCAAATGGAGCAGTGTGATGTGACTGCTGAGCACATTGATTTAATAGCAAAAGCAAGTGGAGGTGACATCAGACATGCAATTACTTCTCTACAGTTTTTCTGTCTGAATCCAAATCAAGTGTGTTCTTTGTCTCAATCTACTCACAGTCCTCATGCATTAAAAGAGAAAAGTAATAGACCTGTTGAATTAGACGGTGGATCTTCCTTGTACTTCGGAAGAGATGAGACACTATCTTTATTTCACGCTTTGGGGAAATTTTTGCACAATAAGAGGGAGACTGGAGTTGCAACAGAATATGGTACTGAGTTCATAAATAATTTAGTCAAATTTACATTCAATAGAAATAGGATTAAGTTGAATATTAGATAATTTTATTCTGAAAGCCTTTTAATTATAGTTCATTTTCTTGTGTAGTAGACCCAAATGGCTTTCTCATACAAGAAAGGTTTTCAAGATTACCTTTAAAAATGGATGTCCCAGAGAAGATTCTTTGTCAAGCCCATGTGCAACCTGGTCCAGTTGCTGATTTTCTACATGAAAATGGTATTTCCTTTCAACATGCTGTTAATGTTCTTTGCGAAATATTGATTATATGGTTAAGATATTTTATTCCGTTTTTATTTTTTTCTAAACAAAATACCTTGGCTTTCTAATTCTGGATAATTCTTGTAGTTCTAGATTTTTTAAATGATGAGGCAGTAGAGGATGCATGGATTTTGTCTTCATATCTAGGAGATGCTGACATCCTTCTTGCTAAACTTCGGGGAATGGTATCTAGTAATAATGAAGCAGAGAATATTTTACAGTCAGCTGCTGCGTCAATCGCTGTTCGTGGGGTGCTATTTGGAAATTCTTGTCCACTTTCCTCCAGGTCATCAGTTATATGCATGAAAACTTCTCTGCAATGCAAAAATTTATGTTTTTTTTGTAATATCTTTACCAGTTTACTATTTTACAGGTGGCATGCGATTCGTCGACCAAAGCTCTGGCAGGTTGAGAGAGAATCATCATATCATAAGGTAAAAACTCATTATGGCTCCTCCTCTGTAATATAAATGTTTCAGTTTCTAATTCATGTAGGTAATTTGAAATATTACATTTAAGTTTAACGGAGTGAAAAAAAAAGATTCTAGAGCTATGAAGACACAGGCACGACACTCACATTCATGCGTCGAATATGATAATAAATCGATGCCCTTTTTATGCTGTTTTTCTATCTACACTACTAGCAGTATGCAGGCAGTGTAAGCAGGGTAGCCTTCTCACTAGCAGGGTAGCCATCTCATCTTTGATTACTTACCTAAGGATTTTGTAACCAAATGTAAATTGGTTTCATAATTAACAATTACCTTATTAATTGCTTATGTTTTAATTACTCCTAAAATTTGATTTCTATATGTCATCTTCTATGCAGAATGAGATGTTTAGGCAGAGAATCCCTGCTTGTAATCGGTCGAGTTCTTATCACATGTCAATTATGGCCACAGAATACATGCCTATGTTTAAATTGCTTGGTATTAGGGTTGGTAGTGGATATAATGAACTACATCAGGAATCAGTGCAGAACTTGGATACGGAAAATTTTGATATTGACAAAATGAGTATAGATGATGAAGCAATGGAGATTTCCGATGATGACATAGAAGATTGGTAGGCATGTAAATTGTTCAGTTTGCGGACCTTCCTTTAATGTTTGTAATTGCTATTAGATAGTTATTCGCTCTTTTTATCTCCAGTGTTGAGATTAAGGCTGAAGCTTTTCTTAGGGAATGGGAAGTTTTCTGTGAATATAGGACCTTTTGTAATTGGTGCTTGCAGATATGTTGATGTAAATCATGGGTCTTTGGGACACAAGTTCTGAGAATTTGTCTGTAAATATCATTGCAAGATTAACACCAATCTAATTTTGCATTTTTCAATAGAATTTAAATGTATCATTTTTTATTTTGTGCTGAAATATCGTAATGTGCTGAAACGTCGTTGCAATTTAGCAGCATGAACTTTGACACCAAAATTCCACTGCCAACATAAATTCAACTTCAACTGCAGGGCCGGCCTCAATGGGCGTGCAAAATGTGCGATGGCACAAGGCCTCAAAATTATAGTCTTATATAATAATAGTTATTTAATTTTAATATTCATATAATATTACATTGCATTAATAGACTAGTGGTTAATTATATTTGTTGGGAACTCGAGGTCTTAGGTTCAAAACCTAGCTTATACATTTTTTTAAGCATAACTTTAATTGTTTTAATAAAGTAAAATCAAGAAATAATTCTAAACTAAATCATTATATCATTTAATTTTTTTGCAATAAATTTAATCCTTATTAAGATGTTTCTTTTTGACGTTCTTTACAATGATATTTTTTTTTTTTGTATTTTTAATGTCATTTACAATTTAAATATAAGATGTTTTACTTTTAATTTTTAAAATATTTTTTTATAAAGGGTCCATTTAAAAAATTCGAACAAGGCCTCCTAAATATTCTGGCCGGCTCTGTTCACCTGGCAACTCATTGGTTCAACTTGGTCACAGTTGTTGGTTACTGTGACTCAAATAAAACAATCAAGTGAATTAGTGATTCTAACAGTAGAAAATGTTAATAAAAAAAGAGTAGAAAAATGAGGCACATATTGCAATAGAAAATATTTGGTTCAAAGGAACTCATCATTATCAATTTATTCAAGTCAATGTGCCTTGTTTACAAGTACAAGGCAACAAGGCATAACAAATAACATGATAAAATTAGACAACTAAGGGACTACCAAAATGCAGCAGCTACTCCTTCCTATCTCATATCTCAGTAGCATACATACATGAAATGAAGTTAAATAAATGGAGACCAAGTTCATCTCCAATCTATCAATCACTAAGTTATTCAAAAATTGTAATTAAATTAATCAAGCCTTTGGACTCAAAGATAGTGTAATATCTTGGAAAACCTTAAGCCTCCTCTTATCAACTTTCTTTGAGCAAATCCCAGAAGTTTCATTCTCCAACTCATTTGAAGGACACAAAACAGCAGAAAGAATAGCATCTTCAAAATCCTTAGTGTCAGGTAACAAATCACACAACTTGTTTTTCTCAAATGATAATCTTCTAGCCTTGTTCCCAGGCACACCTAATTCCACACCCACCTTCTTGTTGTTCACATCATTCAATCCTGCAGCATTTCCAGACCTTGTTCTCTTCAGTGTCTCAGAGAAATTCAAACTTTCATTTGTTTCTTTCGCCACTGTTTCCTTCAAAGACAATTTTGCTGCATAAAACGGCGGAGCTGCAACATTGAGTGAGTTGTTTACCAAAGGAGGAGCAGCAAACTTGTGTAGCTGTGCAGAGTGATTTTTCACTATGTTGGAATTGATGTTTTCATCTTCAAATTCATCTTGAATTGTTGTTGTTTTTCTGATTGGCGGCAAACTCGTATGAATTTGATCCTTACAAGGCTGAGGTTGCCAAATTGATGAAGAACCAAGAAAAGCTTCAAAGAGTCTACTTTGTTCAACTCTATCAACTCCTCCCCTGTTCATCATTTCGGATTCGAGGTCTTTGAGCATTTGTTGTGCTCTTTCATAGGCTTTCAGATGAGAGTCTGTGCCTCTTGGTCCATCTGTAACAGCAGGTTTGACTCTATGGAGAGTTTCTTTTGCTTCAGCTATTCTTCCTTGTTTCATCAAACAAATGCCTAAATTGCACATCTTATTGTTGTCTGGAGCTAGACAAAGTGCGCGGCGGTAGGCTTCTTCTGCTTCGATGTAGTTGTTTTGCTGCATCAGTGCCCATCCTAAGTTTCCCTTCATTAATTAACCAAACAAATTCAAATATCAGTTTCATGCAAGCCATTCACAACAGAGTCCTACAAAATCTAAGACTTTAAATCTAGTCCTGCATAAATTTTGTTCCATTTGGTTCTATTTTATTAATTTTAACAAAAAATGTGTTTATATCGTACATGCAATTAGTCCCTATAATTAGCAAAATAAAGACTAAAATTGAACAAAATGTGATGAAAACATATCTAACAAAAACTAATCAACCATGTGTGTTTTGGTTTGCTTACCAATAACCTAGTGGCTTCTTGTTCCACTGAGACTTGAAACTTCTTCCCTTGAGATCTAGCAGTCTTTGTGCGCTTGCCATTGAAAGCCAACCCTTGTTGGATTAAATACAGCTTGTGCTTCAATAGACCAATTTGGTCATCAAGTCTACCACATCTCTGTGTTCCGAAACAAAACAAAAAATGCACTTTAATCAGTATCATTAATAATGATGTAATTAATTCGTCATACACATTTGTTTGGCCTCTATAAATTATAAAATCGCGCGCTTTTCGTACTATAAATCGCGCGCTTTTATTAATAAAAAGTACGCGGTTTTGTATTTTGTAGGACAGAAAAGTCACTATAGAGACTAAAAACAAAATTCGAGAAAATTATTGAGATCAAAACATATTTTATTCGTAAAACTTAAAAATTGTTATCGAATGAATGACCTTATAGAGATCCAATAGGATATTATCAAGGGACTCTTGTGCTTGATCTGAGCATCTAGTTCTTAGTGACTTAATAGCTTCAATTGCTTCTTCAGCCCTATTCTGTTGCTTCATAACAATAGCCATATCTTTCAAAGCACTATCCACTCTATCTCCCGCATTTATCGCCGCCCAAAACAACGGAATCGCTCTCTCCGGATCCTTATCAACCAACTGAACATCAAATCAAAACAACCCATTTAGTCAAACCTTAAAATAAAACATAACAAAATCCAAAAACAAAAACCTTAAAAAAATAGAAAAACCTTAAACGAAAAACAAGGAAACCCAGAAGATGAAAATTGGTACCTGAACATTTTTTGCTCTAACATAAGGAGAATCACCAACAGGAACCTTATGAGTAACATGAAAAGATTCAGATCGAGTTCTAGAAACACCAAGAGGTTTTGCAGGTGAAGAAGGTGCAGATTTCGATGGTCTGAAACCAGGAGGAGCATTCCACATATCTTGCATCATTGTTGCAAAAGATTACAACTTTTGTTGTTGTTGGTTGGAACAGATTTGGTTCCTGCGAGGAACAAGAATGGACAGTGTTTTGGAGAATGCGAGAGAGATAGAAAGAGGAGAAAGAAGAATGAGATTTGGGAAAAGAAATCAGGTTTTTAAATTTACAAAAAGTAGCCGTTAGGGATAAGTAGCCGTTGGAATTATAATTAGTAAGGAATTGGGATTATTATATTACCGGATTTGATATGTCAAAAACTATACCAAATTTATGAGTAAAAAAATTACCAAATTTGTCTGCAATTGGCTTTCATTAAGATTATAATGGCTTTCTTTTGAGATTTGGTACAAATAATTTCTCTAAATTAAAATGGAAATTTTTTTTGATGAGGAATAAAAATATATTTTTGTCACTTATTTGTTTTAAAAATATATATTTTGAACTCTTAACCTCTAAAAACTTTAATTTGGTTTAGTATTTTATTTTTTAATTTGAATTGAATCTTTCTTTTTTTATTCAGATTGTTAAAGTTATTATAAATAGTATTATTAGATACACATTGTCAGTTTTTAGACGAGGAGATGAATTACTTATACATTAAATATAGCAAATCTCTTTAATTCCATCGAAGATTTTTGGATCATTTTAAATAGAGAATGGTCTTCACAGTGCAAAATAGTCATTCTCTCTGCGCTTATAAATTCTGTGTATGTGATATGGTTTGCTAGAAACCAAGCTAGAACAAAGTTATACATTGGAAATCTTGCATATCATCTATTGTTTCCGAGGTTTCTTTATCTGACAATAGTACCGCAAAGGCTTCTTTTGTTTCTATGTCAGAGTTTACTATTTTAAAGCCTTTTAATGTTAAGGTCCATCCTCCGAATGGTACTGTCATCAAGGAAATTATTTGGAATCCTCCTTTTTTTTATTGGATTAAATGTAATATAGATGGTGCATCAGTTGGAGTTCTAGGTCAAGCTGGTTGTGGTGGAATTTTCAGGAACTATAAAGCTGACCATCTAGGCAGTTTTGCATTTAATATTGGTGTAAGGAATGCTTTTATAGCTGAGCTCACGGGTGCTATGCTAGCCATTGAGATTGCGGCATCAAAAAACTGGTCTAAACTTTGATTGGAATTGGATTTCAAGTTGGTTGTGTTTGCCTTCAGCAATCCTTCAATGGTTCTTTGGAGGTTACGAAATCGTTGGTTTAATTGCACCTATCTTATCAAATCAATGAGTTTTGTTGCTACACATATTTTTAGAAAAGGTAATTAATGTGCGGATTCGTTGGCAAACTTAGGCTTACCTGTTGATGGTTTCACTTGGTTGGATAATGTACATAAGGATATTAGCTTGGCTTTTTCTAGAAACAAGTTAGGTCTTCGATGTTTTTCGTTTTATTACCTAAGAGGGGATTTGGTTTTATGTCCCCCCTTTTCTCTCTCTTTTTTGCTTTTCTTCTATTTTAATATATCTATAGGGTTAGCTTCATGCTACCTTTTTTGATTAAAAAAAAATACACATTGTCAGTTTAAATTAATTTATACTAACATTCAATAATAATAATAAAGATCTAAAATTTTATGTCAAATGAAGAAAAAAAATTATATAAGGTCACAGAATACAAAATTATTATTAATTGATCATGTAAAATTATTCTACACTTTCATATAATATATTTATTTAAGTTAAGGGGTGTGGTTGAGCGGTATGAGGCTCATCCTCCCTTAACCAAGGGTCGAGGGTTCGATCCTCATCTTGGGTATGGAGCAGCTTTAAATCCTTGGGCCAGCTATCCCACCCTTCGAGGTGTCTCCAATCTAACGACAAAAAAAGAAGAGAAAAAGCATGGCTCAATTGAGAAAGAGAAAACTACAAAGAAAATAATCTCACGTAGTGATCCTCATTACATGAACAGAAAAAGCATGGCTCAATTGAGTGGAGGGGATGACAACGGGTAGGATTGAACCCAAGTTTGACACTACCAAAATCCGAATCCAAATGATATTCGGGTACTAAAATATCATCCGAACCCGAACCCGTTGAGTTCGAGTTTTTCCCACCCGAATTCACATTAACAAAAGTAAAAAAATACATCAAGTTCAACGAACTTACGGACTACAACATGCTAATATTGTCTTCAACATTAAAATATGAATGAAAAATAGTCTATAACATGCTAATATAAAAGAGATAATCATATAATTTAATATATAGCATGTGTAGTTTCGGATGTGAGTTTGACAATACCAGAACTCGAATCTGAAATATCGAGTGTCGCCTAAACCTAAACTCAGTCAACTCGAGTTTTTACTCGCTGACTAGGGTTTGAGTGGGACCCACTGATTTAGATTTTCATGTCATCCATATGAGCAGGACACGAATCATAAAATCTACTACCAATTCTTAACTTACGATTAATATTGGTTTTTTTTCGATGTAACAATTTTTTTTTTTGGCTAAAACATCATCACATTGATTGACTTAATGGTGTACAACAACCTCCCAATCAAATTTCATAAGCTTTTAAATTTTCCATACAAGAGTGATTCCTTGAAGACTTCCACCTCCATAATTACAAATAGAGTTCACACTTCACACCACTAATTTAGAATCAATATTATCCTCAATAGCATTAAAGTTCATTTTCCTAGCTATCTTAAGCCCTTCCAAAACACCCAAAAGCTCCGCTAAATAAACATTTCTCATCACTTCCTCTCTTCATTTCTCCATAATTGCTTTATTACCAATATCTCAGTTAGCAAGTAATCCTTGGCACGTTGCAAAATATATTAATGAGGTTGAGTAGTCGTTAGAAGCTGCCATGATGTTGTTCTTAATTTCTCCACGACCAAATCATATGACAAGATATGGCCCAATAATTCCTCCCCCCATATCAACACTCCAACCAACCCACATCCTTCATCAAATTAAGAGAAATCCTTTGCGAAACCTCACTTTTATAGAAGGAGTCTATGTTACCAACATTAACATTTAACAACATTCATCCAAATAGGCATCACAAGTGGACAATCCCTCATACAAATTACGAGTAATATAAAAAAAAAAATCAAGAATAAGAATGAACCAATATTACCTCAAGATGTATTGTGTTGTTAGAGGCTTATAGCTTCATGTCGATAATGTGTTATGAAATTCAGGGCCAGTTCAAGAGTAAGACAGCCCAAACAAAGACTTTAGACCTCTAAAAAATATAAAAATTTATTAAATAAAAGGTCTCAAATAACTCATAAACTCCTTTAAAAAAAGCCTTAAAAAACACAAAAACCTCTTAGAAAAAATATTATAGAAATGAGACAATAACTTTGTAACTTCTCCAAACATTTTAAATAAAATATCTTTTATACCTCAGAGAAAAATTTCTCGAACAAAAATAAAAAGGCCTCATTTTAAAGTTTGCTTTAGGCCTCACTAACCGTTTGACCGACATTTTGAAATTAATTTAAACAATAACAATAAGTCAATACTGTAAAAGAACATAGATGATTGAGAGAAAGAATAGAAGAGATAAAGAATAAAGATTATATTATTAAAGACCAGTAACAAAAAACCACTAATAACTAGTGGGAATTAAAGGAAATAGAAGATTAAAGATTAACATCCACTAACTTAATATAATTCATAAATGTAGGTTCATGCAATGGGTTGTTGTGTCTTTATGATATTCATAAATGTAGTTTCATATTGTATAATAACCCTTCTATCAGGTTGAAATCAATATGTCTCCCAAATATGCTGCTTCCCTTGAATGGTTGATCTGGTCTAATGCCTTTGGCTATGATCAAGTTGATGACAAGTACAAGGTGCTACTAGTTTTGCAAAAATGGTCCAAGTCGTCTATTGAATTTTTGACCAAAATTTATACTTTTGGTGAAGAATATTCTTGGAGAACCATTCCCAATTCTCCCTGTACTCCCATTTCGGATTCGCCAGCAGAATGTATATGTGAGTGGCAAATATGTGAGTGGCAATATCAATTGAATTAGTTTTAAAGGGCATTTTGATCATAACCAATATATGATTCTTTTCTTTGATCCGGAGAAGGAAACTTACCGCGAATTGTTATTGCCTCAAAATGTCGGTGATGACGCCTACAATTGCATTATTTTTCTGCATGTTTTGACTAATTGTCTTTCTGTATGTTTTGTGAGCCAAACTCATTGGGTTGTGTGGTTAATGAAAGAGTATGTAGTTGTTGAGTCATGGACTAAATTGACACCTCGGTGAGAAATTCATTTCAAATCCTTTTAGGTACAAATGTTGTTCATTTCAGAAAATGGCGTTGTTTTAATGACCACATCGTCTCTGCAACTTATCCTATATAACATAAATAATGGTGGCTTTGAGTTCGATTCTCCCTAGATTAGTAGCAAACGTGCGTATGATCCGCACATTTACCATGAGAGTCTAATACCACCACCACCACAATGGTAAATCACATTTGTGTACTGTGGAGTCTTCCATATTTTTGGGATGAGTTGTTTTGGTGAAGCCCAACCCTTGCATCTCTTGTTCATTATCAGTAATTTGTCGAGGAGAGGAATTATCATTCAATCAGATTCTTCTACTGCTTGTTTGATGTATGGTTCAAGTAAGGAAATCTTTGGTGATGCGGTTTTGTCCGATTTGATGGTTAAATATGGTGTTTAGGACTGTTAATATAGAAATTCTATATGGTGGCGGTTATTTTATTTTTGTAATTTATGTCCCAGCTTACAGAGTTACATTGTTTGTTGTATTTATTACTTATTAGAAGTTATTATTTTTATGAACCATAGTAGTTGTCTTTGTTCAGCTTTTTAAGACAGAATGTATGGTGGTGGTGGTGAGAGAGAGTATCTCCTCCCAGTTCCTCAGAGGAAAAAAAAAGATTCATCACGTGAGCCACATAATTTAAATTCCAAGATCAACCTGAATTTGAAAGCACAACAAATTCAACCTGAATTTAAATTCCAAGATAACAATGACAAAATATTGAATTTGAAAGCACAACAAATTCAACCTGAATTTAATCAAGCATTGCTATCTGATATGAACCAAAGGTGAACAACAATATTCCTACATCAAACTTGAACAACAACCAACGCTTATATCAAGTGAAGTAGACTACTTGGATCAAACATTGTCATCCTACATCAAACTTGACATGAATATAACAGCAGTATTATGATTTATACCAACTAATCTGTGAGACATTGTATAGATGGTGATTGAAAACATAATTCTTCCCATTTTTGTGCCTACTTTTGTACCATTAATACGAGAGAGAGAGAGAGAGAGAGAGAGAGAGAGAGAGAGAGAGAGAGAGAGAGAGAAGAGAGAGAGTAGCTTCAATATAGCAGCGATCGCATACTATGCCACAACCTAAAACAAAATACAAGGTCACCATCCACTATCAAGCAGATAGTGCTCGAAAACTATCTGCTTTATCTAGTCTTGCTGTTCCAGAGCTTGATGATTCACCCATTGCCTCAGGAGATGCTGCAGAGTGTTGTGTTTCCCTATTAAGTACAGAAGTAGGCATACCCGAAATCTCCTGAAAATGATTATAATAACTACGTCAGCTTGGAGAGCATGGATCAATGAGAATATGAACACGCTACTTTTTAAGATAATTCTTTCATAACGTCATATGACAACAACAAAAAAAGCCTGATGTGCCTAAATGAGAAAATAGCAGAGAATTTTGTTTCAAACCTTCATCAAATGTAACCTCAAATCACATGGTCGAGTCCTAAATCCAACCCTTGCAACCACAAATTTTGAATAATTGTACAGAATGTCAGCAGCATGTCCCTTTTTCTCTTCTAGCTGAAACCAAATTCAGATCTTTCACATAAATAATTCTAAGAGAGTATATAAATAACCCCAGACAGTAATAATAACAGTGAACTTATTGAAAGTCTATAGAAGAAGGAAACAAAAAATTGTTCTCTCAAAACCACAGGTAACTTTGATATGTGGCATCAAACAGAGACTTAATATGATTGTCTTCTCATTAGCGAATTTTACAACAAATATTTTTAATATTAAATTGCTAGTTTTAACATCACAAGTGCCCGAAACTTCCAAATTTATATTGCCATAAATGATAGCTTTGAATGGGAAACAAACATCAATGAATTCAATAAAAATCCAAAACCAAATAAGGAGCCAGTATTTGCATATCCTCAGTTATTGGCTATTTAAATTTACTTTGCCTACATATACCTTTATAAATTTGAGAAAATTAGTCAAAACAATAGTAGTGCCAGAGAGGAAGTTTCCTGTAAATAAAAGTTTAAGGGAGAAGCAGCAGGCCACAAATACGTAAGTAAGGCCTCCATGCTAAATCACGCAAACATAAGGTCTCATGGTAGTCAAGAAAATGGATCCATGAGACCTTGGTGCAACTTCTGCAACATGAATAAGTTAGCCCAATTTCAAACGCCAGACTAAAATAGGGTTTCACTATCTTGAACCTTGGAATGACCCTAGGCAAAAATTTCCCTAATCTAAGGCTACGGCATATCACAAATACTTATAGATTAGATTTCGATTAACGACTACTATTCATCACAAGCAAACTTATAAGCATTTTAAAACACATTAACAACTACTAGTCCTCAATGGGATATTCTATTTTATAAGTTGTGTCTGGGTCAATCACATGTTTTTTTTTTTTGGTCAAGTAGCCTAGTGGCTAGACTCACACACCTTACCTCACGAGAATCCATGTTCAACGTCAGATACCAACTGAGTTATACTTACGGGACCTGGTCAACAGGATTTTACCAATGCAAAAGATTAACATGAATTGTGAATTTCTGAATGATCCCTTATCATCATAAATCATGTAAATTAATTCAACAAAACATATTTAGACCTTGATTTAAGCCATTAGACCTTGACATATTCAAAGTGGATTTCATTATTTCAACTATCAGAAACGCAACAAACGCTAAGCCTTATGATTATCTATCTATACCTATATAAAGAGGATACACTATTTTGGTATGGTCTATTTTTATTCCTATTTTACCCTTAATTTCAAATTATTCTCATAACAACCAAATTTGAATTTCAAATTTCAAATTATTCTCATAACAATCAAATTTGAAGAAATCATCAATAAAAAAAAAATCAAATTTAAATATAAAAATATGTATCACACAAACGGGACGTGCCCGTTTGGCCCGCTAGTTATTATAATATAATAAACTAAAATTAAGGCATGGAAGTAAAGAGATAGATTTTGGAAAAAGGGGAAGAAATTGGAGAATTGAGGGTTTGATGAAAATAAAGTTGAAAGCGATGAAATGAAGAGAAAAAAAAACCTCTTGATCTTCTTTCATGGTTTGGCGTCAGAAACCACCGCGAAATTGTTTTGATCTGACTTCTCCTTCTGATGCGTTTGTTTATCGGAATAGCTCGATGGTGATTGCCGACGGTAACGGTGACCAAGGACGAATATCAAGTGTTGTGTTATTTTGGTTTTGCGTAAATACAGCTTTTTGGTCCTTATACTTTCAATATTTTCAATTTCACCCTATTCTTTCCAATCATTTTAAATTTTTTTAATTGAATAATATTAAGGTTAATAGATTTTTATCCCTATAAAATAAGAGAATTTTGTTTTATCTCATATAAAATTGACTTAAACGTCATTTTAGTCTTTGTATGTACATCTAATTTTCGTTTTAGTCTCTGTAAGTGATTTTCTGCAAAAATAGTCCTTGTATCGTACATTTTTGTTTGGCGTTAGTCCTTAGTTTCAAATTCGGTCTAAATTAATCTAGATGGCAAACGTTTTGTCACTTGGACCCTGCCACGTGTGACCGGATTAATGAGTTACAGGGACCTAAACCAAAACATTAGACTGATTGCAAAATCACAAATTCACAAAATCCTTACATCCCTAATTCACAAATCGCGTTTTGTTCTTCTCTGCTCATATCAACCCTCTGTTCTCTTCTTCTCACAAATCTCCAAACCACTTATCTTCTCTCCACGATGGTGACAACCAGTTTCTTTTCTTTCGACGACGACGGCAACAGAGGAGAGCGGAAGGAAGCCTCTGTTTGCAGCTGGATTCTAGTACCTCTCTTGTAATTGTCTTACTAAAATATCAGTTCCTATTAACATGAATTCTTGCTCATCATTTTTTCTATCATGTCAGACACATCCAGATGCAAGGACATACCGTGCTAGGGTCCTGGAGAACTATGAGCAGTTCTGCACCATCTTTGGCCATTCTAATGAGCCTTTGAATCGTAATAATTCTGTGCTATATGATAGCAATCCTGATTCTGTGGCTAAAGCTGGATCTCTTGCATCTGTTCTAAGAGAAAATCCTCCATCCCCTGGAAGTCCTACTGCCATTTTCTTACCTAAGTAGCCACTGGGTAAGTTTCTTGGGTTTTTACCTTAAAATTAAAATGTCACTTTTCCTACCATTTTTCATTTAGACACGAACATATTTTATATTCCTCTCATATATCTGGACATGGGGTGAGTTAAGTTTTTGTGAAGTTTAAGGTCGAAAACCTTTAGTGATGTGATGCTTGTCTTGATCTGACTCACCTATTGTGTTGTGTGCTTGTCTTTATCTAACTTGATAATCAGATTTGTTTTCTTTCATATTTTGTCATGTGTTTCTTGTTTCAATTGTGCATCCTTTCCCCAACTATGAATTATTCAGAGTTTAAGCCCCAATTCAAATAAAAATATCATTCACTCGGTTCTTTTCACAGTATTTAATATTTGTTGTTTGAAATTTGGATGGTTTGTTGGTGTTTTTTGGAAAGATGTTCATAAGGTGTATAGTGCAATTGGTCTGTATATATTGTCTGACAATAGAAAGAAGTTTGATCGCACTCACATTTAGAAGCTTATTATTATCTACGTGCTGGTAATAATAACATAGATAGATGTATTTTAATTTTGCCTAAGGCAGTTTTGTTTTCAATATATAATTGCGCTGTATGCGTTTAAGTGTTTAACGATATATAGTATTAGAACTTGACATTCTCTCTGACATATTAAACCGAATAAGTTTTTCATTAATAGTTATTTACCTCACAATGTATTGTAGTAGATGAAGGAATCAAACAATAAGTACAAAAAAGCCAAATTGGGTAAAAGAAATTAGTGCGTAGATGAAATGAAATTATGAAATTATTTTGCTTAAAGATTAAATTTTTATTTGAATACAAACTTTCAAGGTATGAAAGTTACTCTTTTATTCATATTATGTTTAAGAAAATCAAGTGCACTATAAAATTGTATTTTTTTTTGTTATGCATACAGCAATATATACTCTACCAAAAAATAGAACAAATTTAAATTTAGAATATTGATATATTTTGTGATTTAAATGCTAAACATGACCTATAAATTTTGAATGTGATTACTTAAGTAAGACCCAAAAAAATTGTACTAAAAAAATAAAATAAAAATACCCAAGAATTTTGAATGGGTCTCTTACTAATTATGCCAAATTTATTATAAAATTTTCAACCATAAAAATTTATTAAAATTAATCTATGTTTAATGTTGTAAATCTCCAGTGATAAATGTGTACAATCATGAATGTAACAAAAAAAAAGTACAATCATGAATTTCAAAGAAAAAAAAAGCAGGATCATGAATTAATGAAACGAAAAAATGGCCCTTCCAAATAATTTTTGTTTTATTTTTTTATTTAAAACTTTATATAAATTTTGACAATTTTTTTTTATAGTTTTCTAAAATCAAAATAATTAAAGATTATTTTACTAACCCTCATTCTTAACATATCAATATACCCAAAACAACATACAAATTTTACATTTCAAATGTCAAACTCTATATATACAATATTCTTCATAAAAAAAATTCTTATAAAAATTCTTCAATGTTCTAATAAACGATGAGAATATAAAATTAGAATATCTTAAACTAAATTAATCACAATCGGTTAATCAATATTCAAATTAAATATCAAATTTTAAATTTTTGGATCATTTACTTATGACGGAACAAAACTTATTAAGTAGTATATTTGTCTCTTATAAAAATATAGTTGACAACTTGCAATTTTTTATTTTATTTAGTATGATATTCAAGCCAATTATTTTTTACTAAAAATAATGATATTTAGTTTCAAAATTATAAAATATTCAATTTTTCTTAAAACTAAAAAGAATGAATATGCAAATAAGCTTATAACATCAGAGTTAATAGCATAATACGACTTAATTATAAAGTCTACAACTCATATAACAAAATTCAAATGTCTAAAATAGTCATGCTTCCAGATCTGCAACGTTGAATACGCTAAAATCATTAAATCTGACTTGAATTCGGATCCAAACAAATCTGCAAATTTGAATGAACACTGTACAACAACGGGAAATCAAAACAAATATTGTACAAAAATGGGAAAACGGGAAATTAATCAAACAATTATGCAACATTAGACAAAGAAATTATGAAGAAGAAAATTGAATCAAAACCTAAAAATATGTGAAAATCTCTTTTATTTAAATAAAAAGAAATTAAAAATGATTGAGAGAATGATTCTGGAATGATTAAGGAAAACGATTAAAGAAATTTGATCTTGATGGTATATAAGACTCTTATACGTCAAAGATCTTGCTTAGAACAAGTTACCATTTACAAGAAAAAAGGTCATGATAGACAGAAATGTATGTTTATTATATTATATTATATTGCAACTTTTTTTTAAAGGTGGTCGACAAGTTAACATTTTTTTTACTTTATTTTATATGAGGTAATTTTTTTATATAATTTACATGGGACCTAAAGATTGAAATACTCTCTTAAAGTTGTGCATTTAGTTTATGAAAAATTTAAAAGTTGAATTAAAGATTTCAATAAAATATTTCCTTATTTGAACAATTAATTTAACACTTTTTGTTTGAATTAAAGATTTCAGTAAAATATTTTTTTATTTGAACAATTAATTTTACACTATTTGTTTGTATGGGGGCATTTTTAAAAAACATTTATACGGGATCATATATTTTCACTCATATATTATTATACATGCCTAGTTTTTGTATTTTTTACGGCGCCTATGCATTTTTTTTGTAATATAAATTTTTAGAATTGAATATAATTAATTAATTAATGTAAGATAATTACACTTGAATGAAAGACAAACAGACAATAACTTGCGTCGCTACCCCTTTTTAGATGGCAAATTCAATCCTCTTAATTTAAATGGAACCTATTTTATTAAAAAATTTATACGAGTCGTTTTTAGTTATAATTTATGGGGCTGATATTTTTACTCATATATTTTTTTTTGGTGCATACTCGAGATGACAAAGCCACCAATAAACTCACACTCACAAGTGGAGTGACCATGGTTCGAACTTAGGTCATGAATGTCCAGCCTAGCAATTTCATCATTTTTTGACAGTTGAGCTATGATTTCTGGACACTTTTACTCATATATTAATATGGAGACTATATTTTTATTCATTAATTTATACAAATACCTTATTTTTATTTGAAGGATATTGATGTGGAAAATAAATAATATAAGATATGTTCGAATAATTTTTTCATGTTATTTTTGTTTCATATTTATTTTACTATATAGATATTATGATATTGATATAATTTTTTTGTGATTTTTTTATAAAATGTATAAAAAATATATTTTTATAAAATATGTTAAAAAAATCAATAAATCTACAAACGCATTTTTTCCCGTGTATGGCACAGGCTCATAAACTAGTTAATTAATAAAAAATTTGCTAATTCACATACAAGTACAAAATTTCTTATAATTTTTGTACAAAGAAGATTTGGCTTGATTTGTTTTCAAAAAAATATTTTTTTTGATTTTGATATACCGAAAAAATAATTTGGATTCTAAATTTAGTCCAAAATATTTGGCTTTTTAATTTAGTCCAAAATTTCAAAAAAGATTTTATCCTCAAATTGAAATCCTATAAATATATCAAACATCCTGTAAAGATTTTATCGCTCTTTCTTTTAACATTATTCTTACAACTTTGATTTTCAGTTTGTCAATGGAGGTAGATTGGAGAAATTTAGAAACACTTCCCTTAAGTTTGATTTTTGAGAAGTTGGTAGAGCGCATAGATCACATTTATTTCAGCGTGGTATGCAAGAATTGGTATTCAATTGCAAAGTTTAATTATCAACATCGCCAAATCAAAAATAATGTATTGCCTATGCTTGTGATTCCCACAAAAAGAAGAAGTAGAACAAAGAGATGTTTATATGAGATTTCAACCAACAAAACTTACCACTTTCAACTACCACTACATCATAACAAGAGGTTGTGTGGTTCAAGTCATGGTTGGGTAGCAAAGATGGATGATATTCCCAATGGTACAATTATAACTCTACTAAATCCATTCAAAACTCTAGTTGACATCACTCTACCACCTCTCTACATGCCGGAACACTATAAACGAGTCAGGTATTATGAATGTAATATTCATAAAGTTATTTTATCTGTTAATCCCACAATTAGGCCACATGATTATGTTGTTGTAGCAATTTATGCTATGCGTACATGTCTTGCTTTCATAAAAGCCGGACAAAAATTTTGGACTTATGTTCACGATGACTATAAATGCCACACCGATGTTTTATTCTATAAAGGTCTTGTCTATGCTGTGGGATGATGGAATAACATTGTTTCTTTCGATATTTCTAACTTGAAGGATTCTTTTGATCATGAAAAAATCATTCCCAATGTTGTTTCGCCTTTGCGGCTTGATAATGGCTATTCTCATCGAGCATATCTTGTGAAATCATTAGAGGGAGATTTGTGGCTTGTAAGAAAACCTATTGGATTTCCTGATGAGGATGATGATGATGAAGAGAGTAACCTACCTAGTAGTGGTGCTAAAGGATTCGAGGTGTATAAGTTGGAATTGGATCTACAAACTGGTAAACTTATAAAAATGTTAAGACTTCATAGTTTGGGAGACAATGTTTTGTTTGTGGGTGATAGTGATTCTATCTCTTTATCGGCTTCACATTTTCGCAATTATCTACAAAAAGATTCAATTTACTACACCGATGATTTTTATGAAGAAGCACCACATCCTTACCCTAATGGACCATTTGATATGAAAATCTTTAATGTAAAAGATGGAAGCTTTAGTCAACATTGCCCCTTTCAACCTAGATTCAAACGGATGCCACCTTCACTATGGGTTATTCCACCGTTTCAATGGGATTGATAGCTTCAACTTGAAGATTACTTAACTAGTACTGTACTTGTATTGTGCAACACATGAAAGAAAACGTTGAAACAGTTATTGTTAGTTATAATTTACGATTTTTTGTGTTTAATGAATGTTTGTTGTGTGATTGATCTTACATGTCCAGCGTTAATATCTATATATATATTATTTGTGAGCCTTTTTTCAAAGCATTGTGTACACGTGACATCATGAAAATCATTCTTCTCTCATATGCAATTCACATTTATATCATTGAATCTATACTATTATTATTTAGGAACTTTTTTTCAAAGAAAATTGTACACATGACAATTTTATATGCATTCTTCTCTCATATTGTTTTGGCAATAAATGCATTTATAGTCCTACATGAATTCTTCTCTCATATTATTTTCACATTAAATGCAATATTGTTTTGTCATGATTATTAAATTAAATATTAAATAAATCAAACTAAGTCCAATTTTTTTTTAAAGTTAACGAATTGTTTTAGGAAAGTAATATTTGACATATAAAGGTGTGTGTAGCAAACAAAAAAAATCAAAGGTTTTTTTTAGGATTCAATACCTTTTTTTTTTACGGTATTCACTAGATTTTTTAATTAGGAAAACATATATTTGTAATTAATGGCTTTAACTTTTTTTTTACATAATTTACTTATATAGCATCATTTATTTTTCTATATAAACAACTTTAGAGTGAACATTACATGCACATCACACAAATTCTAACATTTTTTATTTTACTTATTACTTATTTCTTATTTCTTATTTTTTATTTCTTATTGTTATTGTTATTGTTATTGTTATTGCTATTTGTTATTTTTTATACCATATAATATATGATTTCTCATTTTGATCTTATTAAGTTTCTTTTGCCTTTATGATATATATGCATGTTGGTTCAACATGTCCAGCCTCCTAAAAATGATCTCTATATTAGTACATATTTCATATAAAAGTTAGCTCCATGAAAGGTATGTGTCAAAGTAAGGTTTTTTATAATTGTTTTTTAAATTGAACAAGAGTATAATTTTGTATGATTGAATTTTGTCTTACGTTGGATTGAGTCACAAATCGTGCATTACTTATATGATTTATTTGAATCTTTTCGTATATGTACAAAGTTTAATTTGGTGAATTACACTGTTTTAAATTATTTTCTACTAATTGCATGAAGATTCATAATTTTATGAAGATTAGCATGTTATATACTCACCAAAAAATCAAGAATAATAAATATGAACCGAAAATAAATGAAAGATTAATTCATGCCAAAAAGTTTTGAACACCAAAATAAAAACTCATTAAAAAAATACAAAATCTTACCTTATAAGTTATAATTAAAAATAAAGAAAAAGAAGCAAAAAAAGAAAAAACGCATTAATTAGGACATATGATGTTTATGGAATTGCCATTAATTTTATTAACGTATGGTGTTTATTTCAATTTTAAAAAAAAATGAAAACCACCCTAATATTAATTGATTGGTCAACAATTTGGTTATGGAATATAATTGTCATAAAAGGTATTAACTAATCGCCATTTGTTTTGATGCCAATTATATTTTCATCATAGCCATACTCCTTGCACTATATAAATCAGTATAGATTCTACAACACTCGGTACTTTTGATGATATAACACAATTTTAATTTATGTTTTTTTTCATTTGTATACAGATATTGTTTCAAGTGTATGTGATTTGATATTTTGATGGACATGTTAACTTCATTTCAACTATGTGGTTTTATTTTTATCATTCGTGAAGGTGAGGATTTTTCCAAAAAATTACTATGTTATGTATTTTGATTTCTTTTTCTTAAGATTATATTGATATATATTTTTTCTCTATGGCTTTGTGATTTAAGCATGAGTGTATGACTATGGATCAAGTAATTATTTATCTGTTGTGCTTTTGTGGTTGACTATGTTATGTATTTATCAATCATTACTAACGTTCAAATTCTACTCTTAAATTTTTGATTTTATTATTTCAGGCTGGAGAATATTTAATTTTTTTAGTTCTAATGGACAAATTGATATTTGAATGGCAAATTATCTATTTGATATGTGAATTCATTGACATTGCATCTATGAAGTGAACACACACACACACACACACACACACACATATATATATATATATATATATATACACACACACACTTGATATTTGAAAGTAATAGAGAATGAACATCATCCCATATTTAAAAAAATGTATAGATTGGGAAGACCTAATATACTATTGATTTTTATAATTGATGATTGTGTTTTATTTATTTTTCATTCAATTTTTCCATTTTAGTTTTTATAGAATAGTGTAAGTTAAAATAAAATAATTTGTTTGAAATGTATATATATTCACAGTTTGTCATTAAAAAATGTTCCCCAAATAGATTTTGTTCAGAATGTTTTTATTCCAAAAATAAATTATTTCAGGGGTATAATTTTTCTTTCAAATAAATTTGATATTCATGAATAATAACACCGAGTTATAATCATTTTCATTCAATCAATTAATTAAATTGAACCAAAACTTTACTATTATAATTTGTGGGAGATTTACTAAATATTAGTTGGTTTAGTGGTGATATATTGACGCATAATATTAGTTGGAAATATATAATTTTTTTCTTTGACAAAAGAAATATATATGTTTGATCCTCCACAACTACGCTTAAAATAAACTGTAACAACTTGATGTCAGAACTTATCCTAAACCAGATTAATATTTTTTAAGGAAATTCTTTCACATGACACTCCAACAATATTCTTTTCTATGGGCGTTTACAAAAATAATTATGCAAGACACTCTCTTTAATTGTATGTAGTCTCAATAATATTTATATATTGAAAGTACATATGAAGTTTTGTTCCAAGACCTTCTTTTTTTGGGTACACCAAAAAATAAATAAAAAATTCTAAGACCTCTCATATAGGGATGACAAAGCGGGTATGCCCACGTCCGCTTAAAAATGAGACGAATTTAATCAATTTAGATGGTTGAGTTTAAAATATAATCTAACCTCATTTATCGGTGGACATACGAGATGGTGGGCTGGCCAACCAAACAATTAAAAAAAATTAACGTTATTTACAATTATGCTATTATAAAAAATATAGTAATGTTATTTAATTTTAAAAAAACAAAACAAACAAATTTATGTCAAACTCATGAAATGCTGAAGAAAGCAACCATAAATTGGACACACATGAAATAATACAAAAAAATCTAAATTTTAATTAAGTGTTCTTACTTCTTATTAGTTTCGATCAATCCACTCTCTTTTTTTAATAAATTTTAACAACTCCTTAAAAAAAATTAACGAATAAAGCGGGCTGCCCCTCCCTGCCTCGCACCCGTCCCAATTTCTTAACGAACCACATAAATAAATTGAGCTCATAACTTCAACTCAGTACGCTAAAATTAGCGAGTTAAACGGACCAGACCAGTAGGTCTGGCCCGTTTTGCCACCCCCACTCTCATATAATATCAACTCATTTTGTTTTTTTTACTAAAAACAAAAATATTCATTCATTCAAATTTGTGAATTACATCAATCGACATCATAACATATGCTAATTCGCTAAAAACCAAAAAGGATGAATCGGCGAACAAACTCACCGCATCTGAGTTAATAGCATAATATGGCCAAATGATAAAGCCTACAACTGAGTTGACAACATATAAATGTTTGCAGTAACCATGTTTTCGAATATGCACCGTTGAAGATGCTAAAATCATTGAACCTGCTCTAAAGTTGGATTGAATCAAATCTGAAACAAAACAAACATTGTACGAAGACGGGATAACAAACACCTTACGAAGACGGGAAAACAAACACCGTACAAAGACAGAAAATCAAACTAAACACCATACAAAGAAGGGAAATCAAACAACTCCACCCTACGGGAATAAAACAACACCGGAAGAAACTCAAACAAAATCTAAAAATATGTGAAACAATTATTTAAATAAAAAGAAACAAAACTTTGTAAAAAAAAAGGAAATTAAAAAATATTTAAAATGGGTGATTTTGGATCAAAATTGAACCTAAATCACCCCTTTTTAAAGGATGAACGAAAATAGAATAAAAATGAATTTAGGGTTTAAAGGATGAACGAAAAAAGAAAAAAGTGACCCTAAATCACCCATTTGAGTTTTAATGTGTTTTTTAACTTCTTTATAAAAATTTAATATTTTAAATTATATCATATAAAATATAGGGCAAAAATGCATTCAGAGATCATTTAAGTTTTAAGTTTCTACTACATAGATCATTTAAATGTTTAACTGAAAGGGTAACTGTGCAACACTTTTAACACTTAAAGCAACTATCTATTACAAAAACAAAAACAAAAACTTAAATGAGATAGGTTGTACAAACCTAAAATTTAAAGAATCTTATGATACATTTGTCATACAATATAATAAATCTATAAATGCATTTTTTACCCGTGCTTTGCACGGACTCATAAACTAGTTACTATACAATATCAGCTTCTCTTTCTCTTGATAGTAGCAAATATTGTTGCACATTTTTATAGTGTAAATGAGTTTCTTTTTTTTACCAATACAAATGTATACCCCAATGAATTACAATTTTTTTAACAACAAATGAATTACAATTTGTTAAACATATGTCTATTTACAACTTTTACTATTGAATACTCAAATTTAAAATTATTGGGACTACATAAATATTTTGGAAAGTATTGTCTTTTTTAAACAATTTGTCTATTTGAGACCACATAAACATATGTCTATTTGTTAAACAATTTTCAATGTAAATATTGTCTTTTTTATAAATTTAACTAGTGCTTAAAGACACTCATTAACAAGACCCTTAAATTATTACCACAATCATGTGATACCCCTGTCTTGCACGGATAATATTATTGATAAATATGAGTTACAAAATAAAAATGACAAAAATTATTGTTCAATATAATTTATTTTTTTACAAAAAACCTATAACTTTTAATAGAAAACTTAGTATTATAAATATTAATCTTTAAAATTGAATAGTAAAATTTTAGTTGTTATACACCGATATAGAACGTGGTTTCAATCAAATAACATCGTAGTCTCATTTTTGTAGGTAAGCACACGTACATATTTGCATGACATGATTTTTATTTTATTTTGACGAGATTTGATTTGATTTTTTATTCACTACAAAAACTATGAAGTTTCATTTTTGTGTCTAATATTTTATACTATCTCCGTCCTTTTTTACTTGTCGTTTTAGAAAAAAAAATATTTATTCATTTTTTACTTGTCGTTTTGGCAATTTAGGTTATATTTTATCTATTATACCCTCTTTCCTATTTTATTTTATTGACTGAATATTGTATTTTTTTCGTTGAAACAATATAATCTTTTTATTGTATACAAATTTTATTTGTTTTTAAATAAAACTTGTTACAATTTTTTAGGAATTAATGTTTATGAAAAAGTATGAAATTATTGGTGGATTAAAAATCTGATATATATTTTTAAAAAAAAGACATAATAGGAAAATAAAGTGCAAAATACACTCTCCTATTGGTCTTTTTTCTTAAAAAAAACGAATGGAGGTAGTAATATATTGTATCCTATAAATTTACTGAGTTTCATTTTTGTCCATATAATAAATCACATTTTTTATGCCAATAAAAGTCACATTTTTTGGTCTTTACAAATTCTTCTGCATAGTTTTGGTGTATACTAATGTCAACATATATTTTGTAAACAAATTTTTGGTAAGCTTTTTATCTCGAATAAATAAGGTGAAACCTTTTTACAATCTTTTTAAATTGTTCCATAATCTCAATTCAAGTCTTTTAAATTTACATCTTCAATTGTAAATATTTATTATATTATTAAATCATATCAAAGTCAATTTAGGGGGTTATTGGATTGGGATGTTGAGGATTATTTTGAGAAAAAAAAATCTTCAAGATTTTAAAAGACTTCGTGGAATTATATTGATTTTGTAAGATTTTGAGAGACATTTTTATAAAAGTCTTAAATGTTTTTAACAAGATTTGCTTACATTTTATAAAAGTCTTGATCACAATCATAAAAAATTCTTTTAAAATCCCTCAAAATCTATCCCTCATTTTTTTTTTGGTAGAATCCTTCAATTGACCCTATTAACTGACAATGAGAGTAGGACAGTGAGATTAGTTCTCCGGTCCAAATTATTTTATTTTTTTTGGTCAAGTAGTCTAGCGGCTAAAAATTCCACTTTTTAAAGTGGAGAAGTGGGATGACTGGGGTTCAAACCCCACCCCCTGCTTATAAAATGCGGTGTCCAACCAATTGAGTTAAACTCAATAATATCTTTATCACCTATCATAGATACTAAATTTTCATAAATTTGCTATTTATAGGTTTCCCTATCATTTTGTTTCGTGAATAGATTTGTCACACACTCACACAGATGAAGATGCAAAGTCACTCAATAATTTCTTTTTTAATATATACGAATTAACACGAACACATATGATTGTGAGTGAAATATATTTACAGTAGTGTAATATTATACGGAGTATTCATTTTTTTTTACTAAACGATAGTGTACTATTTTGTTAGTTGAAGAAGTTGCATCGTCATCACGGAATAAATCACGATAGAAATTTCTCTACATTTTTAATATATTACATGTTAAATTTTATAGTAAAAATGTAAAATTATTATTTTATCATGTCTTTATAACATTAATTAAAAATATTAATAAAAAAAAATTACAATTTGTAATTTAAAAATCCAAAAACCGATCCAATTAAATTGTGTTAAATTGGATGGAATCAGATCGAATTTTTTCATTATATCATCCAAAATCAAATCAAACCACCTCTAATTTAATCTTTAGATCGGATGAATTTTTTATTCAAAAACAATGCAAATTGTACCGCGAACACCTCTACCTAAATCTACTCATTTTGCAACCAAAGATATGAATTCTAGACATTTTACACGAGGGGTCTTATTCTCCCATATAGTCCCAAAATGGATTCATATTAAATAAAATATAAAATAAAAACAGCCAACAGATATCTCATTGCAACTTGAGATGAAGTGCATCAAGAAAATAAAACAGGACATAAATGAAAAACTTTGATGTTTTTAGTACTAGAATCAAATTATCAAAACTGGCATGCATAGTAAAATTTTGATACCTAAACCTTATATGTCATCACCAGTAACTTGTTTAAGCACGAACTCCCTTAAGGCTAACCATGCGAGTAGATACATCTCCCTGAGGTCCCCTCAGTCCTGAACCACCTTGATTACTCCTCCCTGAACTCTGATAACCACCACGCCCCGCTCGATCCCTTGAATAGCCACTCCTAGCTGCCTGACCATATGCCAATGGCCTTCCACCAGCATTACCATATCCTGTACGTCCACTCCCTTGCCGTGGCTGAGAATGAGACAAGTCCTGCCACCTACCACCTAAAGGCCCTGTTCCACCACCGGCGGCTGCAGCAGCATAGTCCTGGCCATCCCTTCGTCTTGGAGGCAGATCCAATCCACCACCTATCCTTGCCTCTGTGGCTCTTTCATTACTCTCTGCAAGGATAGATAATTTCTCTGTCAACTGGAATGCCAATGATTGCAGCCTAGAGTGCTCAACATTTTGGAAAACAATGCACCCAGTTGGCTGGTCCCAGCTTGCATGAAGCTCCTCATTGACCATCATCCTACTCACAATGCTATGAGTACGGGGAACGGAGAGGTCGAAAAACTTTGTGACTTGATCTAGACTCAGAGACTCATAGGATGAAGAGAAGGTAAGGAGATAAGTCCTAAGTGCCTCCTCCTTGATTTTGTCCTTCAGCATTTCCAATACAGTGTCCCGATTTTTCACAAATTTCCATACATCAAGGGAGGTAATAATTTCAAAAGCCTTGTTGAAGTCTCCTTTAATAAGAACCCTTGTGGCAGCCATAATGTGATCTCTAACACTCTCGGGAGGACCGGTCAACGTTTGTCTATCGCTGACCTCAAGCAAGCGGCGGAAATTCTTGCTGATGACCCTATGCTTTGCATCATGAACATTAGCTGCCATATTGGGAACCTCCAGCAGCATAGAAGATATAAGATGCACTGCTTCTAGGAGTTCAAGATTTATGTGCATATGATATGGCATCTGACGTCTTCTTTCCAACCTTTCCTGAAGGAATATTAAAAAATAGTAAAATGTGTTATCACAATTCCAAAACAAATGAAAGAGAATAGTAAACAATGAAAATATGTATCAAAAAATGAGAAGACTCTAAGTTAATCTGACAAATTATGCTAATTTAGCAATGTAGGCTATGAGACCAATGCATAGTATCAGCTATAGTAAACTAAATATTTTAAACTCCAACACAAGGACAAATATAACATGCATGCATACACACTCTGGCAAGAAATCATTTATCTAATTGGCAACGAGTTGATTCATCAATAATCAACCTCAAATATTCAATATGCAGGTAAAGAGAGTCTCTTTCATAATCCAAAAGCCAGACTTCTTTTACAACTGATTGACCCACAAGCTACAAATGAGAACAAAGAAAGAACAATCCTACAATACTTGCCCCCCAGACATTCAAATTTCAAACCTATATTTGTAAGTAATAAACTTCTCACATTCAGGAATACTAAATCCTAAACTGATAACTTCTTAAAACTAGCAATTATAATGTATTGGGAAGTTTGGTATGCCACAAAACTGAATTTATCTTAACTTCATTATGTCCGATTAAAATTAATAATTTAGGACTATTGAACAAAAACAAATAAGCATGTAAGCATATCAACTTGATAATTGCAGCGAACTAACAAAGAAATCCCAATCTGTCTCTTCTCCAAAAGAAATCCTGATTTGTCGACAAAGAACATTCTCTATCCAAAATTATCCTTCACTTATTAAGGAAAAGATATAGTTGGACTGTTAATTCTCATGTTTTAATTAGGGATATTATTGTGCAGAAAAAAAAGAAATTAATAAATCTTGTAATTTGGAAAGGGTCTTATAAAAAGAGTCAACAAAATTTTACAAAAGAGGGTCTTACATATAGGAATGGAGGTATCATCTGAAGAATCGAGGTCCACCAAACAATGCATGTATGTATGGTATTAAAAAAATGTCCACCAAATAAATAACATGGAGTGCTTAATACTTGGCAACAGACATGACGGCTTGGGTGAGTTACAGACTGACAAGGAATCTTAGTATCTTGAGATGCTTTTCATTTAGTCATGATATATGGTAAGCAGTAAGCACATGCATACACACACTCACAATAATATATGCAATTCCTACATTATGTTATTAAACAACCATTTGGGAAGGGAGATCAGTAAGTACCTGTTCTGGAGTCTTCTCATGATATCGACTTTGTGACACACCTTGAGCAAGCAACTCTTTCACCCTTCCACCTGAATAAAGTTCAGATAGACAGCCATGTGCTTCAGAAATCAATCCAATCCGAAAAGCACAAAGACCTAGCTGTGACATAGCCCTGTTAAAAAGAATCTGTGTTGAAATGTCCATGTGCTGAACATTATCTTGCAAATGACTCATAAGCAGCAGATCACGGGCTATTGAGAACTCATTAAGGAGAGCATGGTGATATATATCACAAAGCATTGCCCGAGCTTTAGTGCGCTCATCGCCATATTTGTATATATGCAAAACTAACACATCCATTAGAGCCCTACTATTCTCGGGGAAGGTGGGTTTCCGAGAAACAAGCTCTGGAGTAACAACAAATGCAGTAGGAATTTTTGTTTCCTCAAACCCTTTTGACTCCTCGCTTGCCTCGCCTTCATTATCTCCATCTTCTGTCTGGTCAGCCAATTTTCTCATGGCATCATAAACCTCTTGTGGTTTGTAGTAAATGAGTTCGACCCTCCTCAAGGCCACCTTAGAAGATGATTTGAAATCTCCACTCCTTTCAAGATATTCCTGAACATTTTGAGCAAGAACCAAAAACGTGGGTTCATCTCTGAGTCTCTGAACGTACTCACGTGCATGAGGATCTATGCACTGCAAGCTCTTAAAAAACTCAGTATCTATTTTTTCTAAGAAGGCAACTAAGTTACCCCAAACCCTAATTGGTCCATTAAAGTCAGCCCCTTTCTGAGTTTCATTCTCATCAGGCTCTACAGAATCATCAACTTTTATGTTTGGAAATTGAACTAGAATATCAAGGATGAGCAGCATATTCTGAACACATTTTTTCCACACAGCAATGGGCATATGGCCACTGAGCCCTGGATTAACGTCAAACTGAGCAGAAACCACACTGAAGAGAATTTCAAGCTTTTGCGCTGGTGTTTTAGCCACTTTTGTTAAGAAGGTGAGTTGCTCAACCTGTTCAAACCTCCCAGTTCCCCTCTTGCCCCTAGCTGCCACAACCTCTTTAAACTTCTTGTTAACAATATCCCATGTGACCTCCCTAGGATCTTTCATGAGCTGCCTATCCAAAAGCCTATCTTTCTTGCTAAGCTTTTGGTCCCAAGGTCCATCCCCAGCATCATCATTTCCCTCTTCGTATTCAGCTTCTGAATCAGATTTCGGTTCCCGCTTCCTCAGCTGCTCAGGCTCAATAATCTCCCCATCGCTCTCTTCTTCTTCCTCACTCTCTTCATCTTCGTCCTTTTCCTCCTCACTCTCAGGACTCTCTCTACATTTAGTAATCAACTCTTCATACTGCTTATTATTCTTCTTCAATTTCTGCTTCATCGAGTTCAAGGCTTTGGCGTTGCTGCTACTCATCTTCTTCTTAGCATCCTTATTTGCCAAAGCCTGAGCCAAGAAATCTTCCAACAATACAAGAGACTTAATATAAAGCTTAGGAACCTTATCAGTCTCAGCAACACGCATCACTTTCTCAAGTTGTTTATTAATCTTGTCAAAACTCTCTTGCAAACTCACCCAATCATTAATCTTCATTGCATTCTTCATTTGTTCAACCGTTAAAGCCATCTCTTCAAATCGCTTATCTTTTGCCGACCTAACCACACGCCTTTGGCCATCATCGTCTTCGCTGTCACTAGCATTACCCACCCTGTACTTACTTCTAGAAGGATCGGTGTCAGGTTCAACTGGTATATCATCAACCTCCTCATCATACTCACTATCATCATCATCAGAACTACCAGCCTAACAATCATAAACACCAACAATAAAAATAATATTAAAAAAATCAATAAATTTTGCAATTCAACGGGGAAATTAATCGACGGTAAGAGATTAATAACCTGAGCAAAGAATTTCGACATGGTTCGTCAAGCGTAAAAAATCTGGAACGAAAATAATAAAAAAATCAAATCAAAATTCAATTGTATTCCTAAAACGAAAGCGAAGAACAGAGAATAAGAAACAATTGAATAAAAGAAAACGTAATCTGAGAGAAATGGGATAATGGCGTACCTTTTGGAAAATTAGGGTTTGGTCGCAAGAAAGCTCTTATCTGAGAGTGTAAAAGCGCCGCAGGAAGAAGAATAGCTGTGTGAATCGAAGTATCGAACCAACTTAATTTAAAAAACAATTTATAAACGTCAAAAAATAAAACATTTATATATTTATTTATTTTTACTGTACCATTTATGTTTAGAAGTTTTAAAAATCTTTAGATAAATAATTTTGTCAAAAAACAATCTATAAATAAATATATAAAATAGAAATGACTATTGATTTCAAATACTCACATATATTATTATAAAAATAGTCACATATTAATCCACTTATATCCATTTTGATAAGGGAGATGATATTGTACAATTGATAAATCATCACGTACTGATATAATAAAATACATTGACCAATGTTTACTTGACATGTTGGATATTTTTTTTTTTGTTGGTAAAGCATGTTGGATAATATTTGACATGCGACATCAATTAACTTTTAAGGGGGGATGAGTAGCTCAATTGGTTAAGCTGACTAGTTGAACTAAGGGTTAAGGAGCTGATATGGTAATTTTTTAAAGTATAATATAAAAATGATGATGTGGACAAAAGGTAGTTTTTTTATTAATTAAATCTTCTATTGTATCGGTGCATTAAATTTTGGCAAGAATACTATAGAATTTCCATTTTGATAATTATACTTTCAATTCTTTGTGAGACTACGCAACCAGTGTGGTGGGGTTTGTTCCGATGGTTAGGTATCCAGGGGGCTCTTCCGGCTGAGGCAATGTCGCATGCTCAACAATTTCTAAGTCTGCAGGTTCATCAGCTGGTGCCTAAAAATATTTTCCAGGTACTTTGGCTAGCGTCTACTTAGATGATTTGGAAAGGCAGAAATGACTATATCTTTCAACATAAACCTTTTGATGTGGAACATGTTCTTATTTCTATTAAACTACAGGTTTGGTGGTGGATTAAAGTAAAATACCCCAGCTTTGCATATGATTTTAGTTTATGGTGTTTGAATCCTATTGCTTGTTTAGGGATTTAGACGCTAACCGTTTTTAGTTTTGGCGGTTTTGGTGTTTTCTGGAACTTTTTGATGTAACAGACTATTTGCCGTAGAGTGAGCACCTCTTGTGCTACTCTATCGTGCTCTTTTATATATATATACAGATCTTTTGTTGGTTGCTTAAAAAAAAAAATCAATTTTGATTTTATAAAAATCTCTTTTATCTTAAATTATTTAAACATAAATCATTTTACATTTAACTCACTGCTATCAAAATCAATTATCGCCATACCAAACACACATTAAGATTATTAGAATTTGTCCACGATTTAGAGGTTGTCTTCTGATCAAAAGTTTATCCAACTTCACTAATCAGAACACATTCTTGATTTCAACATAACCAAGTCGCCGTTAAAACTTTTCCAATGTTTGACCACATAGTGTTTTGTGTTTAAGCTCAATAGTTGCAAACTTCTTCTATCATAAGTAGATCTTCATTCTCTAATTTCTATACATTAAGAACACACATCAAAATATTCAAGTGTTCTTTTTTATATATATAGTGTTATCATCAAAACCATCAGAGATTTGTTTTGAAATTCATTTTGATTTAAGAAAACATTGCTATATTTATTATTGTTAAGACCCTTAGTTGGAATTATAGTAAAAAATAAATTCTCGTTAAAGATATGTATTAATTTATCTTTATTTTATGCAATCCAATAATTTATTTAAAACATTTTTTAAAATGGATTGTAAATTTTATTGTATCATGTAAGTGACAAACACACCTTATCAATGATACTATTTGACATGAATACATGATCATTATGTGATAGAGAATAAGTTGAATATTTGTTTAAATTATTTCAAAACTCTTGAATTGACAATTCGATCATATCATTTTCTATCAAGTGAGATAATCTTACATGTCAATTGTATAAATATCATTTGAGATAATCTTACAAACTAAAAATTTAAAGGACCCAGAGATGCATTTAGCCTTTTTTTTTGCTATTTATGGAGGTCAAACATCAAAGATTAGTAGTTGAGGAAAATGATCAGAAATGGGATCAGCTTATACAAGAATTTGATGAACAACGGCTGAAGCTCAAGGAAGCAAGGAGAGAACATCTTCATTGACATATTAAAATGATTTTAAATTTCTTCATAAATTTATACAAATAATCTATACAATATAAATTTTCAATTCAACTATACATTTGGTAAAATGTACTCCCTCCGACCTTAATTATAAACAACTTTCCACTTTTTAGATTCATTAGATAACTAATGTATTTGATTTATAATTAAGATTGAATACATTAGTATATCAATGAACCTAAAAAGTGGAAAGTTGTTTATAATTAAGGCAGAAGAAAGTATATCCATTAAAACATTCAAACTGTATATCATTATTCAAAAATTTATTTGATGACATCATATAAGTTTTGCAATTATCGATCACCAAAGCCCTTAAAAACTTTTACCATGAAACATATATTTAAATAAACATGATTTGTTAAGTATATCATTTAATAACAGTTTTAAAAATAAGGCAGAGGCATGCAATTTTTAAAATCAAACTCCATCGGCGAATTTGTTACATGACATGACGAAAAAAAATATAAAAGAAGACATTTTTAAGTTAGCCACAACCAGCACGAACAATTGACCAGCTAACCAAATAAAGGGAAAATCATGTCTCAGAATTTCTATCGATTTTAGCTTACAATAAATGGAGCAAGTCAGCCAACATCTAACAAGAACTATGCTTGCATAATACAAAACGAAATAACTATGTATCCTTAGGAGGAGCTTTCTTTGCAGCCTCAGCAGCTGCTTTCTCTGCTTCAATTTCAGCGACAATAGCATCAATTTCAGCTTCCTCCAATTGACGCAGTCCATCCTCCTTAGTCATCACAGCAACTTCGATGTTCTTTCCTCCGCTCTCAACAACCTTATTACATATACCGACAAGGAAAAGCCAAATGTGAAGTATTTATCAGACCCAGTTCCAAATGTATAACAAGTTACCAGCCCATTATGCAACAGGAATAGACAATTGCTCTATCATTATGATGTTTGACTCTACAAGCCATACAACTATCAGCTAGGCATATCATAAACTGTAATTGAAAGTTTTGTCATAAATGAAACATTGATTTTTTTGACAGAAAATGAATCATAGATTAAACACAGGTAAGTGTGAACACAAATAGTACATAAGATATTCGCTTTTATCTTCTCAATGATAATATTCTACAAAAACAAAAACATTATATGTCTGTATTGTATAGCAAGTTTACTATATTGACTATTTGTTGTGTTCGTATGTACCAAAAAGACTGTCAATCAAGAATCAGAAAGAGGAGAGACCTCACATAAAATTAAAAAAGGGAAACTCAGTATTATAAAGGCCCAGCTATAGCAGGACTTAGGTAGGTAATGGTTGGAACACATTGTTTTCAACTGTTGGCATTCTTGCCTTATATTCACATTAAGTTAATATCAAGAATCGTCTAAATTAGAAAAGTCAAACCCAGATTAAGCATATGAATATCTTTCTAACGCATGTGATTTATCCTACACTTCCTTCTAAAAGTACATCCTAAGTACCAGGTCATTGACAGCATTAGAAGAGTAAAATAACCGAAGCATGCAAAGGGCAGAAAATGACATAACCTATATCTTCTAGCAAGAAAAAAAGACATTGCACAAGTTGCAACAAATAACCTAAATAAATGATAGAATTGGGCATTCTTTCTTTCACAAACACTAAAGAAACAATTAACTCACCTCAAGCAATGCCCTGATAGCCAATTTAACAGTTTCTTGGCCAGAAGTTTCTTTAAAATTCTTCTCAAGAAACTCACGGATCGAGTTTGAGTTTCTTCCCGTAGCATTGGCTTTCCAAGCGGAAAATGTTCCAGAAGGGTCAGTTTGGTACAGAGATGGTGGGCCAGTGTAAGGATCAAAGCCAACTATCAAAGTGGAAAGGCCAAAGGGCCGCACACCACCACTTTGCGTGTACTTTTGCTGAAGACCTGCTATGTACCTGGTAATATACTCCACGGTACATGGATCCTCAACAGTCAGCCTATGACTCTGACATTCAACTCGGGCACGATTTATAAGAACACGAGCATCAGCTTTCAGTCCAGCACATGCAAGAGCAATGTGATTGTCCAGATTAACAATCTTCCTTACTGACCTGCACAACAAAAGTAAAATGACAGTCAAAACCTCAATAGAACATTTATAAAATCATAAAAATTGGAAGAATTTATAATAACTCAGCACTTTCCAAAGCAAAACAGCATCTCGTATAATCTAAAATTTGTTTCAGCATCCCAAATATTTCAAAAGTTCTCTCATACAATAATTGATTAAAAATACCTATAAGTTGTAAGCACTCTTTGCAAATGAAGAATTGTATAATCCTATCTTATTTTAACAGAGAAACTACTGTAAGCAATTAACCAATCCAAACTAGATCTAAATACACGACACAAAGAATCATCAAAGACGTCAACAATTCTTAAAAAATTCACCATCAAAGAAGATCAACATAACAAATGAATCATCACACAACATTAAATTGTCAAAAACACGGCACGCATTCGAGCAAGCAACGGAGCATTATTATTTATTAACATCATAAATCACAGAACTACAACACTCAACAAGCCTATATATAACAAAAGCATAGTAGTCTCAGATTTAACTATAAAATACACTATGATTCAAGTGTCTTCACTTCAATATTCGAGACTTCAAATTCCAAACCAAAATTCAAGATCAAATAAACAACAAAAGGCATCGATCATGCTTTAAACCCTAGGATCCTAAACCTAGCAACGAATTTGAACCTAATCGAAGAAAAAGGAACAATAATTTGCATAAATTAAAATTGAACAAGTGTTAAACCTAGAATCCTGAAGTTTAGCGGTGGACTTCTTCTCAACGCCGAGAACAACGTTATCGGTACCGCGAACACCGACGGCGGCGTTACCTTTACGGACGGCTTCGAGAGCGTACTCGACTTGGAAGAGATGACCATCGGGAGAGAAAACTGTGATTGCTCGATCGTACCTCGCCATTTTGATTCAAACAAATCTGTGCAGTTATGTGATGTGAAGCTTTTACTTTTTTCTTTCTCTATTCGCTACTCTTTTTCTTTTTATAAATTTTTATTTTCGCTGTTTAGTGTGTTTTGTTCAGCTCTCCTGCTTGGCTAACAAGAAGCTCTTCTTGGGCTGGTTGGGTTGGGCTTTTCACATTAAAACATCAAAATTGCTCTTTTGATTCCCTATATATTGCTTTTAGCCTATGTTTGGTATCGCGGTGGATGTGTCAGAATTGTGGAGATCTACTGTAGTTTTACAGAAGTTACAAGTTATAACTTATGTGTCAAAAAAAAAAGTTATAACTTATGTAAAATCAATATAGATCACCGTAATTCTAACACTCACTATCAAGGTAGTCTAGATCGCGATCTAGCACGTAGGATCGTACGATCTTCGATCTTTTGCCAGGAAAACGTGCTGCGATTTCATTCAAGATCGTCGCAAAGCTTTTCGTAGACAAGTGTTGCGGGATTTTTGAGACATACCCCACTACAGTTTTATTTTTCATTTCCAAAGGAGGGGAAAAATTGAAAACCTTTTAAAGAAAGAGATTCTAGGTACGGGGGTTAGTTGCACTTGAGGAAGGTATTAGCACCTCAAGCGCCCATGGTACTCCATGGTAACCTTTTATATGTTTTTATGCTTTATGTACATGCTTTAAGAATGGAGGGAGAAGTTTTATAGAAGAAAGAAAAGAAAGTGGTAAAAATTAAGAAAATTTTATTTCATAGAGTAAATAAAAGAAAAGAAGTGTAGATATTTTCTTTGTAAAAAAAAAAATTTTTGAGAGTGATGTTTTTATTGTATTGTAGAGGAAATGTTTAAGAGAAAAGAAATAGTAAGAAAGTGCAAATGTTGTTATGTATGGAAGAAAATAAGTTATTGTTGTTTGAAAAAGAATTCGTTTTTTTTTTTTTTGTGTGTGTTTGAAAAAAAAGAGAAGATTGTAAAGAAAAGAAGATTTTGTTGTAAAAAAAGAATTAAGAAAAAGATGTTATATATAAAAAAGGTTGTGATAAAAGCATATTAAAATGATTGAAGTTACGTTGAGATTAAGGTGAGCTTGCGTTTGTTTTTTAAAAGAATCGCATGTTTGTTTTGAAAAGATTTTTCGCTTCAAAAAAAAGGTCTCGTAATTAATTTGAAATTTAACTACGAGTCCTCCCCTTTGGAAATGAATTTTTAGCGTTGTGTGTGATGTGTGAGCTAGGAAAGCAATAAAAGCGATAAATAAAGTCCTACACTATTACAACCCAATTGAATAATTAATTTACAACCATATCGAATTTGAATGAATAAATAATAATAAGAGGCAATAAATAAATAAATAGATAAATGACAATGCATAAAAGTAAAAATGCAAGTACGGGAAAATAAACATGATAATGAAATGCACATACAAGAGGAAAAGGAAACATCGCAAAATAACATCCTAATTAAAAGTGGAGTGTGTGAAAGAAATGTGTCGGATGCAAAGACATGATAATACATTTTTGGAGGCCACTCACAACAACAAACAATCCTAATTAACATATACAAGCAAAACATTTTATTTAGCAAAAAAAAGAAAAGTTTTTATTCTATTATTTATGAGAATGAATTTAGACCGAAAATGGTCCTTCACTGTTAATGCCAATTGTTAGAACTCAATGATTTTATAAAAATAAAATATTGTCTCTAACATGCATTTTTGAAATGATACATTGTCCTAATCTAAATGCAATGCATGTAGGAAAATATGAAGTGAGATTGTAATGTGAAATTGTAGTGTGATGCAAAAATTAGTGTCAAATGTCATGTGAAATTGCAAGAAATGTAGATTGTGATGTAGTAAAAAAAATGTAATGTTGCAAATGCATGTATGCATGAAAATGTGTAGTGAATATGTGATATAAAAAAATGTAATGTGAGGTAGAGAATTATAAAAAACATCATGTGACAAGAAAAATGCATAATGTGATGCAGTGTAAAAATATCATGTTTCAGATGCATGTATGCATGTGGAATTTTAATAAAGCATGTTATATGTTTCATAAAAAATGAAATTAAATGAAGACATAATCATGTTATCAATTATCACAATAAAAAATAAAATTTCATCATGGCATATCTAGTTTTTTTTAGCATTTTTTGTTGTTTTTATATTTTTTCTAAATGACTAATTAAAAAAAAAACATGGCAACAAACTAACATTTTTGTTCTCTTTTTTATATTTTTTTATATTTTGCATTTCTCTAAGTAAATAATAAAAGAAATAAAGTCACACCAAATAAACAAATATTTTTTTTTTCTTCATAATAATAAAAGAAAACTAAAAAAGATGGTGCAAATAGCAAGATGGGGAGTGCATACAACAAAAATATAGACTCAAGGGGGGAATCCTAAGCCCAAACCAAAACCCAAACCAAAGGAAACAATTTAAGCCATCTGATCATGGATCAGAGGCTGATAAGAGCGAGGGAGCATGGTAAGCTGCGCGCGTGCGCGCGCACTGGAATAGAGGGAGTATAAGTCGCTTGATCATAGATCAGCGACCATGGAGGAGAGGTGTACGAAACTAACAGTGCACGCGCGGGCATTGGATCAGGAGGGAGTATATGTTGTTGTTTCTTCACATCTTCATTTCATTTTTTCATTTTTCTTTCTCTCTCTACCGTTCCCCCTCTCTCTCTTACTCTCAAATTCTCTCTGCTAGGGTTCATATTGATGAAGAACACACGGTGGTGTTCTTAGCTCCGGCGCGGCGGCCGGCCAACAAGGTGGCGGCGCCGTCGCCGGAAAAGTGTCCAAACCGAAAAGTTTTCTACACTAACCCCCACTATTTTTCTCTCCTAAACCCAAATCTATACTCTAAACTTCCTAAATCCTCACTAAATTACCGGATCGGAAGAAACAGATTGCAAAAGTTAACCCAAAATCTCAAACAAAATCACAAGCAAAAAATAGAAGATGCAAGCATGAGTTGAACGAAAAAAAGAAACATACAGTGGGGTAAGAGCTCCGGCGGGAACGGTGGCGGTCGATGGCGGACGATGATCCTTGGAAACGGAGGCGTTGTGTACGGCGGCAGTGGTGTGACGGATGTAGATTCTTCTTCTCCGATCTGCTCTTTCTTCTTTCTTCCTTTCTTCTTTTTCTTCACTTTTTCAGTTTCTTCCTCCTTCTCTTCTGTTCTGTTTCGTTTGTTTATGTTTGTGTTGTTTTTTTTTCGAAAATGGTTTGTGAAGGTTGATGGTGTTTGAAGTTTGATCTGACTTTTGTTTGTGGTTTTGATGAAATTTGTGTTGTGATTTTTTGGATTGAAATGAGAAAGAGGAAATTGAAGGAGAAAGGAGTATATGATTTTTTTGATTTTGAATGGAAGAGATGAAGGGGTGATGGTGTTGTTGTTTCTACTACTACTACTACTGTTCGTCCTCCAATTCTTTTTCTTTTTTTTAATTTTTTTGACTATTTTTTGTTGGAAGAGAGGTGGGAGTTGGTAGTGACTAGGTTTAGGTGTTTCTCTTTAAGATTCAATTTTGTTTGCTCTCCAATCCACCCTTTCTCAATTTTTTCTGTTCTGTGAAAAGTGGTTTTTGGTTTATGTTGAGGTTCTGTGTTTTGAATCCGCCGTTTCTGTGCAACAAAAACCTCTCCCTTTGTTGTTGATTCTGTTCTGTTTAATAGAAAAAGAAATAGGGTTTGGTGGATTAAAGAAGAAAATGCAGGTTTGCCTTTGTTAAATCAGATTTGGGTTTGAAAAAAAAAAGTGTTGAAAAAGGAAAAATGACAGAAAATGTCATTGTTGTTGGTATCGATTTTTTCAGAAATTGGCTGAAATGTCCCTTTCAATTTTGGTGTTTTTGTTCTGCTTTGTTGTTTTTTTGTTATTGACCGAAAAAAGAAAAAAGGAGAAAGAAAAAGGAAATAGAAAAACTACTCCCTCCGTCCCAAAATAAGTGTCACACTTGCCAAAATTGTTTGTCCCAAAATAAGTGTCACATGCTACTTATAACATGGTTTTTTCTTCTTTTACCCTTATTACTTTATTGTGTAATGATTACAAAAGTTAATAAAGTAACTAAAAAATTTACTTTTTAGTATACCAATATCTACTACCAATAAAAAGTAAGGATATTTTTGTAAAAGTATTATTCTCTCTCTTTCATTTATACACTTTTCTTAAAGTGTGTGATTTGGTCAACTGCGACACTTATATTGGGACGGAGGGAGTAATTTTTTTGGATAATAATAATAATGATAATGAATAATAATAATAATAATAATAATAATAATAATAATAATAAAAATGATAATAGTAATAATAATGATAACTAAAAAAGAAATATAGAACAATATATATAAAAAACTATTTTTTTGTTTATTTTTGATAACAATGATGATGATAATAACAATAGTAATAATAAGAATGAGAATAATAGTGATGATGATAAAAAGAGTAGAAATTGTAATTTAGATTAATAATAATAATAAATAAAGAAGTAAGAAAAAACAAATAAAGTGGAACTCTTTTTTTGAAAAAAAGATTTTTTTGATGAAAAAAGTAATAGTGATAATAAGAGTAACAATGATAGTAGTAATAATAATGGTTAAGAATAATTGATGATAAATGAGGAACATGAAAGTACGACGATAAAAAAGTGATAAAAACGAACATAAACAAAACGACGAAAAAAGAATGGACGTGATGACACTTTTATTATGCGATGAATGTTTTTAATATTTTATAACGAAAAAAGAGAACAATGGATTTTAGGTCCAAAATTGGGGTACAACAACAAGATCGAGTGTTTTCACACGAGATCGTAACGTGTTTTCACCGTGCTGGGCTGTTTTGTATTTCTGGGCTTGTGCAACCGGGTCGGGTTGCAATAAAACCCAATTTTAAACCTCAAATTGTATCTGATTTGATTTGATGAGTACTGGAAAGAAACCCTAAACCCTAATCGCCTATCCTTGCTTTTCCGCCGGCGATGACCACACACTAGCTTCACGACGACCTAAACTACCTTGTTTCCAACGACGACGACCATAAACTACCTCAATTCTGATGACCCTATTTCATTCTCTTCCCTTTTTCGTTATATCCCCTGTTTCCTTTTCTCCATTGTTTCCTTCATTTTGTTTGTTTTTACCTTTCCCCCAACTCTGTTTCATATCGTTCCTCTTTCTCATAACCTTGTACACCTTGTCATGAAATATTAATTAACTTTGTTTAAATGTTGTGATTTATGTTATTTTGTTTATATATTATAATTTTTATGTTTATATATATATATATAATAATTTTTACGTGTCGTGTTACGATCCTCGTGTTTCGATCTTTTTTTTGCCTACCAATCTTACTTAAGATCTCGTGTTTGACTACATTGCTCACTATGATGTCAAACATGCACTTAATCTTTTTAAAAACTTAAAAATGTCCTTAATTTTCAAAAAAGATTGTTGTTTAGATTTATCTCCTTTTACTTATTTATTAATATTTTTATTAATTTAAATAAGTGGAAATTACCTATTAAGTGTATATTGTGGTAATTTCTCATTAAGTCTAAAGTGGTCTTTTATTATTTCACTTAATTATAGTAACTACCCATTAAGTGATAGTGAGGCAATTAATACTTTTGCATGTGAAATTATTTTTATGATGAAAAAAAAGTTTCATTTGTTTTGGTACCAGAAGTCTATCAGTCTTATTCAATAAACTTATACCATCAAAGTGAGACTCTTGAATGTTTAGAAAAGCCTCAAAATAGTAAAAGGAAGGAAAATCTTCAACCAAATCAATCATTAAGCAAGAACAATAGTCGGAGGCATTTTGTCTATTTAATTTCATTTTCGTTTCTACTGTTTAAGTAGAATTTCAGTTTTGATTCAATAGAAATTCTAACATTTGTATCCTAAAATACAAAATGATGCAATATTTTGTATCCTAGGACTTAAATATCGAAATGCTTTTGTGGTCTATTTGGGAATGATATGACAAACCGAATTGGGAAGCAGCTAAGTTGCAGGTTGAAAATGTCAGTAACATGTTACTATAAATGAAAATGTTGGATGGTGACTACCGAACCGATCTTGCCAAATTGGATACCAGAGCTTCATTAGCCAAATGTGAAACTGGACTTCCATGTATAACTCTTTCATTAAATACCTCAATATATGTGGGAGGAGATTCCTTATAACACTTCGTTGTATTTAACTAGGAATAATTAAAAGTGAAGAAACTTGTCTAAATTGATGTAACTTTTTTGTCTAATGTATTAATAAAAATCTTTATATTCAATTTATAAGTCATTTCTTTTCCATTTTCTCTCTGTCTAATTTCATTTTCATTCTACATATGAATGGTTCACTGTTTCCCTAGCGATCACCTGAACCATTCGCATCTTACATAGCGAACTGGTTGGCAGGCAACAAAAAAAATCTCTCATGCAATCAAAATTGTATGCAATGTGATCAATTATGATTGGTCGCGTGTGATGCAGTGACATGGATTTAACCAATCTGAATTCACTATAAATAGGCACAATATGTGATTTTTTTACTCATTCTTCCTCATTCTCTCATATTCTTTCATTTTGTTTGTTTGTTGTTTCCATTTTGATTAGTTTTATGTAAACGAACACAAGGTATGTCGTCGATTAGTCATAGCGTTCTCACCGATATTGCTTACACACTATGGTTAGGAGCAATACGGTATCGACGATAGAATTTTGTGTCATAATTGAGAATAATATGATTAACCGAAACATGTGAGAGTGACAAAGATGGAAGAAGGTATGTCCAACACAAGTTCATGTGGTAATTGAAAAACAGGTCCATTTTCATGGCCAAACTCTACCTTTTACCAACTGAAAATCAATTACAGGAAAAAAATTACAGTTACGCGAAGCATGATGTAATTTTTCTATGTGTCTAATGTAATAATTAAAAGTGTATTTTATCATCTAATGAAAATCAATAAACTATTGTTATTGAAATTATAATGGAATGTCACTATTATCTGTTTTTTTTTCCTTCTATAACAGACATATTCACTATTTAAGCAGCAATTTTTTTTTTATAAAAAATTACGTGAAGAGTGCAACCACCGGAGTTGAGTGAAAAAAATTACATGAAGAGTGCAACACAAGTAGTGAGCATTGGTATTTATATCATATTTGAAGGCGCGCGAGAAATGACGGTAACAAAAACAATTTCCATAAAAATTTGTACCATATCTTCATATTCCCCTCTAAAATTGTAAAAGAAAATACAAAATTATATATTTATTAGAAAAAACTATCAATTATGCCATTTCAAAGCAATAAGTGTCTGACTTGCCAAAATTATTTATCCTTAAATAAATATCATACACTATTTATAATATTGATTTTTCTATTTTACCTATTTAAAACAATTATTAGGTGAGAAAAACAAATACTTAAAAATTAATTTTTAGAATTCCAATGTCTTTAGTCAAAAAAAAAAAAGAATTCCAATGTCTAATACCAATAAAAAAATACTACCTCCGTTCTTTTTTACTTGTCGTTTTAAAAATATATCATATTTTTAATCCACCAATAAATTCCTTCTTTTTCACAAACATTATCTATTTTCAAAAAAAATGTAACAAACTTTATTTAAAAACAAACAAAATTTGTATACAATAAAAAAGATTTTATTGTTTCAACAAAAACAATTATACAAAAATTAGTCAATAAAATAAAATAGAAATGAGGATATAATAGGCAATATATAATCTAAATGACTAAAACGACAAGTAAAAAGGAACAAATATATTTTTCTAAAACGACAAGTAAAAAGGAACGGAGATAGTATATTTTTGTAAAAATCATATTATCTATCTTTTATCTACACAATTTTTTATTAAAGTGTGTGATTTACTCAACTGTGATAATTAAATTGGGGTACTATATATTGTAGTATGTTTTTTTTTGTTACAACCTTGAAATTTACCTCTATGTCACATGAGCTTAGCTCAATTGATTGGACCATGAAAGTACAGGGGACCGAGGGTTCGAACTCTGTGCCCACTTACTCACCTTTCTAGCCACTACCTGAAAAAAAAAGAAATTTACCTCTATTAACGACACAAATTGGATGATGGATCTGAAACTTACTCACTAGTTTAGAGTCACAGTAAACTTTGTAGTTTGTACTTGTTAGTTGTTACCAAAAGCATGAAGCCATAAACCCTAAACCCTCATTCATTCTTCTCACATACACTATCTCTTACTATATTCAATTCAATTTCATTTTCCAATCGTAAAACTGCTACATTTCGTTAATTTGAAAAGTGCAGTCACCGATTCATAGAGTTGTTACAACCGCCGCAATTGGAGAACGTCGCTTTGCTCCAACTACGTTTCCTCTTTCAAGCTTTTCTTCGTTCCATTTCTGGATTCTCTTCATCCAGGTTAGGGGTTTTTTTCCTTGGATCAGCTTCTTCCTTGTTTGTGTTCTTGTGAATTGTGACCTTTGTATGATAGTAAGATTGGTGGACGAATTTCAATTAGGTATTTTATTGGATGCTATATTTTTATTGATTTCTTATATGAATAACTACTGAATTCTTTGGTCCATTAACAACACTTTATGTTCTGGATAATGTGATGGTAATTTCAATGAAATAGACAAAATTGTATGGAAAGATATTATGCTGATAGACGAATGAAGTTAAGCCTACATTATTTATTTGTCTTTAAGTAATTTTGTCAGATAATTACATATGGATCGAAGGTAAACGAGCAACGAGCTATAGCATTGGATTGTAAATTTGTAACATAGGATTAAATTACACTGTGAGTTGCTATTAGTGTTACATAGGCATTAGGCATTATATCTTATTCTCATATTACATAGTTTTGCTATTACTTTTTAAAATGGTTTGTAATATTAGATTGAGGTATGTTGTTTATTCAGAACAAAAAGGTAGGTTACTTGATTTAGATTTGGTTTGTTTGATTATGTACACGAGTGGGTTAAAAAAAAGAGAGAATTAAGTGAGTCTTTGGTTTTATCTTAGTGCAATAAGTGTGGCACTTCCGTACTTGGAACCCTTTCTAGTTTAAGTTGATCTTGTTGCATAGAAATTTAACAAAGTTATATTGATTCTAACCATCTTCTCTATAATATAGAATAGATTTATGGTCGAAGAGTAAGGGTTGCAAGCCCACGCCACTAGCAACGACCGCCGGGTGCGGCGTCCATCTCCTTAGGCTTGATCGCACCTCCACTATCCCTCTCTCTCATTCAGATCTGTGTTTTGTATATTGGAAATCAAAGAAGAATAAGACAGGGACTGAAGCCTGGCTGCCGCTCCTCCAGTCCCGTTCGTTGTGAGTTTTGTCCACATCTCCATTCTCTTTCACAGTTTTTCTCCCCAAATTCAATTTGGGGATTTTAGACATAGAAATGGCGTGGAGGGTTTTCACATCACCGCTTCTCCATAAATTTAACTTATTCTCCTCCAATTTCTTACTTCGCAAAACAAGGTAGGTACCTCTCTCTAAACTGATTGAATTTTGGTTTAATTAATGAATATTTATTATTGACTTACACTGCTGTAGCTTGAACTATGATGTTATATGCAAGGTTTATGGTCATGGGCATGATTTCAAACTGGCGCCTCCCACAGTAGTAGGATGCCGCCTAAGCTTTCATTCCGGTACATTTTTAAAGTTCAATGATAATAAGGTTGTTGAGCAACTTCAGCAGCAGGATTCTGGTGATGATGTCAAAGTAATACCGAGGAAAAAACTCAAAGGGAAAAGAGCTGTTGTAAGGTGGCTTAAGTTCTTTAGATTTAAGAAGAAGAAAGAATTTGAAAGGATGACAACAGAGGAAAGAATTTTATATAAGTTATTAAAGGCTCGAAAAAAAGAAGAGAGACTTTGTGAAGCTTTGAAGAAGATTGAGCCTAATGAATCATCAGAAACAACCCATGATCCTGAGATATTGACACCAGAAGAGCACTTTTTCTTCTTAAAAATGGGACTGAAAAGCAAAAATTATGTGCCAGTTGGAAGAAGGGGAATTTACCAAGGTGTAATTTTGAACATGCATCTTCATTGGAAGAAACATCAAACTTTGCAAGTGGTGGTGAAGACATTTCCGCCAGAAGAGGTTAGGGAGATTGCAACTGAGCTGGCAAGATTGACTGGAGGTATAGTGCTTGACATTCATGAAGATGACACAATAATAATGTACAGAGGGAAAAATTACTGTCAACCACCAACAGAGATAATGTCGCCACGAGTCACCCTATCAAGAAAGAAGGTACTTTGTTTTGTTCACATTTCATTATTTTTGTGAATACAAAAACAAATATTTATGGAGTTAGTTTCCTTGAGTGCAGTTTTTCAAAATTTCTTCATACTAGTCTAAGATTTTGTTGACAAGGTATTAAGTGTTCACCGTGATGAATCTATGAGTTGTATTCTTGCTCAATGCCATTGATATTTTGTCATAACATGTTCTAATCATTGTCATTTATAGTCCTTGGATAAAATTTTAGATCCAAATCTAAACTTCACTTGCAGAACCACTGAATGGCTTAGTTCTAGCATTTATAGTCCTTGGATGTATATATGCAACCTTTGCTTTTCATACTAATTGTCTGATCCACAAAAATTGAACTGTTTTTTTTTTTTTTTTTTTTTTTTTTTTTTTCCAGTTATGAACTTTTCTACACTATATTTTTATGTTAGTTCTCAATGTCTCTAATTGGGTTACTCCCATCTTATACAGGCATTGGATAAATCAAAATATAGGGACGGTCTCCGTGCTGTGAGGAGATATATTCCTAGACTTGAGCAAGAGCTCGAAATTCTTCGAGCGCAACTTAAAAGCACAGGTGAAAGTAACTCAGAAGCAGCCGCGGGAATCCAAATAAGTGACGAATTGAGGGTTGATCCAAGTAGTATTTCAAAGATCCAACAAGAGAAATCAGACAAACTTCGCGCGTTGATAAATGATAACAATAGTTGCTCAGAGGATGAGGCGGATATAGACTTTGATTTGGATTCATATTCTGATAAATTATCAGACATCTTTGAGACAGATTCAGATACAGAGAATTCGGTAAAGGAAGAGAAACCACTTTATTTGAATGAATTTAATAAATTTCCGGAGCAAAGTGATGGAGAAACAGATGATTTTGAGGAGCATCTGCAACAAATATCTTTCAACTCCAAAAACATGGAGAAAGATGCCGACTTGCCCAAGTTTGACGAAGTTGACCAGATCTTTTTGCGTGCTGCATCCTTTTTAAAGAAAAAGAGAAAGTGAGACTCATCACTGTATCTGATGTAATTTTCTTTTGGGAGTTGGCATTATAGTAGAGATTTTTGGAGGAGAGGAAAACATAATTTCATTTTTAGATAAACCATTAGAATTATCAACTTCTATTCTGACAAATACTATGAATTAGAAATAAGTTTGGATGAGAGAATTTTACCGAGGTAATGAAGTTTTAAAAGGCGATGAGACGGAAATTTGAATTCTTGGGATGATATCGGTAAAATTATGTTCTCAAAAGCATAGAATTCAATGAATGAATGTGTTATGGTGTAAGATGAATGTTTAATTGTAGAAATAATATTCAGAGCGATAGAAGAAAAGTTGTTTGATTGTAAGTTATCATTTTCATTTCATTTCCTTGTGAGAAATTATGAAGAATTACTTGAACACTTAAAATAAGTAAAAGAGACTCGATCTCAACCCAGCTCTAAGAGCTATTGGGTCTAACACACTCAATATCAGTCTACAGTATAAACCACTTTTTTTCACCACTGATATCCGGCTTACTAAGCCGACTAATCCGATTTAGGATGAATTATGACATTAAGTGATTTTAGTTTCTTCCCAAGCATAGTTACAGGGATTGAATTGAGAATTTTTCTACCAAATCTAATAGCAGTTATCACTTGACCAACTAACTAGTGTAGTGTAAGCTAGTTTAACAATGCCCAAATCAGAGAGAAATGCTTAGACGAATCTAATGCCATACGTGGTGTGCTGCATCATGTAGGTTGTTAATTTTTTTCTTTTTTCCTTGAATACTTTTTTTTTTTGACAATCCTTGAATACTTTTTATTTGATAAATTAATTTTACACTAACATTTAATAAGAGTGGTTTAAATTTTCATGTCATATCACAAAATTGATGTGAACGTGGTAGAATACATGGTTGCTATTAATTGACAGTGTAAAATTATTTTATATTATCAGTGCATATTTTTTTCTTCTTTGTATTTTTATACTGTTATTATGTATTAATATATAGTGATCCTTGTATATTTTTAATGCTTTTACTTGTTTATTTGAAATACATGAATAAAAATAATAAATTAATGAGTAATTGTAACAGTCTTGTAAAATGTTTTTTCTTACTAAAATACAATTTTACAAATTTTCTTTTTGACTAGATTTTTTGTAATAGTTTCCTTTCTTCTCTGTTTTTTTGGTACATATAAAATTGTCCTTATTAAATGTCAACTATTAATAATTTTCATAAATATATAGTGAAATATAATGATTTGAAAATGATACAAACAACAGTGATTCATTTTATATCAATAAGTTAATTTATTTGTTCTTCTGATTCAACACTTATTACATAACGAAGATAATAATTCAAAAAATTGAAAACAAAAAATATATTACTACATCCGTAACAGAATATAATTCGTTTTGACCATATCACATAAATTAAGAAATGTAATCATTGTTGTATAGGAAAGAGAAATTACGAGTTAGTTTACAAAATTGTCCTTCATTAATGGTATGAAAAAAATAAATTGTAAAAGTCAAAGAAGAGAGAGTAATAAATAGTTAAGGGTATAATAAGAAAAATAACATTAAAATATTAAATGCTGCATTGATATTGTAAAGTGACTTATATTTTGATACAAACTTTTTTCTCAAAGTGACTTATATTTTGGTACGGAGGGAGTATTAATTTAGGTGATTTTTTTCAAGGTCAAACTTTTTTTATTTTGATACATTTTTTATTTTCGAGGTCAAACTTTTTTTATTTTGATACATTTTTTATTTTCGAGGTTTTCATGGTCAAACTTTTATTATTGGAACACATTAATGTGTCATAAATTGGTAGCCCGTTAATCTTCTTATATTCAACGCAATTGATTTCTTCTTTTTAAGTTGGAGACTCTTTGTTGGAGCACCTAGTGCAACTATTGAACATTGAGAAGAGAAACTTAAATTAGAGTTATATACTACAAGGGAGAATGAGAATACATTTTGAGTAGAAAAAAGAAAAATAAGAAACAATCTCAACTGATCAATATTTTGAGGAGCTTTGAATTCAGGTATGTCAATTCACTCTAGGCATCTTAAATATGCTCAAATATCATAACATGTGAATTTTCTGTTTTCATGGTCACGTTGAACATATTTATCCGACTTTTAACTCGACACATTACAATTGTGACTTATATTTACCGGAATTTGAACCCAACACATTACAATTGTGAGTTTCATGTTGTATGTGGTGTTTTTCATTTCATCGACAAAAAATTACTTTTAGTCCCCTTTTACGCATGTTTATGTGAGTGTGTGATCGACTAATCCTTAAATTGTGAAACTATTCCGTTTACTTTGTCACTCATCAACACTCAAAACAATCGGCTGTGTAAAAATATGACATAATTAATAAGATTAATATATTCGGATTTATTTTTATAACGACATCCCTCACCTTAAATTTTTCTCATAAAATTTGAATAAAATAAGACTTGATTAATAAATTGTGTCTCAATTTTGAACATGCTAGGAATCACTAACAACAAAGATACATAGGCCGGCATTCCTATGCAAAAGATCAGTGTCCAATTTATTAGTATTATTAATCATATTCAGCATTGGTTTATCCTTAATCCACATGTAAAATAATTGAATAAATAAATAAATTAAATAAAAATTTATTATATATATCATACTTGCAGAATCAACATAGTTTGGGCATTGAAAATGGGAGCTGCTGCTGCTGCTGCCGAATTTTTCTGTGTTTTTTCTTTTCTTTTCTTGTTTTGTTTCTATGGCACACATGTTTCTGCTGCATACACAAAGTACAACACTGGTGCTGGTGTTGTTGAAGGAAAATTGAATGTTCACTTGGTTCCACACTCCCATGATGATGTTGGTTGGCTCAAAACTGTTGATCAGTATTATGTTGGCTCCAATAATAGCATTCAGGTTAGAATTGTATTCATTCGTGGTTAAGTGCACGTTTGGATTGACAGTGAATTTGGCAGAATGAGGATTTTGTGCCATCCTCGATTATCAATTCAAACATGTACTAATTGTTAATGTTAACTTGTTGAGCTTTCATTCAAAGCTTTAACAAGATTAAATCTAGTACATGAATAAATTGTATTCATTCGTGCTTAAGTGCGCCTTTTGATTGACGGTGAATTTGCCAGAATGAGATTCGTACTTACATAATGTTTCTTTTTTGTTTTTGTAGGGAGCATGCGTTGAGAATGTGTTGGACTCAGTGGTTTGGTCCCTTCAAAAGGATCCAAATAGAAAATTTATATTCGCAGAGATGGTACATTTAATCTCAGAACTTAGATTAGATTCTAGATACAAACATCCAAATCTTGTAGTAATTGGCCATGTTAATAATCAACATTTTTTTTAGATGTTTACTTAAATTATGGATTTTGCGAAATAATTTACAGGCGTTTTTCCATCGATGGTGGGTAGAACAAAGTCCAGAAACACAAGAACAAGTTAAAAAGCTTGTGGCTACTGGTCAGCTAGAATTCGTGTATGTACTTATTTCCGTACCCCTATAATATCTGATTAATCACGTTCAAAATATAAATAATTTACTTGAGTAGACGATTAAATCAAATCACAATCAAAATTGTGGTTAATTCAACTATATAATTAACCACATTTTTGACCATGATCGTATCTACTCAACTGAATTAACCACAATTTTGCACGTGTCGGTGTAGCATATGTTGAAGATGTGAGTGTGAGTGATGAGAGTATTTATGTTTTATGTGTCGGCAGAAATGGTGGGTGGTGTATGCACGATGAAGCTACGGTCCACTACATAGACATGATTGATCAAACAAGTTTGGGACATCGTTTTATAAAGGACCAATTTAATACTACACCTCGTGCTGGTTGGCAAATTGATCCTTTTGGTCACTCTGCTGTTCAAGGTTACCTACTTGGAGCTGAGGTAATTAAAGTTTAAGTTCTTTTTTTGGGCATGTTTCATTGGTGGTTCACCAAAGTTTTTGATTTCAAAATCATCTATAACTTTTTCAAAGATGTATATTAATATTATAGTTTTGTTCTATAGACTATAGTGGTCCACTCAATGTTGTTGGCCCCAATAGTAGAATAATTGAGTAAACCATTAAAGTGATCATTGTCTCTCTAACTCGTTTTTAAATAGGTCTATGATTATGTCTTATTTTAATTGGTTTTTTCTTGCGTACCCTTACAAGATTCGGAGATATTTACCCCCAATCACTTAAATAAAATTTAATTGATATAAATTTTTATAAAATATACTGTTGGATTAAAAGTTTATATCATATAGATTATTTGTGTAAAATTTCAGACAAACCTAAAATCATTTGATATGTTATCGAGACGCATCAAAATTAACAGTTTCTTTGATTTTTTAAACACAGTTAATCTTTATGTGTCTCAATGACATATCAAACGATTTTAGATTTGTCTAAAATTTTACACAAATAATCTATATGATATAAACTTTCAATCTAACGATATATTTTATAAAAATTATATCGCTTAAAACTTTTTATAGTGGTTGGGGGTAAATACCCCCAAATCTTATGGGGTACACAAGTTGTCACATTTTAAATTAGTCATTGCCTTTGTTAAAAGTTTCTCAATTTGGTTATTGTCTTTGTCAAAAAAATATCAATTTGGTCTAAGACCAAATTGAGAAACAATTGACAAAAGACAATGACTAATTTGAGATATTGGTAGAGTCAAAGACCTATTTGAGAGTGACCGACAAAGACATAGACCAATTTAGTGGTTTATTCATTACATGGACAATTCTTTTTATAATGTAAAATAGAAACTTGTGTGTTCTACAAATTTTTTGACAGAGATTACTCATCGCAGTAGAAACTTTGTATCAAATTTATTGTAACGAAAAAATAGAAAAATAAATTAAAGAACATGAATAAGTTAAATTTGTAATAAATCCAATTGAGAACAACTAATTAGTCTAACTTAAGTGACTGATTAGACTGTTTATCATAACTAACTATTACATCAAACACTAATATGTACCTAAACAAATGGGTGATATAATCTGACAGAGAGATTATATTTTCTAAAATTGAGAAAATATAATAATTTAGTAATCAATATACATAATCATAAGTCCAAATAAAATGAATATTCTGTTTTTGATTTGGCTATGCAGCTTGGGTTTGATTCTGTACACTTTGCTAGAATTGATTATGGAGATAGAGCTAAACGCAAAGGTGACAAATCACTTGAAGTTATTTGGCGTGGTTCCAAAACATTTGGTTCTTCAGCTCAAATTTTTGCCAACACTTTTCCTGTTCACTATAGTGCTCCAAAAGGTTTCAACTTTGAAGTCTCTAATGATTTTGATCCATTACAGGTTCCAACACTCAAACAAATTCAAATATACCAATGCTAATACTTATTTTGCATGTTTTGTTTAACACATTGCATGTCACCTTTTACAAATATTGCAGGATGATTCTCTTTTATTTGATGTCAATATTGAACAACGTGTCCAAGATTTTATTGATGCTGCTATTATCCAAGTAGGTCAATTCTATCCATGGATTTTGAAGTTACACATTGCAATTTCCTTAGCATTTATATTAATATGTCTTATGTGTACCACTGATGGGATTTGATATATCACTGATCGAGGTTTTGTGTTTGTACACAGCGGAAATTATGTGGGATATATTTTATATGGAGAATACTCTCGTATCATATTTTTTGATATTTTTAAAGATGTCTTATTTTAAATAAATCTAAGATATATTTAAATCTATATCTAAAATCTTCAAAAGATATTTAGTCATAATAGTCTCAACATATACCAGTTTATTTGCGGTTTTAGCGTAGTAGTACTATCTGGACAGGCTAGATCAGCGATCAAGTTTCACGTGATTGTTTGAATCTTTGAAATCAAAATTTGCTATGTTCAAATACACAATAATGTGGAAACTTGATTTGCTTCTACATATTTTGTATAGGCGAATGTGACGAGGACAAACCATATCATGTGGACAATGGGTGATGATTTTGAATACCAATATGCAGAGTCTTGGTTCAAGCAAATGGATAAATTAATTCACTATGTTAATAAGGTAGGGGTTTGTTTTATAATTCATATGCTGTAAATTCTTTTTTATTTCTGTGTTGATCTGTACTATGCAGAGTTTTAAAACATGTTTCCTTGTGTTAAACTTAATGTTCAGGATGGTAGACTGAATGCCTTGTATTCCACTCCATCTATTTACACCAATGCCAAAAATGCCGCAAACCAATTGTGGCCGCTGAAAACCGATGACTACTTCCCGTAAGTATCTTCCATTATTTTGTTTGCAATGTAGATTATGATCTTTTAATTAACCATTTATGCATATTCCTGATGATTTCTTATAGGTATGCTGATAGTCCATATGCATATTGGACCGGATTTTTCACTAGCCGTCCGGCCTTAAAGCGATATGTTAGGATACTAAGTGGATACTATTTGGTATGATATTTATGTTCTATACAAAATGAAATTAAGTGAATTTTTCTTGTTTGCACTCAAGCATTCTTAACAAATCCAAGGCATTTGAAATTTCAAACATTTTGATGTAGGCCGCACGTCAACTTGATTTCTTTGCTGGAAAGAGATCGACGGCTATATACAATACTTTTGACCTTGGAGATGCTCTAGGACTTGCACAGCATCATGATGCCGTTAGTGGAACTGCCAAACAACATACAACTAATGACTATGCGAAACGGTTGGCTATCGGAGCCTCTAAGGTCAACAACTTGACCCTTCTCTAGAGTTAAAATTTTGACCTTATGTTTCGTGAGTTGCGAGTTTTTGTTAAGATTAATTAATTTTCCAAAAAAGCAATTATTTCTTTCAGGCTGAAGCAGTTGTTAGCTCTTCTTTGGCATGTCTTGTTAATAATCAATCAGGTGATCAGTGTTCAGCACCTACACCAGCATTTTCTCAGGTAATGTTTCAAATGAATCAAAGGAGAAAGAGAAACCATGGAAAATGTTGAAGTTGGTTCTACCATTCATTTTTATATCTACAGATACATTTTGAGGACACATTTTTCATCTTATGTCAATTTTATCTCTACAGATAATGTATTTGGTATCACTGAATTATGTTTGTCCTTAATTTTTATTCATTATTGCTGGAATTTTGCAGTGTCAATTACTCAATATCAGTTACTGCCCTCCAACAGAAGACATTATTCCAAAAGCTAAAGATTTGGTAATATTTTTCGTACGAGTTTGATGAGCATATATAGTTTCACTTGTCAGTGCAAAATAATGAATTTTCATTAGATGTCTATGTATTACTGATTTACAGTGATAATGCATATCCTTTAAATCCTTTTAATAATTTTTGGTTAAGAATATGACGGCTTAATTTTATGCGACATATATTAATGATTTGTATCCAGGTAGTGGTGGTGTATAATCCTCTTGGATGGAGTCGTACCGATATAGTCAGAATACCGGTAAGAAATATGTATATCATTTGCTTGTGACATTATCAAATACAACATTTCCAATATCATGCTTAAAGGCGATATTTCCATCAGGTTAATGAAGCTAATCTTGTAGTCAAAGATTCATCTGGAAATAACCTTGAAGTACAATATGTGGATGTCGATGATGTTACAGCAGACTTAAGAAAATTATATGTGAAAGCTTATTTAGGATTGTCTCCAAAAGAAACTCCAAAATACTGGCTTTTGTTTCAAGTGTCGATACCTCCACTTGGATGGAGCACATACTTCATTTCCAAGGCAGCTGGAAAACGTCGGTTACAAATATTTCATGTGTCAAATATAAAATATTGATTTTTCGTTTAATAATTTTCGGTACTAAATTTTCATTATGGACGTTTCCGCTTGATAGGTACAAGGAGAAAAGGAGATCTATCACACCATAACAGTAAGAATGGTGGAAACATTGACATCGGTCCGGGAAATTTAAAGATGTCATTTTCTTCAACTTCTGGACAACTCGAAAAGATTTATAACTCAAAAACTGGAGTAAGAAACTTTTCATGTTCACACGATATGCCTCGGAAGAATGTTCGCAATTTTGTGTTAACCGAGTAGGAGAGAAAATAACACGATTTTTAAAATTTCCCAGGTTAATATACAAATTGAACAAAACTACCTTTCGTATGCCTCTAGTGATGGTGATGAAAACGATAGTCAGGTGTGTGATTTCCTTGTACATATTATTCTATTAGCAAATTAAATTATTATAGCGTATGCTTGAATGGTATGGTTTCTTCTGTAGGCATCCGGCGCATATATATTCCGCCCAAATGAAACCTCTCCACATATTGTTTCAAGATCAGTAAGTTGAATTCTTTAACTTTTTAACCTATGGCATTGGGTTGATATCACAAGAAATGTGATTATATAACTTCTCAAAAGACAATAAGAAATTGACAAAAAGTTACAAATTATGATAAGTTTTCTAGTCTTCGACTCTTCGTGTTAGCATACATACTATGTGTCTGTCTATCAACTTTCCGGTCGGCTTTTATTTTTTGCACACGATTTTGTTATCCGTATAGATGCATTTCGATTTATTTGATATGCAGGTGCCCTTCAAGGTAATCCGTGGACCACTAGTTGATGAGGTTTATCAGAAGTTTAATTGGATTCACCAGGCTAGTAACTTGTACCTCAAGCTACCAGTTTAGACTACAAATGTGATGGATTTAATATCGAAAATTTTCATATTACTTGAAATGTAATGGTACTGTTTACTTTTTATTAGGTTACTAGGCTGTACAAAGGCAAAGACCATGCCGAAATCGAATACACTGTGAGTTACTTTGTTTCTCCAACCACTCTTATGACTTGATACTAACCAAAGATAAATTCTAGTTGTAAGAATAACAAATAAAGTTCTGACACAAACTTATATATGAAGATTGGTCCAATTCCTACCGAAAATGGAATTGGAAAAGAGGTAATCACAAGAATGACAACAAATATGGCCACAAACAAGGAGTTTTATACTGATTCTAATGGAAGAGATTTTCTGAAACGGGTAAAAATCATACAAATTTCTTTTGTTTATTATGAAATCCTATAGGAGAAAAGACTTATATGACCTAAAAAAATGCCGATGCAGGTTCGAGATCATAGGGAAGATTGGCCACTTCAAGTTACTCAGCCTGTAGCAGGAAACTACTATCCTGTAAAATTCTTTGACTCTATTAATTTTGATTTTATAATCTTTGATTAAGTTGATATAATTATCAGGTGATATGAAAACTATCTTATAATATCTTTCCAGCTAAATCTTAAAAATAACTGATTTTTTATCTGTCCAGCTCAATCTTGGGATTTATACTAAGGATATGAAATCTGAATTCTCAGTCTTAGTTGATCGTGCCACCGGTGGATCCAGCATCAAAGACGGTGAGGTGGAATTGATGCTTCATAGGTATCTTACTAAATTTTCATTCTCTATTTCAATATTATTGTGTTGTATACAAACTATTGACACTCAATGTTTACTACTCAAGGCGCCTTCTCTCAGACGACGGTAGAGGAGTAGGGGAACCACTCGATGAAGAAGTTTGCGTAATAGATAATAATAACAGTACATGTGAAGGACTAACAGTATGGCAATGTCAACAATTAGTTTACATTTTTATGCTTCTTCGATAAGTTTTTCTCTCTCTTTCTATCTCCATATAGCTTATAGTAATTCTACATAGGTTAGAGGAAATTACTATATCAGCATCGACAAAGTCGGAGCTGGTTCACGTTGGCGCCGTACAACTGGTCAAGAAATTTACTCACCACTCTTATTGGCTTTTACACATGAGGTATGGCAAACTCAATTTGTTGATACTATTACATAGTCTAATGAATCATGTTCATTACCATATGATTAAATATTGCATCTTATGAGATATTTGATTGATCAGAATGCAGAAAATTGGAAGTCCTCTCATTTAACCAAAGGAACTTTCATGGATCCAAATTACAGCTTGCCTCCTAATATTGCATTGATAACTCTTGAGGTAGATAAAACGCAGCGCAATAATGTCATAGCTCCTCTCTCTCTCTCTCTCTCTCTCTTTCTCTCTCTCTCTCTCTCTCTCTCTCTCTCTCTCTCTCTCATTAACTTGAATTTTTTCAGGAGTTGGACGGTGGAATTGTTCTTCTCCGATTGGCACATCTATATGAGGTAAATATATGAAAATTACCTTCAGAGTTTTCAGATGAACCAATCAAAAGTATTAATGTGTTACCAAAATCCAACTATTGTATTGAATACACATTTTCATAGTTATATACAGAGGTTGCGGTTATGGTGCAAATATTGATATTGTGGAAACATGTGAACTAATACAGCCAATGCAGTTGCAAACTTGCATGCCATTGAAGAGACCTCTATAACCTTTATACTATGACCGCAATTGCAGTTGTGGACCGCAACTTAGAACTATGCACATTTTACCGTGATTAAGTTATAATAAGTAGCTCACTCTTTTTTGTGTTTATAGGCAAGTGAAGATGATCAATATTCAAAACTAGCCAAAGTTGAACTGAAAAAGTTGTTCGCCACAAAAACGGTACACATAATTTAACTTGTCTATGTAATGCACATATATAATTTCTTAGACTATAGCTTAATTTGGATTAACTTATTTCATTAATGCAGATAAAAGAGTTGAAAGAGGTAAGTTTATCAGCTAACCAAGAGAAGTCAGAAATAAAAAAGATGACATGGAAGGTTGAAGGAGACAAAGGACAAGAACCTCAAGCAGTTAGAGGGGGTTCTGTTAGCACTTTAGATTTTGTTGTTGAGCTTGGTCCTATGGAAATACGTACCTTCTTGTTAAAATTTTAAAAACTATAGTCTAAAAATCTTCATTGATCATGTTTTAAAGTTTAAGAAATAAACATGTCTATCTATTAATTGGTGTATTCTGGTATTCTACTTGTAATTGCAAAGAGCTCATTGATATAATATGTGAATTCTACAAATAAAGTGTACCATATCATCAAATAACACAAAATTAAACTTAAATTGTAGGACTTTACCCCGAAGGGAGTCCTTCCAGAAATTCTCGAAGGCCTAAGTAAAACTCAGGCCTAAGAGGGGGTTTGGAAATAGTTTTCAACCAGCAATAGACGCGCCTCGGTTAGTACCTCATTAGCTGCGTCATTGCCCCAAGCGCAAAGATAATTTGTTCTATAGTATAGCCAAGGTTTTATACAATATTGTAGCACTCACTGTTTCTTACTAGGCGATGCGGGACATTTACACTATGACAGACGACAGTTCTTATTCTCACCATTCACCAACCAATAATGTGCTCTCTCAGTCTCAAGTCTCCAATAATTTCTTTTCATCCATAGCTTCAAAATCAATTCCGCATGATCCAGACATTATTATTCTCGCGAGCTCAAGAAGTAATTAAAAAATCTATTTGATAAAAGCTGTTATAGTTCATGCTTCTTACAGAAAAATAGTTGAAAACATTCAAATAATAGGAGGGTTGCATGCATATAGATAACAATATTAGAAACATACTTCAACACAACCAACTTCATTCATCTGCCTTACAAATGAGTTATTAATTCAAAAAATTTATTGAAATTCATGCGTTAAGACATTTTTCTTACGTTAATATTTTGTAAACTTACTATACACTTATATATGACTGGGAGATGCTTTTCACCTGCCGTCGCTACTAAATCTCATGTTTCTGAAAGTATACTTCCGTACGACATAATTGTTTATTAGTACAATTTCAAACATCACAAAATGAGTTTCTTTTTTTATGTATACATCCAAAATCATGTTGGAAGGTGAGAAAAATTTTCCCTTTATCTAAGACTAGGACCAATCATATTATTATGTCTTAATTTTTCAGATGTTAAGGTTTCTCTCTTGTGAGTGAAAGAATTGTAGACTCCATAAGTTTAAAGTCAATTGGCTTAGTTAAATAAGCATCCATGCCAACTTCTAAACATTTGGCTTCATCACATGACATTGCATGAGCTGTAAGAGCAACAATTGGAATGTGGAATCCACTTCTTACTTCTGATTTTCTTATTTCTTTTGTTGCCTCATAACCATCCATCTTTGGCATCTGCTTTATATCACAAACACATAAGGAATTAGATATTTCACATGCTAAAAATATAACTTATGATATTTCTATAAGCTATTTTCAGCTGATTTCAGTTAGCTATATAGAATAGCTTATGAAAACAGCTTAAAGCTTATATCAGAATAATTTGACTTTATTTTATCTTTTGTTATAGAAAACGGCTATACATAAGTATTTATGTGAAAAGCAATGATTAAGTTGTTTATCCAAACGGGGACTAAATCCATTCTCCGGAGCAAAGCATTACATGTTTTACACAAATACCTGGCAATCCATAAGGATCAAGTCATATGAAGGGAAACTCAGAATCTCAGTTTGAGAAGTTTCTTTGTTCCTTTCTTTTAAGAGGGAGTCTTTTCTACAATCTTCGATACCGAGCGTGCCATTTAGAGCATCGACTGCCTGTTGCCCGTCACCTACAGCAACAACGATAGCTCCCATTTTTTCTAGCATTATAGTTGCAACCCTTTGAATTACTGCTGTGTCTTCTGCAAGCAATATCCTCAAACCTTCAAGAGATTTCTTTTCATTCACGGCTTTAGTTGAACCACCGACCCTCCTACATTCAGAATCTTCACCTTTTTCTCTTGTCGAAACGGATGCTTCTTTCCTAGGACTATTATGTTCCAAATATTCATTAGTTAATCCTAATAAGCAGTTACTTTTCAGATATAGTAATGGTGGATTAGAACTACTGATTTCAGATACGTCAGAACCATCTGAGCTTGCAATATCACAATGAGTATAATCAATTTCCAAACTCTCATGCAAATCACTCTCTTTCACTGTGGTTCTTGGAGTTATCACATTTTTCTTTTGAACCTCAGCATTTCTTTCCTTTATAACATCTTCCAAAATATGAATCATCTTTGCTTTGTAAAGAGGTTTGTTGACAGTAAGTATATGTTCTTTCTTGCGAAGCTCCGTCTTTACAGTATTGGACGAGTCATGGTTTTGTAACCATACAAATTTCGCTCTCGCATAGTACTTGTGAAGAAAGTTGAGCTGTTCCTTCCATATATCTGTGCTTAAGTCAAGTAGATCAATGTCGACAACAATGACAAATGTTGGGTTTGTCAATTCTTGTATACTCAGCAATTTAGATTTCAGATCACGATGAGCTGAATAATGTGTGTCGAAGTCATTGTTATGAGTTGAAGTTTTTGCATGAAATAGTTCTTTTAGAACTTGTGTTAATCCATTCCATTCAGATGCTTCCATAGTTACCACGCCGTTTTTCTGTAACCACTTAGATGTAATTAATCTACTCATGTTGCCGTGTAGTGCAAGAAGTACCTGCATTAATTCGACACTTCTTATTTCAGTGCCTGTTTAAAATCTTTGCAGTCAAATCAGTGCATTGCCAAGGTGATTCAACTCACCACTAAATTATTGTTAGCAAAATCGACTTGACAATGTTGTTCTGTGGCATCCACAGGTGTGGCGAGTCGCAGGTATAATCGCATTAGTGTTCCCGGGCCTTCCTTTTTCAAAATCTTAATTTCTCCACCCATCTTATTAACCTGTCATGAGGAGATAAATGAAATTATATACAACTTATCAGATTCCTTTTTGTATTGTTCATTATCCATCAATTACTATACAAGACAAAAATTTATCTACTTTTTTTTTTGTTTTCACTACCAGTATCCGACCCACTGGGCCGACTAATCCGGTTTGGGGCGCACAATTCCGGGGTATCGAACTGTGGTTTTTCCTACCAAGTCCAACGCCAATCACCACTAGACCAATTAACGTTTGGTAAAGTTATCTTCTTATCTAGTTATTTAAAGATTTGTCAAGTATTGTTTTGTCAAATACTTATTCTTTTGCAAATTAAACGGACCCTAGGGTCTTACTCACCAAGGATCTGACAATGCAAAGACCAAGACCAGTGCCTCCATGCCTGAAATGGAAAAAAAATGTTGAAGAACTCCTTGTATCTTCAGCCAGTGGCATTCAAAAGGATTTTCAACAAATAACTCGCCAAGAACAATGTAATGCCAATTTGTTTGCTCAAAGGTTTATTACTCGCAAAATTGTATAGTTTTGTTAAATGTTTAAACCACTTACAGTCTAGTAGTTGATAGGTCAGCTTGCTCAAAGCTTTCAAACACAGAATCCCATTTACTTGGGTCAATACCTACAAATGCAGATGCGATATGAATTTTATTTTTTCGTAAGTATTATTTAGCCATAAAAATGTCAAAATAATTGGAAGCAAATCACTATGATTTATCCTAAAACTGGTTTTTCTTTTACTGCAAAAGAGAAAATTTTCAGTGCAGTTTTTCTAGACTATTTTTTTTGGCTCATACCACAGCCTGTGTCTTCAACTTCGAACCAAAGTATCAATTTGTTATCATTATTAGAAGTCTTCTTTGCATGGTTTTCATGCGGCTTTGTTACGGTCTTCTGGGAAGACACCGATTTCTTTTGCTCCATAGTTAAACTTTCACTATCACCATAAGAATTTGGGTTTTCACACCATCCTCTCAGAATAATGTGACCGGCTGTAAACCATTTGAAAGAATTAGGATCAGTCTTTCATCACAGTTTCAGTGCTTCACCGATACCATTTGATAAGTTTTTGAATTTCTCAAGAACTATACTAATGAATAGGAAACTAAAAGAAGTTATTTTGACTTACATAGAGTAAACTTGATTGAGTTGTTGATCAAATTTGCAAAAATTTGAACGACTCTATCAGAATCTCCCCGAACTAGCTTTGGCATATCATCTGAAGTAAATTAATTAACTAGACGAATCATAAATTTGTAGGGGTTTATAATCACCTATCTTATGCAAGGAAAATAAGATTCATACCAGAAAGGTCTAAAATAATTTCTACATTGTGGTTAATGCATTGCACAGAAAACATATCTACAAGTCCTTCAAGTTCCTTTCCCAAGTCAAATTCAGCGTCTTCTAGGACAAGTTTTCCAGATTCCACCTATGTCCTATAAAATATTAGATGTCTTTTTTCGAATAAGTGTAGTTTTACCACACTGGTGTTCGTTTCAATAATTGCTCTAAGCACGAGACTAAAAGTCCTTTGACAATAAAGTATAATCCTTAGCTTATATCTCACCTTGCTTAGATCCAAGATGTTATTGAGTAAACGGAGCAATGTGGTTGAACATTTTCGTATTTGAGTAACAGTTGAATACTGTTCATTTGTGAGACAATCATCAGACAAAAGAATGTCAAGTAATCCGATTACTGCTGCCATCGGTGTCCGTAGTTCATGACTGTAATACACCAAAGAAAAGGCTTTGAACACCAGAAACACTTGTGAACACAAAAGAACTCCTGTTTTCTATATTCACACGGAACTAAAAAAACCAACCTCATATTTGCAAGAAATTGGCTTTTATAGTTGCTCGATGCCTCCGCCTTTCTTCTTGCTTCCAGTTGACTGATTAATTCTGCTCTTAGATTCATTTCCTTTGATACTCCATTTGTCAATATCAAAATGCAAACACATCCGATGACAATAATACACAATGATGCAGATATTAGAATAACCAATGTTTTGAAGGCTCTTTCGTCTGCCTGACCCATGATATGCTTCCTTGGTAAGATTATTACACCCACCTGCACAAAGGTTAAGCCAATCAAAATGTATAAGTACATTATAAACAACAGAAATAAGATAAAATCAGAAAATCGGCACAGAATTTACCACCTACTAATCATTGTAAAATTTTAAAAGTACTAGAACAACAACCCCGGTTTAAAAGAATACAAAAATACGAAAAGCACAAACAGAGAACACATGATATTTGATCACGGAGAGAGGGAAGTTGTGCCTACATCTCCGACTGCAGAGCGGCTGCAGTACCTTTGTATTATTCAAGCTTAGTGTTTACAAAGTACAACTTGTGTTTAAATACCCCTCGCTCGAGCGACCTTCCAACTCGTCAGTAAACTATGAGTCCCCGATAAAGAGCAATTCAAAAGGTAAGATCAAAATTCAAATGTAAGGAACAAGTGAAGTGTCTTAAAATTTACCAGAGGAAGCCTTTTCAAGTTTAGGAAGAATGAGTCAATGTAATATTGCTGGTGACCTAGCCGGGCATTCTCTACATGAACTTCGTGACTCGGAGGGAAATTGTTCCCATAGGTTTTCTGTAGCCACGTCGCTCCTTCTCTTATCACTTCATTATCGCAATCAACAGCCATTTTAAGCTTAGGTTTCTTTGTTGAATTTGTCAGTAGATGATCATTTGTAGAAGTTGCAAGTAAATAGCCCTTTTGAGAGGTCAAATACATATGACCACTGTGCTTGTCAACTAGTTCCTTCATTAACTGCCCAACACTATAAAGCGCCGTTGTGACACCAACAACTGCTACAATACTCCTATTCGAAGAATCCCAAACCGGCAATGCTGCTGAAAGTAACGGTGAATCTGTAAACTTGCTCACAGAAACGTGCCACGAAGCTACACCGTCAGGTACTTGGGACATGCCAGCTATACTTATTGAGTCTTCTGGTGCAACTTTCTTTGCTTTTCCAATCTTTTCGCCACTAACTGGATCAAGCTGTTCCCGGTACCAAATTGCAGTCTTGTTGCTATGAATGTCTTTATCATTCAAAGCTTCATTGGTCTTATTATATGTAAGATCAGTGTAAATGTAAAAAGTATTATTATCCTTCAAATCTCTATGAAATGCCTGGACAAAACCGTTTCCATATTTGACAGTTATCGAGTTGAGAGCTTTTCGACTAGAAAACAGTGCCCATGTGACAGCTCTCATGGCTTCATACATCTGATAAAAATTGGAACAGTAAAAATAAGTAAACCATTAAGTGAAAATTGTATCTAAATTCTAACTTATAGCATAGCAACTTAGGAAGAGTAAAATGACTCCATAACAGTTAACCTCAACATGATCTGCTTGAGTGGCTCGGTTGCTGTGGCTTCTGATAACATACTCAGACAACTTAACTTGAGCAGTTGTGATTTCAGCAGTAGAATTCAAAATGTTCCACATCCTCAAGATGGGACGTTGGAGAAGTTCGTAACGCAGGTCATAAGCCAAGCTATTTAAAGACTTTGTTGTATAAATCTTTGTGAAATGCCATGTTAGGATAGTGAGTAGACCAATCAAGATAGCTAGCATAACCTAAATAGAACAAAATAATGACTAATTATTCCAAAAAAATTGGTTCTTTATTTATCTTCACAACAAAGGGTCTACTTTAATTGTTTGAATAGAAAATCTGGTTCTAAATTAAGAAGAAAAAAACACAAATATATATCACGGAATTCGGCCTACTTTGTTTAAATACTACGGTCAAGTTTACAGGTTCATTACGCTCACATCCCAAACGTCCTAGTCATAAACCAACAAACAAATGGACAAAGTCCAAGGGGTAGGCGCTCGAACTATCCATCGAGCACCTGCCACTGATCAATTATCAGCGAATATGAGTCATACTCAACACTAATCCTTAAACAACAATGGCTCTCTATTAGTATCAATAAATATATGAATGAATATCTCTCAGCACATAAACCATACTGTAATTGTAATCATCTAAGGAGAAATTAACTAACCATGATTGCTAGGCGGACGACAAAGACACTGTAATAGGATGAGAGACATTGAGTATTAGCATACTGAAATTCTTCTTTCTCAACATCCCTGTGGAACTTTCTTCTGCTTGTTGATATGCTACTTTTCTTCCAACAAGTGGCAAAAAACACCAATCTATCAAAAACATGCATGAACTTAGTAGCCATGATAGGAGAACTTGAACCTGGTAAACATACAGAACTTGATTTCAGAACAGGTTTGGTCTTTGTCTTCTGCTACTAGTAACTCACTCTACAGTTACTTCAAAGCTGTTATTATAAGCTTATAAAGTACCAATCAAATTGTGTCGGAGACATAATAGATTTTTTTTTTTTTGGTTTTCACCGCAAATTTAATCTTGTTCGAACCAAGTTATAACATCAAGTAGTTTCGGTCGCTGTTAAATTCAACGTCAATCACCACTGAAACAATTAACATTTTTTTTATACATCCGAAGAAAGGACCAACTTACGTTTGGTAGAGACATAATGTATTTAGTTTTATTACGAGTAATTGATGTTTAAATTGTGTTTACTTTTTTCTTTATAAATTTTTCTTTATGAATTTGAATAAAATTTAACTTATGTTTTAGGTATAAATATTACTCCTATTAATTAGCGCGTTGTCTGCTTTTTTCACTGTGTTAATACCTGTAAAATGTAAATAGTATTTTTTTTTGTGTAATTTTAATTTTGATTTAAATTATTTATAAATGTTTTTACATTGAAATCTAATTCACATTTCAATAGCAAATATTGACTTTGAATTAAACTTTTAACATTTTCTTTTTTTATATAGATAAAATGATAAAACAATTATAAACTCACACACACATTAGTGGAGATGTCACGTCTGATCAAACAATTTCGACATTTTTTTAGTAGTGGAACTAAAATTTGCGAACTTTTTCTACGTGTTCTCTAATAATGCTACTTGTACTTTTATGTCATTTTCAACTTATTTCTTAGAAGTGAAAGAAGTTGGTTCATTAATCATACTACTATAGCATGTAGCAGTATCATTGTTGGTGTTGTGGTGTGAGAAAAAATTATGAACTAATTTTGTATCTTTTGATATAGATCCATATATGATTAGACACGAATTATATGGAGAATATAAAGCTATAAAAAGTGAGAGAGAGTTGTGGTGTTTTATTTATGATGCCTTATCCATGTTTATGCCATATACTATATACTAAATATATTATATTTTTACAATTACGATTGAATTGATACTTCCTTTTAATATGTTGTGTCCCTAGAGGTCTTGAGTTGGCCCATTTGGACGGATGGCATGTTTTGAATCATACACTTGTTGTGGCTACTACTATGGGATGGGAAGAACAATGGGAAGAAACCACGACCAAGAAAAGAAACTTCCTATGTTTGGGGTTTAGATACTCTGAATTTGGTGCTGTGGGGTCACACTCCTTTTCAATTATTATGATTCTTCCACCAATAAGAATTTGGTGTTTTAATTGCAAAAGATTTCTCTTTTATTTTCCTCCAACCAAACAAACATTTAAATTTTCAAGAATTTGATATCGAAAAAGGAAATTCTAGTCGCAAGTATACATTAATATCATGTGCGCATAAAATATGTAGAGGACAAAAAAGTAATTTCATTGGATGTCTGATTAAAATGGATCGGTATGTGGTCGTGGAGGTGCAGAGGAAGGAATTGAAAAGTTTAAGATTTTGAGATGAAAAGTTTGTAATTTGAGAATTATCACCGGTAATGTATGGTGCACCGCCGATAAAGTGGTGCATTCTGACAATGTCTAACAATTAGGGTCAAAGTCAATTACTACTTTCATAATAATTAAATATAACACTCGTTGTAAAAGTCGTAATAATTAATAAAATTGTTAACAATATTACATTTTTTTTATATAATTAGAATTGTTTTTAAAAGTTTATTCCTTGTAATATTTCATGTTTACTTATTGGTTACAACAATGTATTAGTTAGTTAGAGGTGTTTTGGTAGTTAAAAATTTGAAAAAAAATCTTATAAAAAGAAACAATAGCATTTCTAAAGAAGATGCTACATTTAGGGAAAAGTTAAAGAATCAAGTAGATAATTAACTTTAAGATAGATTAATCGAAAATTTTGAGTTTAGTAAAAAGAATATGGAGGAGTCTAGTAAGTAGTAGCACTCTTTTTTGAACACTCTTTAATACTCTCCTTCTAATTAGTTAAAATTTATGTAAGTTTATCACTTTAAAAATAAGTCTCACATGTATTTCAACCAATTAAAAAAAAAAATCAGAGTGTTCAAAAACGAGAGTGTTGTTTTACACCTCCATTTCATTTAAGGTAAGGACTCACTTCTTCACAGCCACTATCACTTGTGAGTTGTGATTATACTTTGTATAACTTAATTTGGCATTTTTTTAATGAAGTAATTCGGCACATCTTGTACTTAAGTTTAAGTACTAATGAATTAATTTGATAAGTGCCTAAGTTGCACGACTTAGATTATATTTTTTTGGCTACATTTAGATTGTTTTATACAAATTAAGAATACTTATTATAAATAAATGAAATATCGTATATTTTATAAAATTATTTTTATCATATTTGTCAAAAGAAAAATGTATATAGTGGAAGAATAATAAATTTGAAAGTGGTGTTTTCATCCTCTAGAGCACATCTATGTGTTCCAACTCACTATTCCACATAAAAAGTTTTCATGGTTTTCCTTTCCACGCTTGTATATTAGAATATGAATTGAAAAATTATGCCCGTGAGTTAATTACTAATATGGTTAATATATAGTGGGAAAACAGATTGGACTTATTTGTGATGACCACATACACAAACACTTACATATATATACACAGACACCGGATACATACACGATACAGATACTGACACGTCAATACTGATAAAATTATGAAAAAATAATATAATTCAATGTAATCATAAGTATCGTGTCGGACACTTATACATGTCTAACACCAGAATATGCCTAATCTAAAAAGTGTCCGTATTTCATACAACGACAAAGAGCATCCACACTATTCCATTTCTTCGAATGGCTAAAAGAACTTAACCAAATCATCAAGTAGGTCATTTTTTGTTTTATTTTGTGCTTAAAACTCTACAGCTTTGTCCTTCTTTAAAAGTACCCTTATTGTGGACATGTGTTTATTAACTTGTGTCTCTCACTCACTTTTACAAAAGAGAAGACTGTGAAGTTCAGGTAAATTAAGAATATCCAAATGTAGGAGGATATGTACAAACAAAAGCATTTTCCCAAGTTGACATACTGGACCAATTAAAATTCCATAATAGCAATTTGCAAAGTGTGTCTTGACAATAAAATTTACTATATTGATGCACAAACATATCTGTATTATGCAAGCAAGCAATAGCTAGATATGCAAAATCTTTGGACACTATTAAATCATGAGAGTGGAAAGTGCAAATTCAGTCACAAGTCAAATTCAAAAGAAGTTTTGAAGTTCTATACAGACAATGATAAAAAAATCATTGCATCAATGTTTCCACGTATAACATAATAATGATATATACAAATATAATGTTTCTACCTGTCTAAGAGAAGCTGTGAGAATAAAAAAATGTGGCTTACATTCTTTGCATGTTAGGATGATCATACTCATACCATAACTGAAGAACTCATTCCTTAAATTACTTAGATTTTTTAGCCTTATATTCAGCTGCAGCAGCTTTAGCTGCAGATTTGGCCATGGAGGTAGATTTTAGAACATTTTTAGGATTAAGAGCCTGCCGAATCTTAAAAGCGGCCCGTGCAGTCCCTACAGCATGACCAGCAGCATCTAGTCCTTCAGTAGTTGCTTTGGCAGCTTCTTCTCCATATCTGTGGAATATGTGCATATTGTCAAATTGCTCTCAAAAGTTAGAGAAGAACATTGTTCCCCTCCTCCTAATGACAGAGACAGGATCTAAAACTTCTAGGTAATTGATGCACAGGACTTTGACATTCCAATGTAAAGTTACATATATATATCACATATGCCCTCATAACATATTGGCTTTACTTTACCTGTGATGGACAATCTCGGTTGTCACGGTGTTTGATGTTGACATGACATTTTTTCCTGCTATTTCAACAGCATCACACAGCTTGCCTATATACCAAAAAGAATGTAGAGTTGAAATTATGAAAAATAATGTAAAATCATCAGTAGAACAATTAAATCAGCGAATTATATAAGAGCCGAGCCGCTAAAAGTTTGTGGCTAGTAACTGGTTTATACATAACTCCTTACATAAATTCAAAGTCTAAACCATAACTTCAAACAAAATTTCCCAATGCTACTCACTGTCCAAACTCTCCTTACTACTTGTCGCGCCGCGAAAATCGCCCGAGCGTTTAGGACACTCGGAATGACACAGAGTCGCCATCAAATTTTATTTTAAAGGGAAATATTGATAAAACCTAAAAAGGGACGGTCGTCGCAACCATCTCAGGGTTCGGGAGTTGGTTATGCAAGGGGAAGGTATTAGCACCCCTCACATCCGTTGTACTCAACGGGAACCTCCTAATTAATTCTAGGGTTTTTTGAGTTTGTTTACTTACTTTTTATATTGTTTTATTTTATTGAAGATATTTACAAAATAAAAGAGAAAAAAGATTGAATTCTTTATTATTTGCAAGAGAGAAAGAATTAAGTTTTTTATTATTATGCTTGACAAGATGACTCTTGCTCCTACGTATCCTCCGGTGCGATGAGGAAATCAAAGCTACGTAGTTCTGGGTATATTGTTGGTTGGTGTTTTTTATGAAAAGAATTTTGTATTTTACCTCTTAAAATGACTTTTAAGAATTGGCCCGAAGGCGAAAAATTTGATTTGAATGTGTTGATGTTTTTTAATGTTTTTTTTTATGGGTTTGAGTGGAAGACGACTAAAAGTCGGACAAAGTGTGCACTAAGCCCTCAATTAGTCGAGAAGCGAACGGATGTGCATCCGCCTCCTCTTTTTTAATCCATATTTATTTAATGATGTTTTTGTACTTGGTGTTTAAAAATTTTATAATAAACAATTAAAATTGGACGACTAATATCCTATAGAAACTCAAAATAGTGTACACTAGTTAATTCTAAAACATGATATTAAATTATTAACAGACAAACTAAAAACATGTACGTAACAGAAGCTTGCCAAATTAACCAAACATTGTCATCAAACATAGGCACTAACAACACAAGTACACATAAGAACATATACATACATACATAATTATATATATACATAAATAAATTAAAAGCTATTGTGTATGGTTTTAAAGAGATAAGCCTTATTTTTTTTATCCAAAACAATAAACAGAACCTGCAACATAAAAGGAGAATGTACAGAGCAACAAAAACATATGCAAACGAGAGAGAGAAAAAACCTGGTTAAAGGACGACGACGCGACTCTGACGGCAGCAGCGTCCTAGAATGCTTTGCGTACGGTGATGGTAGTGATGTATTGATGATAGTTGTTTTGGATTTGAAGGAAATTAGTGGTTGTGTAAGGGAGAATTGATTGTGGTTTATGAAGAATTTTGTGGTATGAATGAAGAATTGGTGTGTCAATTATTGTGTAGAAAGGACCCCTATTTATAGTTTTGAATTAGGCTTTTTAAAACTTGAATGAATCTTGAGAGATTTGGTCTGTAAATTAATTTGAGAGATTTTGTTTGTTTTTAATGATTGATTTGCTCTCATTTTATATTTTAGTGTTAATTCTCTTGCTTGTTCTTCAAGACCAAAGATTTGGTTTTATTTTGTTTAATTTACTTCTTTTTTTATATTTTTGTGTCTTTTCTTATTTTCTTTCTATATAAGTTTATATATTTTCCTTCTTTTTATATATATGCTTTATTTTTATAATTCTGGACAAACAAAAAAAAGTGATAAAATACTTTTAATACAAGAAGTTTCTTGCCAGAAAAATAAGTAAAATTGACTAAAATAAATATGTACTAAAAATTTGGAGGGTAAAATTTGGGGTATGACACTACTCTTGTTTATACATTATATACCTCTAATCAAGTAACTCCACTAAATAGTTCTAACAAATTTAACTCCCCTTTATTCATTACCCTAACATAAACTCCATCAAAAACCTGAAAGATCCCGTACTGGAATTTAAAAATTGTCATCCAAAACCACAGAGAAAGTACATTTCACTACCAGTACTTGTTAATCCCAGTGACAAGAAGCTTCATCCCCCTAAAGATCTCGGATTCAAATTTGTAGATGGAAAAAATAAATGCCGAAAACCACTAATCTTACTCTAGAAAACACAAAAAACATGAAGCTAAAAACTAGGAGTTATGTTATTTTCATTACTTTTCATAAATAACATATTTTCCATATTTACTCTCATTTGTAAAGATGGATGGTTTTCTATTTCTTCATTTTCTAGGGATATTTTGCTAGTGCCTAGATTTCCAAGTTTTTAACAGCATTTAGTGATGGATGCAAATCATGAGTCCCCTAAATGAAAAGGATTAAGATAACTGACATACTGAATCCATCCAATGATGCAAGCACAACTTCACCAGGTAGAAGCTTGAAAATTTTCTTTCCTGCTTTGGAATTTGCCACTGAACTTGTGAAAAACCCAGAGACCTTCACAACTCCAGTAAGGACCCCATGGGCAACTTTCTCTGTCATTTTAGTCACTTTCTTAGCCCTATATGAAATTCAAGCCAAAGGACACCAACATCAGTTATATATGTATATACTCACACGAAACTACAATTAATTTTAACTACCTAAAAATCACAAAACATAACCTTTTTGTCTAATACATCAACAAAATTTCATGCTTTCAAGGTTTTAAATGGCCGTGTAGAGCCTCTAGATTGCATCATGTAATGCAGCTACAAAGATTTTAAATAATTGAGATAGCATCAGTCACATTTGAGTGCAATTCTCCGTTATATCAAGGATCATGGCATGACCCCAATTTAAACTGAACCATGCACAATTTTGTTGTTAACTTACTTTAATTAAATACAAATCATTCTGCTTCAAACTTTTCTTAACTAAAATCAATTTTAAAAGGGCAGCCCGGTGCACTAAAGCTCCTGCATGCATGCGCAGGGTCCGGGGATGAGGTCCCACCATTTTGGTGTATTGTAATTCTACACAACCTTACCCTGTTTTTTACACAAGAGGTTGTTTGCATGTATTGAACCCATGACCTTTCAGTCACGTAACTAAAATCAATTTTATAAACTAAAAATTAAGTTAATTAATCACCCAAACAGACACTTAAACTAAAACCAAAATTAAGCATGAGCATTAAGCACCTTTTGATTCTTCTTAAGGTTTGAGGACTAATCTCAGCTTGTGAAGGAGGACCCATCCTCTTCTTCATAAACTCATTTCCCCATTTCAACCTATCAACAGTAACATCACCACACCACAAAATTCCCTTAACCAATTGTCCGGACCCGGCGGCAATAAGCTTTGCGGCGGTTCCACTGTAATCCTCCACATTAGGAGCCAATGTAGTCCAATAAGCAGCACACCTTTCCTCCATCAACTCCTTCTTCTCCTTCACTGTATCCAAATCCGCCGGAGATATTTCCATCGCCAAAGAACCATCTAAAGCCTCCCCTTTCTTCTTCGCCTTTTCCGAAACCTTCTGAACAGAGAAATTGCTACATTCCTTCAAAACCTCATCAAGTTCCTTCACCAAATCCTCTTGTCCCTTCGACGCAATCGTCAATCCATAGCTAAGTAAATCCGAACCGTCCTCTCCTTTCTGGCTACCTTTACGCCGAATTTTCTTTTCCTTTTCCTTTTCATCGTCGCTGGAATCACTCGAATCAGAATCATATTTTTCCTTCGGCACACAAAAACTGAAGAAGTAATGTGAATCGTCGACCTTGACAGCAGCCTCGTCTTTGCCAAGTGGCCATTGGATCTCATCACCGACACGAGCGTAAACGGCAAGAGTAGTATCTCCCTGCCGGAGACGAATAATTGTGAGATCGCCGATCGCGAGCTCAAAGCTGTATTGTTGATCAATAAGGTGGAGAATGGCGCCGGGAACCTTGATGAGGATATCTTCGGCGGCGATTGGTGGAGCGGAGGGACTTATGTTTTCCGGGAAGAGATCTTCGACGAGGTCGCTGACGTCGATTGAAGGGTAGAGAGAAGAAGAGGTTGTTGTTGTTGTTGTTGTTTCGGGGTTGGAATCTATGATGATTTCTGGGTAAAGGGAATTTTTGTGGTTAGGATTTTGAGAAGCCATTGATGAACGTTCCTTTTCTTCCAGAATTTTTTGTTAGTTAGTTAGTTAGTTAGTTACCATTAGAGAGAGAAAAAATTGAAAAGGAGAACGATGAAGAAAGAAACGACACGTGGCGTTCAAGAGAAAGGAGGTTAACTACCAACGATATTTCCCGCGTTTTCTGACAAGTGGAAACATCAATAAATCATTATTTAGTTCTGAAAATTATTAAATCAAGTTCAATTTTTTTTACATAGATAAAATTGCAAAGTCATCATAAACTTATATAAAAGGGATTATGGGTCAAATCCCGGTGATAAACATAAAACGTCCAACTTAATAATTTTGACATTTATTAGAGTTAGGATTTCTAGATAAATGAAGTTCAATTATTTTATGAGAAAAAGAGATATGCTTAGTTTTGATTAGGGGTGGCAAAATAATCATCCAATCCATCCATTAATTTATCCATCCAATCCATCCACAAGAAAATTATTTTGTAATTGGATTGGATTTGATCCATCCACTAATTGATTGGATGGATTTAATCAATCCACCTTAGTTTCAAAATCCAATTGGATCATTAGTTATAATTTAATTTGTTTACCTTCTAAATCTTTTTTTTTACCTTCTCAATTTTTTTATTTTATTTTAATCTAAAGAATATCCTAGTTTTATTGTTTATAATTCAAAATTAAATATTTTGAGAAAGGTTTTATTGTTTTTTGGTTATCCTAATTGTTGGTGGCCATCGTACAACATCATTCAAGATATATATATATATATATACACTACCTCCGTTCCTTTGCACAAACATTATCTATTTTCAAAAAAATTGTAACAAACTTTATTTAAAAACTAACAAATTTTGTATACAATAAAAAGATTATATCGTTTCAACAAAAAAATATTATACAAAATTTAGTCAATAAAATAAAATAGAAAGAAGGGTATAATAAATGGAGATTAAAAAACAAGTTGATTTTGTTATTTTTGTCAATGCTGAATTTTGATGTTATTTAATGGACTACGATATATGTTTGTGTATGTTCACAAATGTATTATTATATGGATAAATAGGTTTTTTGTGCCTATTATATATGTTTAATTAAGATTGTGTTGTGTATGTATGTTCTAAATAGAATACAATATGCATGCAATGCAATAGACTCGTTTGATTTTACATTGGATAACTTCAAAATAGGTTTAGGCAACATCACAATGGGTCTGAGCAACGTTGGGAGGGGTTTGGGTCATGTCCGGAGTGGTTTGGGCAGCTTTAAAAGTGTCTGGCAGTGTCGGGCAGCTTTAGAAGTGTCCGGGCAGATGTCGGTCAATGTTAGGCAGGTGTCGGGCAGGTGTTGGGCAACGTTACAAGGGTTCCGGGCAGCTTCGGGCAGTCTTAGAAGGGTCCGGGCAGCGTCGGACAAACTTGTTTCGACTAATTATTACAAATTACAATTAATTATAATTTTTCATGAAATTATAAAATAAAAATTATAATATTTAAATTAATGGATGGATTGGATATCCATCGATTAAAATGGTGATAATGGATGGATTGGATGGATTTAATTTCCAACAGATGGATTGGATTAGATTTTATTTTAAGAATTTTAATGGATTGGTAATGGATTAATGGATTATTATAATCCATTCATTATAAATCCAAGTCCAAATCCATCATCCATCCATTTTGCCACCCCTAGTTTTGATTATATGAGAAAATGATACAAATTTCTTTGGTACAAAAACAAAAGAGAGTATTTGCTAGTTATTACAAATTGTGCATTTTTTGGAATTCTTTCTCAAACTCTTGATATAATTTTATAAAATACATCGTTGTATTGAAATTTTATATTATATATATCATTTATGTAAAATATCAAACAAATCAAAAATTATTTGATATGTTATTTGATATGTTATTGAAATTTTTTAAACGCTGTTAAATTATTTCTACCGAACCATGAGTTTCCACTAAACCCTGAGTTTGCATAGAACCTTTAGCTTACGCCAAACCTTGAGCATCCGGTGAATGTCGAGCTTTCAGAGAACCATGAGGTTCTGGTAAACCTTGAATTTCCGCCGATGCTTGAGCTTTCGGTGAATCCCAAGATTCCTGATATCCATGAGGTTCCGGCAAACCACGAGGTTCCGCCAGTTGTCCCACCAAAAGTTCCCATTACAGTTGAATCCGTTGTAGCTAAGATGGACAGTATGAGCGTGATGCTGCAAACACTTGTTGATAGGTTTGATATTGTTGATTTCTTTTAGATTTTCCTTTCCACTAAGTTTGTATGTTTGATTGATTGATCTATCAATTATCATGCCCTACATTTGTATTGTTTGTTATGAATTTTGTTTTGAATTCAATTCAATTTTATTGAATTGATTTCCATTATTATGAATGGTTGAATCACCTTTACTTCCCGTCTCATTGAGCATCTCGCAATTCTTTTCTAAGAAATTACATGAAACTATTTCATAGTTTTATGGAACGACTTCCAATCAACATATGAAGCACCTGCATCTAAAGTCAGACACACTATCACAAAATAAAAATAAATCAAGATGAAAAATTACCAGAGGGTATGAAATAGTTTCATGTAACTTCTTAGAAAACTATGAAACCTAGTAGTTACATGAAAAAACTATCAAACCTAGTAGTTAGCTAATTTGGTAACATGAAACCTAGTTGATTGGGAGCCATTCAATAAAACTACCAAAGGGTACGAATAGAATAGTTAAACTATTCTACTCTCAAATTTTTCATGTTCAAACTCCTTTACAGAAAACTTATGTGCTTTTTTCTTAGGTATTTTCCGTATGGTTCATAACAAAACAAACTATACTTTATTCAAATTCATGATTTTCTTAAAGTTTGTTATAACCACAGAAAATAAACTATATGTATCTTATGTTAAGTGTGTGTCAAAAAAAAAGTATCTTATGTTAACTGAATTTTTGAAAAGAAAACAAAAAAAACAAGTAAATGTTATGAGAGAATGAGTGAAGTGAACGATGATGGTGAAAAATATTCACACAAATGTGTGAATTTAAAATAATTTTAGATCTTGTCAAAAAAAAAAAGAATTTTAGATGATTACTTATTGGTTCTACAATCAGCGAACTATTTGTTCCCAGTGATTTATATTTTACACGCACACTGCCTACACAGGAGCCGCGGGAGGAGCTAAGATGAAAACGCAGGGGATGGGGGCCAGGGACGGACCTGGACATAAACTTTTAGTGGGGCTAAAAGATTTAGCGGCTACTAAAAAAAATTTATGATAATATAGTTAAACTATAAACAATATAACCCAAGGGGTGTGGTTAAACGGCATGTGGCTCATCCACCCTTAACCAAGGGTTGAAGGTTCGATCCTCACCTTGGGTATGGAGCAGATTTAAATCCTTGGGTCAGCTATCACATTCTTCGAGGTGCCTCCAGTCTAGCGAGAGAATAATCACTGCATTCGGCGGTGGATACTCCGGTCTCGACAAAAAAAAAACTATAAACAATATATAAATTATTATTAGTATAACATGTATAGGCTGTTCAAAAAAAAGTATAACATGTATATCCAAAAGAAATACAACAAATTTGATTAGTTATCTACCATTTTTTTGAAAAATAAAATTAATATTTATTATTATAAAATTAAACTATATAACTTAAAATAATATTTTATGTATAGCGAATGATATGTAATCATCATTCATAAATTAATATTTGTATCAATACTTAAATTAATATTGCACGGAAGTGCAGAGACCGGGGTTTGAACCCGGTATGCCCACTTATTCACCTTTAAGTGGTGAATTTTTAGCCACTATGCTACCTGACCAAAAATAAAAATTAATATATGTACCAAATACTTACAGTCATCAATAATAAACTTTAAACTAATATTTGCATTAATATCTGTATGAATATGTATATAGAATGACTGACTTAAAATTATTATTTATAAAAATATTCTCTTGTTTTTTTTTTTGAAAAAAATTTGGCTAGGTTGGTGTGGCTATAGTCACACCTAGCCTTAAGGAGGTCCGCCCATGATGGGGGCACGAAAAACATTTTCTTTGAAAATAGTGCATGGACCAATAAAATTAATGTGAAATTAAGTTTGATCAATATATATATATATATATATATATACATATACATTTTCTTACCAAATGTCTTGTGAGGGCTTACATGAATGCCAAATAAACCCTATTTTTTACTTGGTGTAACCCTAATCCTACTTAGCCATTGATTAACTTGCATTAAGCTTTTCTATCCACCTCAATCTGTCATCCATGTGATAGTGCAGAAAACATTCCTCCTTGCACTGTATAAGCACGTGGTTGCTTAATGATAGCACTTTCTTTCATGATTTTTATTCCTTATTGAAAAAACAAATATTCTTCTTCTCTTACATGCATTGGTTCCATGTGTATTCTTCCACTGTATTTTGCAGAGAAGATTCCAAAAAGAAGAAATACATATTTCTCTCTTTTTTCCATTGTGTTCTAATTTTCATGTCTTCCTTCACGCTCTAATCTCTCCATCAAGTAGAATATGCAGTAAACAAATTCCCTTCTTGTCTTCTTCCACACTAATCAACAATGAATTCTCCATCATCTTCTCATCACTCAACTCCATCCTCTCCTACCACTTCCATCCTTTCTTCCGACCACAAATCACCATCACAATACAAAGTTCCATCAAAACAATAAAAAGAGCAGAGGAACATGAAGAACAAAGGAAGAAGAAGGAAGGAACAGAGAAAAGAGAACAAGGGAGAAGTTTCCGATCGCAACTCTGTCACTTACTCCCATTTCCGATCCCAATCATCATCGCCTGCCGCCTGCTCTCGCCGCATCTCTCTTTCCCTCTCACGCGATCTCCTTCTCTCGGTCGGTGGTCGGTGCCTTTCTCCCGTTTTCACTTATCACGTTCCTTCCTGCTCTCATCTATCCTCTCCCGCCAAACCCACACGGCATGCCATCGTACACCACCGCACAACACCGCCACATTATCAGTACCTCTCTCTCTCTCTGCTTCTCTACTTTAGTGTTGATTTTCATTCTTTTTCTTTGTTGGAAGTAATTTTATTGATTTGATCTGATTACAACTTTTGTCAATACAATTATATAGACTTTAATTTAAAACTGATAGAAAATTAAAAGATTAAAAGTCCATTTTAATGACCCTATTGAAAAAGGATTCAGTTATGGATTTGAAAGATCAACAAAGTAGAGACAACACAATAATTACTAATTTTAACACTCCCCCTTAATGTGTTGTTCTCTAACTCCCATTGCTTCTCTTAATTGTTGGAATCTTCCTCTTGGTAGTGCTTTTGTAAATATGTCTGCTAGCTGGTCCTGGGAATTGCAGAACACTAACTGCACATCGCCATCTTCAATCACACTTCGAATAAAGTGGTGCTTTATATTAATATGTCTTGTTCGACTGTGGAAAACAGGATTCTTCGCCATGGCTATTGCTGATTTATTATCACAGTGTAGCAGCAGACTTTCTTCTTGCTTTTCTCCGATATCTTCAAGTATTCTTCTCAACCACAATGATTGTTGTGTAGCCAAACCAGCTGCCAAATATTCTGCTTCAGCTGAAGATTGCGCTACAGTGTCTTGTTTCTTTGAACACCAAGAAATTACTCCTGAACCCAGGCTAAACACATAACCAGAAGTGCTTTTCATGTCATCAACACTTCCAGCCCAATCACTGTCACAGTAGCCTTTAACTTCGATTTTAGCATTCTTTTCGAATTTTATTCCATGCTCCAAAGTCCCCATTATGTACCTCAGAACTCTCTTTGCTGCTCCAAGGTGTAAGTGACTCGGTTTGCTCATAAACCTTGAAAGTAACCCGGCAGCGAACATTAAGTCAGGTCGTGTGGCTGTTAGATAAAATAGACTTCCGACCAAGCTTCTATACAAGCTTTCATCTACCAATTTTCCGCCATCTTCCTTCTTCAATTTTTCATTTACTACTAAGGGGATATCGACTGTTTTGCAGCCATACATGCTGAATTTTTTGAGAATATTTTCAGCATACCTTCTTTGACAGATGAAAATTCCCGATTTTTCTTGATATACCTCGATACCAAGAAAATGATGCAGCAGGCCCAAATCGCTCATTTCATATTTTTTCATCATTTCAATTTTGAAATTTTCAATCAATTTTTCATTATTGTTTGTGTACACTAAATCATCAACATACAAAGCAACAAGAAGAATATCATTTTTACCTTGTCGTTTCACATACAAGGTTGGCTCACTTTGACTTTTGATGAATCCTTGCTGAACAAAGTAGCCGTCGATTTCACTATACCATGCTCTAGGGGCCTGTTTTAACCCATAGAGTGCTTTCTTCAGCTTGTAAACCTTCTCCTCTTGGCCGTGAGCTTCAAAGCCTTGAGGCTGCTGCACATAGACTTCTTCTTTTAATTCTCCATTTAGGAAGGCTGATTTCACATCAAGCTGGTACAGATTCCATCCTTTCTGAGCTGCTACTGCAATGATTGTTCTCACTGTGTCCAAACGTGCAACCGGAGCAAAAGTCTCACTATAATCAATTCCAGGCTGTTGTGCATAGCCTTTTACTACTAATCTGGCCTTGGCTCTTTGAATTGACCCATCTGGATTATGCTTCAGCTTGTAAACCCATTTTACACCAATGGGCTCTTTGTCATTTGGTTTTTCTACAAGCTGCCATGTGTTGTTTTTCTCAATTGCAGCTATTTCTTCCTGCATAGCATTCTTCCAAACAGTTTCTTTTATTGCTTCTTCGAAATTTTCCGGTTCCACAACACAGAAGTTGCATCTTGCATAAACATCACTTAAATCTTTCATTTTTACAGGAGTTGAACTAGGAGATGCTGAACTCGAACTAGGTGCACTTGAGGGACTTGGCGCATTTGAGAAACTCGGTGAACTCGGGGCTGGTTGCTCACTTCCAGTTGTTGGATTATGTTGTAACAACACTGCAGGGACTGTTTTCTGCTCCAATTTGTCTTCTTCCCAATTCCAAGAAGCCTTCTCATCAAATACAACATCACGGCTAATGATCACCTTGTTTGTCTTCAAGTTGTAAAGTCTATAGCCCTTTGACATGGAACTATAGCCAATAAAGACACATTTCTCACTTGTTTCTTCCAGCTTAGTCCTCTTTTGTTTTGGAATTTGAGCATAGCAAACACATCCAAAAATTTTAAGATGGTTCACCGACGGTGTTCTTCCACTCCATGCTTCAAATGGTGTCTTTTTCCATATGGCCTTTGTTGGACACCTGTTCATCAAATACACAGCAGTGTTAACGGCCTCAGACCAAAAGGCTTTCGGTAAACCTTTTTCAAATAGCATAGATTTTGTCATCTCCATCACTGTTTGATTTTTTCTTTTCGACACACCATTCTGCTGTGGTGTGTAACCAACAGTGAGTTGTCTTTCGACACCTTCATCTTCACAAAATTTTTGAAACTCATTCGAGGTGTACTCCTTCCCTCGATCACTTCTCAACATCTTTATAAATCTGCCACTTTGTTTTTCAACAAATGCTTTAAATTTCTTAAAGATTACAAACAATTCAGATTTTTGTCTCATGAAATATACCCAAGTCATACGGGTAAAGTCGTCAATAAACAAGACAAAATACCTGTTTTTGCCATGAGATAAGGTGTTCATTGAGCCACACACATCTGTGTGTACAAGTTCTAATGCTTGTTTAGCTCTCCAGGCTCCTTCCTTTGGAAAAGGTTGTCGGTGATGTTTGCCTAGCACACAACCTTCGCACACACAAGCTTTTTCTTCGATTCTTGGCAGTCCATACACCATTTTCTTTTGATAGAGTAACTTGAGGCTTTCGTAATTTAAATGCCCAAGTCTCCTGTGCCATAAACACGAGTCATTCTCTTCTCTGGCCATCATGCTTACATTTTTCTCATAATTAAAAGATAGTGGAAAGCTCCTGTTGCTAGTCATCTTCACAACGGCAACACTTCTTCTTTTTTGGTCAAAAATTATGCACTCTCTATTCTCAAAATTTAGAGAATAGCCATGCTCCAAAAGCTGTCCAACACTCAGCAAGTTCTCATCTAACTCTGGCACATAAAGGGTGTCATGAATGACTCTACCTCCTTGCTTTGTTGTAACTCCGATGCTTCCTTTGCCTTTTACCTCAACAAGTTCTCCATTGCCCAGTTTAACTTTTGAGCTAAATGAAGAATCAATGTTTATAAATGGTTCCTTCTGTCCGGTCATATGGTTGCTACAACCGCTGTCCAAATACCAAACATTTTTACCTTCTTCATGAAATGCTTTTTGACAAGCAAAAAACAAATTTCCTTCATCAGATTCTCCTTCTGCGTACGAAGCATGTTGCTGATTTGCAAGACGGCAATCCTTTTGAAGGTGCCCGAATCTCTTGCAATTGTGGCATTGCGGTTTGCCTTTGTTCCAGCAGTCCTTCTCGTCATGAGTGTTACTGTTACAAATTCCGCACCATTTATTTGATGCTCCTTCATGCCATCGTCCGCCATGCGTGCCTCTTCCTCTTCCTCGTGAGTTTCTTCCTCTACCTCGGTCTCTTCCAAATCTGCCACCTCTAGAAGACTCACCTCTATTTTGTGCTGGGGGCTTATTTTCACCATTGTTGGGCTGAATGTTGAGTTTAGATTGAAAGGCACTCTCAACTGATTTTTCACCACGCCGTAACAACCTTTGCTCATAGGATCTCAAAGACCCCATCAACCCTTGAACAGTCATGGTTGATAGATCCTTGGTTTCTTCTATCACAGCCACCATTGGGTCAAATCTTGCTGTCAAATTGATCAGAATTTTGTCAACAATTCTGCGATCTTCTATCGTATCACCATGCGACTTCATCTGATTCACCAACTCGGAGAGTCTGTTGAAGTATTCGTTCAGGCTCTCGTTCTCTTTCATCCTTTCATTTTCATAATCTCTCTTAAGAGATTGAAGCTTCACCGTTCGCACCTTTGAGTCTCCTTCAAACTCTTGTTGTAGGATACTCCAGGCTTCCTTCGATGTTTTAGCTCTCATAATCCTTGGAAAAATGGTTAGAGAGACTCCTCTTTGAATCATCCCGAGGACTCCAGCATCTGTGATCTTCTTCTTCTTCAATTCTTCAAGTCGTTGGCTTGATTCTTCAGCCTTTTCTTTTGATTTTTCAGCCTCTGTTGATGCCTCTGTTGATGCTGGTTCTTCGTACCCGTTTTGGACGAACTCCAAGACATCCAAAGAGGTGAATAGAGTCTCCATTTTAACGGCCCAAAAATCATAGTTCTCTCCTTCAAATAGAGGAACTTTGACATTGCTGTAAGTGGCAGCAATGTTGTTTGTGGAAGCCATTTTCCTTTGTGATTAATTTTTTTTTTCTCAGCCACTGGATCTGTAGCTCTAGATACCAATCTGTTGGAAGTAATTTTATTGATTTGATCTGATTACAACCTTTGTCAATACAATTATATAGACTTTAATTTAAAACTGATAGAAAATTAAAAGATTAAAAGTCCATTTTAATGACCCTATTGAAAAAGGATTCAGTTATGGATTTGAAAGATCAACAAAGTAGAGACAACACAATAATTACTAATTTTAACATTCTTCCATTGTGATGTGTTTTATGTTGAAGCTACTATTATAATTGATAATATTGAAAGTTGCACCATCATTGTTATTTATCGAACACAAATCACCACCCCCTTTTCAATTTAAGACATCAATATGTGGAATTAGCTTCTTAAGTGAAGTTATGATTAATTTCGGTCATGTAAACGACGATTGTAATCATGACTGTAATCAATAATCAACGAAAGGAATGCAGCGTAAAAGGATTCAACAGGTTTGGCAAATGACTATGGTTTTGCTTGTGAGTTGTGATCAATTTTAACACTAGATGATTTTTATTATGCAGTGAAACTCTTAGAATGGCCAATATAGTTAATGGAATTTGGAGGAAAGTAGTCAAAGACGTCGAAATTAAAGATAGTTTAGTTAGTTATTCACAAAGAAGAGGTAGTTGTACTATTTGGTCTTGATGCATAAAAATAAAATACTAATGCATTTCAATTTTTCTGCATATCAATGTAGGGCACCTAATTCCAAAGAATAGTAATATTGTAAGAGATTTCCATTATTATCTCAAAATGAATAACAATAAATAATAAAGAATAGAAGATTCACCTGGAAACCAAGAAGGACCTGTGGTGCTTATGAAGCTAAGAAGACAAAAAGTTGTCACAACCATCAAGAAGGCACAAAAGCTAGAAACCTTAGTGATAACAAGTTGGAATATAAAATTGACCCTTTATCCTTAAAGAAGAAGCTAAAGAGAAGATGAAAGAAACCAGCTTCTGCAAACAAAAAAGCACTTATGGTATGGTTATGTGTTTTGAGTTTTCCTTATTTAGTTGCTTTTTTTGTGTGTCGGGATTAATAGCGTGCTTTGGGGATCGGATTTAAGAAATGCATTTAAGAGAGTTGATCAGAAGTGTCTTCATTTCACCATTATTATGTTGCTCAAAAACAGAAGCAAAAGAACTATGAAAACTCTTTTAAGGTAAATCATATGTTGATGCCAAGCAAAAGACAGGAACTACTTTATAAACCCAAGAGGCAGTGACTATAGCTTATTCTCACCATGAGAGGAGTTGAAAAGCAATGGCCACAATATATATATATATATATATATATATAGAGAGAGAGAGAGAGAGAGAGAGAGAAGTGACAACTTGAAAAGCGAACATGAGTTACAAATTCAGTTCTCCAAAGAAAAATTTCAAGAAACCTTCGCTCGGTTGTATTTCTTTTGGTAATTCTAGTTTCCATATGTATTACTACCTCCTTCCGTTCCTTTTTATTTGTCGTTTTAGAAAAAAAGACAAAAATAGGAGGGACTATTTGTCCACCTTATTTTCATTTATGCCCTTTTTAAAAACATATATCATATTTTTAATCAACCAATAAATTTCTACTTTTTTTTTTCAATTATTATCAATTTCCAAAAAAATCGTAACAAACTTTATTTAAAATCAAGCAAAAAATTTGTTACAAGAAACTAGTGCTTAAATAAGAGATACTTCATCGTCAAAATTTAAAAAAAAACAAGAGATACTTCAAAGTTTTCCAAAACATTAATAAGTTCACAAAATTTAGAAACTTTTATGGCTTCAAATCTTGGTGTTGAAACAATTCTCATATTTTCAAGTTGCAGTCATTTTGAGCTTCTTAATATTGTGTAACAAGATTTTCAATAAACATGCACGAAACAAAAAAATAGGAACAAAACAAAAATAAAAAAAGATTATATGAAGAAGTTTAGTAAAAAAAAATTAAATATAATAAAAAGATTATATTGTTTCAACAAAAAAAAATACAAAATTTAGTCAATAAAATAAAATAGGAATGAAGGTATAATAGGCAAAATATAACCTAAATTGCTAAAATGACAAGTAAAAAGGAACAAATATTTTTTCCTAAAACGACAAGTAAAAAGGAACGGAGGTAGTACAATTTTTTATAAAAATCTTTTTCTTTTTCTTCTATATTATCTATATAAGTTATATTACTATTTTTAATTTTAATTTCCTTTTCTTTTTCGTTAATTCTAAATTCCACAATATTCATATTTTATTCTTTAGGTAGGTAGTAAGGTCCTTAACTTGATTAGATAATTTATCCTCATTTCAATAGAGTTTTGCAGTCATCATTGTCTTCAAGACCTCTTCTTTGAATGTTGGTATTTGAACTCGATATGTAGAAGAGAGAACTATTGAGTGAGATTCAGATCATGATATGCCTCAATATCACCATGTGTAAATAATCACGTACTTTCAGAATTGCCTTATTCTGGATGAGAAAAATATCTCATATTTGCATGGTTATATTTGACGAACATATAATCATAAAATAAGTGCTTTAACTCTATCATAAAACATTATTTATCTCACTTTATTCTAATGCATTTTGGTTGGTGATAATCTTGTCTCGCTAAAGAGAATAATATTATCACATCAATCAATATGAGATTTAAGTAATATGCATGCAAATTTAAAGTCTTCAAGACCGAGATATTTGATATTTTCTTGACACTAACATCATGTACTCAATAAATATAATTTGTCAAGATTCAATTAGCTAATTGATCAATCTACTGATCAAGATAAAGATTTATTAAAATATTTATCTTAAGATATTTCTCTATATCTTTAGTCCATTTAGAATTGAGAACTATTGAGTTAAATTCATATCATGATGATGCCTCTCTCGCCATATGCAAATATTCATGTACTTCAGAGTTGACTTATTCTGATCAGAAAAATATCTCATATTTGCATGGTTAATTTGACGAACATATATTCTTAAAATAAATTCTATAACTCTATCATGAAAACATTTGTCTCACTCTATTCTAATGCATTTTGGTTGGTGATAAATCTTGTCTTACTAATAAGAATAAAATAATATTATCACATAATCAATATGAGATTTAAGTAATATGCATGCATGCTAATTTAAAGTCTCAAATATCGAGATATTTGATATTTTCTTGACACAAATATCATGTACTCAATAAATATAATTTGTCAAGATTTAATTAGCTAATTGATTGATCTGCTGATCAAGATAAAGATTTCTCAAAATATTTATCTTAAGATATTTCTCTATATCTTTAGTCCATTTAGAATTTTGGCTTAAATATACTTTTGGTCCTCTAAATATTTTCAAAGTTTCATTTTGGTTCTTTAACTATTTTTTGTTCCGTTTTGGTCCTTTAACTATTTTTTCGTTTCGTTTTGGTCCTCTAACTTTCATTATGTTAATCTATTTAGTCCTAATTATCGTTAGAAAAATGCAAAAAACGTTAATTTTGCGTACGTGACACTTAGGGACTTGGTGGCTTTGGTGTGAGATCCAATAGAAAAACGTCACGTGGCCAAAAACTTTCTTCTTCATCGCGTACAGAACTTCCTCTCAATCACCGTCTCCATCCACATCACCGGTGATTTTTCCAGTCACGAAAGCTTCGAAACGATACCCAAAACCTTTCATTATTCACGCAGAATCCAAATCTGATGTCTGTTTTCTCAATAGAGACTTCTACCTCTCGTTTTTGCCATTTTTCTAATAGTTAGGACCAAGTAAGTTAACATAATGAAAGTTAGAGGACCAAAATAGAACGAAAAATAGTTAAAGGACCAAAGTGTAACCTTGAAAATATTTAGAGGACCAAAAGTATATTTAAGCCTAGAATTTTTAATAGGAGATCCTTCAGAGACCTTTATATAATCATTATGTCTATCAAATGAGCCATAACTATATTGTAACAACATTCATCATGTGAAAATTGAGCTCTCCATGTGCTACAAGACATCTTACGTACCAAAATAATATGTGTATCCTTGAGCAACAAGTCGTACTTTTTATTTCACAATTTCACCATTCTCTTTTGTATATAATTAATTTCACACCTTTTAGGTGTCTGGACAACCGGTCCAAAAATATTTTGCGTGTAAAGTGAGTTTCATTATACTTCAATCTAATTTCTCAATTTTGGCTAGTTCTCACTTTGTCTACAATCTTTAGTAGATTTTGGTTCATGATCCTCACTGTCATTTATCAAAATTAGCGCTATATTATATTTAAAAACATCGTCAACATTGACTTCCTTTCGGTTCTTTTATATTTCATTCATGACATAATATGTTGAGATCTCTATATTTTCATAAATTTTAGGTACCTGATAAGTTCTTCTGGAACTGAAAAATCAATTATGTCAATTACTCTTTTCATATCCTCACTTGGGTTATCTTTCTTTTTAGCTCCTTTTCTCATTCGAGGATTTTTAATCTTTGGAACCCACTGCACTACCACACTTCAGGGTGGTTAAGATTCATTTGCAATTTTGATTGGAGTGTTAGCAACTGATAGTTTATTTTATAAACTTTGCAAATGATATATCTGAGGATCAAGATGAGACAATGATAATAATTCAAATCAAGTGATTCATTTGAACTTCTGGTTCAAATTTTCATCTGCTTCTTCTATCCCCCTAATAATGGGAAAACTAATTTCTCACTTGAAAATAAGCCTTCTGGGTTGTAAACAAGTCTCCAATTATTAGCTCAAGATACTTTATAATAGATGGAGATTCATATATATCAAATTTATTTTTCCAATATCCTTTAAGAATTCATCTTAGTGCATTATATCAGAGCAATTGGAACATACACACACATCCAAAAAAATGCTTAATTATATATAATAAAAAAAATTATGTTATAAACCTAAATTCAATTGTTGTCAAAAAAAAAAAAACCTAAACTCAATTGAAAATTAAGGGGGAGGACTTTCATATAAAAATTTATTGGCTTGATGCGAAACAAAAACTCAATATAAATTATCACATGTTCCCAAAGTATAATTTTGAAATTATGATTTCATAAGTATCAATCACACATTTTACTTTAGACGTCTAAAGAATGGATCTTCAGGTCCATTATTTTTTAGTTGGCATATGCTGCAAGATATTCAATATCAACATATGATACTTATGAAATACTTACTGAAAATTTCACAAACTTCTAGTTGTGAGTTGTCTAACCATTTAGTTGATTTACAAATAAAACACTGTATACATATCAAATTGTACAAGACTCAATATTTCAATTTTTCAACTTCCTTTGGGAACTAATAACACACAAATTATTGGACTGAAGAACTTCTGGCTTTTCAAAAATATATCCAATATAGATATTATTTTTCGCATCATAATAGACCCGGGATAACCCAACCGGTCTGTCAAACTTAATATGATTTGTAAACTTCTAGTTTACAATAATTTGTGCTTTAATTGCACTAATATATAATCTCAAAGTTTAACTTTGTTCTCCATGTAATAATATATTAGCTCTTTTGGAGCTTTCAATAATTTTGTAGTATAAAAAATAAGTTTAAAACAATTGTCAAACTCCGTGTTGGGAAAACAAAGAAACTATAAGCAATTCACACTTGTAATTGAAATAACTCGATCATTTATAGACCATCATACATTCATTTATATGAACAGATAATATTGATCGAAAACAACTTTCTCTTTTACGCAATAATATTAAGTCACAAGAAAATAAATAAATAAATAAATAAATAAAGAAATAAATAAATGAACAACTAACCTCAAATAATGTGACATTCATTCTTATAAATGGAGTCAATGAACTTTGATGACTTCATCATACAATAAAATCTTTTATAGTATCATCTCAAACTGTTATATGAAAATAAAGTACTCAAATAACAATATAATAAAATGAAGGCTTAAATGCACTTTTGGTCCCTCTATTTTAAAAAACTTGAACTTTTAATCCCCTTCTTTAAAAGCCAACTTTTTGGTCCCCCTTCTTTATTTTTTATGGATTTTAGTCCCCCACCTCAATTTTGTAAAATTTTTGCTGACGTGTCAGACTCATTAAGGATGTGGCAATATCTACATGGATGAAATATAATCCACCTCATTAATCTATATTTTTATATAAATAATATATTATAAAATTATTAAACTAATTATATTAAATAAATTAAAACAATCCAAGGTAAATTAAAATATACTTGAATCAGAAAGAAAAAGAAACCGTAAAGTTAAGAAAGCCCTTAGTGCCCGTTTGGCCGGGCTTATTTTCTACTTTTTTTCTTCTCCTTAAAAATAGTAAAGTAGGAAAAAAATGTGTTTGATTCTACTTTTTTTTATTTTTTAATTCTTTAGTTTATTTCTCTAATACTTTTAAAGAGAAATATGGTTAAATTCAATTTTATACTTCTCTATTTCGTTTAAGCTAAATAGAAAAGTAGAAAATAAGCCGGGCCAAACGGGCACTAAATCATAAAACGAAAACGACGATCTTCTTCATCGAATAGTTTCGTCCGTTCCTTATCATTCGTCTGTTCGTTGTTCCTTCGTTCCTCTGTTTCTCAGTGTTTCCCTAAGCGTTTCTCTTGTTCTGATCAATCTGAACTGATTCCTTCACCTCTTTCTTTTGTTGGCAGTGCTGGTTTTTCCTTTTTCGTCGACTCAGTCTCAATCTAAACTGTAAAAATGGCAAATGTGAGATATTCTGTGAGGTATGTTTGATTATGCTTTTGCTTGTTACTTTATTGTTGTATTCGATATTGATTTTGCTTGTAAGGTTATTGTTTTTGAATATTGTTTTCAAAATTGATACCCAGTGTGATTTAAGAGTTAATAATATGTGTGAAGCATTCAACAGGGCAATATTAGAGTATAGGGACAAACCAATCATCACATAGTTGGAAGGAATCAAGTATTACCTAACAAAAAGAATTGCGCATCAGAAAGAGACAATGCTAAAGTACAAAGGTAACATATGTCCTACCATTCAAAAAACACTTGAGAAAACTAAGAAAGCAGCAGAGGCATGGACTCCTACATGGCATGCTGATGATGATTATGCCATATTTGGTGTAACCAATGGAATTCAAACATACAATGTCGATCTTTTAAAGAAAACTTGTGCATGTAGGAAGTGGGATTTGACAGGCATCCCTTGTTGCCATGATGTCGCTTGTATCTGGCGTAAGCAACAAGCATCGGAAGATTATGTATCTTCATACTATAGGTATGAATTTCAAAATTTAACCTTATTTATATTAATGTGCATTACCTAACAATATTTATATGATTTTAATTGCAGGAAAAATACAATTTTGGCCACATATTCTCATATTATTTTGCCAACAAATGGTCCCCAATTATGGCCATTGATCGAAGCTGAACCAATTAATCCCCCTTACATGAGAAGAGTTATTGGTCGTCCCAAGAAGAATAGGAACAAGAGTAATTATGAACCAAAAAATCCACATGTGCCTAGAACCTTACCAACAGTTCGATGTACAAAATGTGGGGTATTTGGGCACAATAGAAAAAATAAAGAAGGGGGACAAAAAGTTGGCTTTTAAAGAAGGGGGATTAAAAGTTCAAGTTTTTTAAAATAGGGGGACCAAAAGTGCATTTAAGCTTAAAATGAAAAATAAAGTGCAAGAAAATCATAATTAATTCTTGTATATACAAGGAAAATCATTTCTTTTTCAATCCTTCCAGAATATAATTGATACTAAATTATTATTTCTTATTAGCAACACTATAAACAATTCTTATTAGCAACACTATAAACAATTCTAGTGCAGTAGGTTCATGAATTGGACAGAGTATGAATATAAATTGATTGACCCACATAATTGAAAAAAATTTGCACAAATTATTCAAGTGCACATGTATAAATTTATACTTACAAATTTATTTATTTTCCAACCTTAACATCTTCTCTCAAAATTGACCCATATAATAAATTATCATGTTAATTAATTAAACATTCTTCAAACTATTCATACACGATCTATAATATTAAGTATTGACATAGATACAAAATAAACTGTCCAATTTAAATTAATAGTTGAGTTTGTTTGAAACAAATTTAATAAATTTATAATCTAAAATTATATGACCAAATTTGATTACCATGGATAACTGTAAATTGAACAAAATTGCTTTAAGTTGAGTTCCAAATTTTAAAGTTAATAAATATGCTTTATCAGTTATATGCAGAAAAGGATTATAATACTAAACATGCAATATATATATGTATACATTGCTGATAATTTAAGCAGGTTAGAATGACACAATCCAATTAGAGATACAAAACTGAAACTAAATCTTTCTTAAAATGAATTGTTCAGTGGATATTGTTGCATTAACCGTGCCTAGATTAGATATAATGACACACAAGAATCGTAAAAACAAAAAAAAACCAAAAACAATAAATAATCATAATACACAATTCACACCATATGATATAAATAAAAATAAACATTTTGATCAACATGTTTATGTAAAATGATCGATCAAAATGTTATGCTTCACCATACTAATATCGGTGACGAAGCACAAACAACATTCAATACTCAAGTACATAAAACTATTTAATTAAGAGTTTGATTGAAGCTACTCATAGTTTCATATATATAAATAGATTAAGATTTGTGTACCCATGCATACACTTAAAAGTGTCATAGATTTAAACAAAAATTAAAAGTTAAACCGACACTTAGAAACAACCAATATATGAGCATCATACACTTATAATTTATAAATATAGTGCACAATAATTTTGTTCCGATTGTGGAAATCAAGTGGGAAGTATAACACACAAAAACAATACATATACATGCTGCTTGATTCTAATACTAAATGTATACATGATTACGTGGTGTATACTAAATGCAAGATTAGTTCACGATATTAAATAATACTATACACTATCACATTAGTATTAAGTGAAAAATACTCAATTAACAGTATTAGAAAATATGCTAAATAATATACACTACTAGATTCATAGAGTGACACCCACAAGCAATATCAAAGATAAGAAAGAATCAATAATACCTCGATTGATTAGAGCGTCGTGTTGATAAAGTGTTAGAAATAAACATCTAAAGCTATAGAATAGATATTTGAGATAGAGGAAACTTTGTATTCTATTCATGTATAGTTTTACATCATATACAAGAGTCCTATTTATAGAACACCAATAGAAAAGTGAAAGAACAAATGTATTTACTACCCACTCACTAGTGAGAAGTGTAGTGAAATTGGAAGGGAAGGGATGAACATCCACTAACTATATTATTTATTCATAACAAAAACCATGATTATCTCATTTTTAAGTAGAACTAGTAGTTTTAATTATGTGTAACAATATTTATTTTTTTAGTAAGGGTTTAAACTGTAGAAATGGATGTTGAAAAAGAAGAAATTAAGACAAAGGGGAAATTAGACCCTTTGAAAATCTTGAAGATTATATTACATAGAAGAAGACCAATACAAAAGTTAAATTAATATCACCAAAAGTGAAGCTTAAGGAGATTATTACCATAGATAAAAAGACAAATTTGATAGAGATATGATGCAAGAAGGATGCTGCAATGTTAAACACACCATATCTTTTGAATCATGTATTGCTTTGTTGCTTCCCAATTCCTGTGAACCAAAAGAAAACAGTGTATATATATGGCAATAATAGGCATCAATGAATTGGTAAATATGGACCACACTAGCTTTATTATGGGTTTGGATCATAGGCACGTTGTTCTAGTTTACAATTCAAAATAGTGACTCAAATTATGCTTAAGAGTTCCACAGATGTGTAACTCACGCCAGATAAATGCCCCGCCATATATGGAGTCTTCAATTGACCTCTCTATATACAGGGCCGGCTCAAGGGTAAAGCAACCCAAGCAAAGGCTTTAGACCTCCGAAAAATATAAAAAATTTATTAAAAAAAAAGCCTCAAATAAGTCATAAACCCTTTAAAAAAAGCCTAAAAAAAATATAAAGGCCTCTTAGAAAAAAATATTATAGAAATGAGACAATAATTTTGCAACTTTTCAAAAAAAATTAAATAAAATTTATTTTATACCTCAAAAAAATTCTTCAAATAAAAATAAAGGACTTCTCTTTAAAGTTTGCTTTAGGTCTCTCTAAATGTTGAGCCGGCACTGTCTATATATCTCATTGTCACACCTTCTGCTGCTCTTATTCTTGAAAAACTGCACCATATAATTATTATGGATATGGCAATTAGTTAAGATCAATGAAGTAAAAAAATTCTCTCTCTGTTCTTTTTTACATAAGAAACAATTCAATCAATAAAAATTGATATATTTAAACTCTATTACAAACTAAATATATTAATTTTTATCGACTTAATTATCTTTTATTGTCATAACTATGATTTTATTTATAAAAGATAATTAGGTCGATAAAAATTAATATATTTATATTTTAATAAATTTTAAATATATCAATTAATTGGTTTGGTTTGGTTCAAATACTTTAATCAGTTTGAAAAAAAATTCAATGTATTTTATTAATATTTGTTTTGTTATGTATTCAATCACACACAATTAATATAATCAACTATCTATACATAAAAAAAGGAAAAAAAAGCAATAATAAAATTTTCAAATATTTATTTCAATTGAAACAAAATTGACAATAATAAACCCCTAATTTTAAATACAAATTACAATTCATAACCATCTAAACAAACTCTAAAACAACCTGATTAGGATAACAACAAACTAATTAAATACTACCTCAGTTCCTTTTTACTTGTCGTTTTAGAAAAAAAGACCAAAATAGGAGGGGTATATTTTTGCACCTTATTTTCCTAGTATGCCCTTTTTTAAAATATATCATATTTTTAATCCACCAATAAATTCCTTCTTTTTCACAAACATTATCTATTTTCAAAAAAAATATAACAAACTATTTAAAAACAAACAAAATTTGTATACAATAAAAAAGATTTTATTGTTTCAACAAAAACAATTATATAAAATTTAGTCAATAAAATAAAATAAGAATGATGATATAATAGGAATATATAACCTAAATTACTAAAACGACAAGTAAAAAGAAACAAATATTTTTTTTATAAAATGACAAATAAAAATGAACGAATGTAGTACTACATTTAATTTAACATGAGGTATGTGGCATAATGGGTCATGTCACAACCAATAACCACAAATATACTATGAGTAATTAAAGTTACTTTTATACACATTGATGCGATTGGACCATATTACTCTAGCTCATAGCCTAGGTGTGACTTGTGACTTATGTTTGAAATCTAAAAATGTGATTCGATGTGTCTTGTTGTATCTCACACCATAAATCCCCCGCCATATTATGGAATGTGCAATTGGCCTCTTGTCACACGTCACACCTTCTGAATTCTGATGCCCAGATTCTTAATCTATGTAAGTACACTACTACTCTACTCATACTTTCTATATCACTATTAGAAACCCAAAATTAAATTATCGTTAATCAAATACGAATCCAATTTGTATTAGAGAAATCATACATACAAATTATAAATTAAGTTTGTAACAACGAATATCGATGAATGAAACATACAACTTCTATGTTTTTTTAATTTAAATTTCATTTTTTTCAAAACGAAACAAAATAAAAAAACCAAGCACATATGGGTGTGCAACACAACTACCTCATTAACGTGAGCTTATTCCTTACATTATTATATTTTGGTCGAATTATCGATAAAAGGTTATGTATTGCAAAAAACATATCATATATATGATCTCGTTAAATTGAAATTTCAAGCTTCATTTTATTTATTTATTTTTATTTTGATAAGAAATTAAAAGGAAGGTTTTTTAAATCAGGTCAACATCACCACTTCAATTGTAGGGGTGCGCTAGAAATTTGGGGGGTGCACTAGAAATTTAGGAGGTGCGCTAAGCAATATGGGGTATTTATTCACGGTATGGCTTATGCACCATAACTTGTGCCCTCTGCTCTGGTTGCAAGCTAAAACTTAGAAAAAACAATATAAAAGTAAATGGATTCATATACTTGTGTAATGACATTGACTCAACATATCAAGGGAATATTCTTCTTCACCATAAAACAACAATGTATATGCATATTCTCGCTTAATGCCATCATTGGCAGCAGGCTTCTAACCTCCTAATCAATCAAGAGACATAACATCTGTTCCAGTAAGCTGGAGAAATTCATAACTGCAGTACAAGTGAAGTAATGTCCAGACTAGAACCACCTTCCAAAATATTGTGTAACCATTACCAACAGAAATATAAACTGCAAATGACTCAATCCTCTTCCTCTTCATTTGGTCGCTCCTCTTCATTCTTCTTGCGAGACTGATTGATAATACAATCATAAAATCAGTTAAAAATGCTAGGCATAAATGTGATCGAATATAGCATTATTGAAAACTTCTTTTTAAACCCAATAGTATTTTCCAATAAAAGAAGACTTACCTCCGACTGATTTTGCATGGAAGCCAGTAAATCTTTGACAGATGGGTCATTTGGGTCAACCCCAGGAAGCTGCAGAAACAAAGAATTATTACTCGATTCAAAACGTATTGCATATCATTCCACTATTCAGTGTTTCCGAGGGTGGAAGGATAAATATCCGCCATTTTAAACCAATATATAAAAATTAAATTTAAACCGATAAAGAATAATATTTTTATTATTACTATTTTTACCTAATCATAAAATCCAAATGAATGTTCATAAAATAAAATATTAATATAAAAAAATGGAATGGAAATCACCAACCAATCTTTATTTTTTGATTTTATATATTCAAATGAAATTTTGGAAGTGGAAATTATTATTAATTAAAATGACACTCATGAGTCATGACCATTTTCCAACTGACCTACACAAGATTTGAATTTCGTCACTTGAGATTATAAGGACAAACTCTTATCAATCATAGACATCAATCTTTATTTTTTATTTTGAGTGCAAGCAACACTCTTTTCAACACTCTCTCTACAATATGGGTTGCAAACTTGGAAATAGGTCCGACATAAAGTGGTGAGACCCACATAAATTTCATCCGATTAGAGAGTGTGTTAAGAGACAGTGATGAAAAGAGTGTTCTTTTACTTTTGAATATAAACAACAACATAAAAACAACTGTAGCATTTACTATTATTTAAACTAAATTTTCTTTTTGTTTCCTTTAAGTTCCCTCGACTAGAGTTAATTTTATTTGAGTCGTGTCAGACAACTAAATGTAAATATCTCTCTTAGCTAGATACAAACCTCAGTTCACCACATGTTTGAGTCTAGCCCCTTCCACTAGATCCAACCCCAATTGATTAATCAAACACTATTTTATTACTCCAATAAGTACTATTTCTTCTCAATAAGTAATTTTATTAAAGAAAGAAAGAAAGAAAGAAAGAAAGAAAGAAAGAAAGAAAGAAAGAAAGAAAAAGTTCTCCAACGTGTTGCGGAGCCTTCGGCCGTGAGAGGGTCTTTAGGCTTCCTCAGGGCCGTGTGAAGCTTAGCTTGCTTTAGCAGCCACGTGATGATTCAAGATTCGTGGTAGGCGTAGGAGCTGGGCGAAGCGGTAGCGAAGCTCAGGTGGTGATGCAAGTGCGCGGTGAGCGTAGTAGCCCCCTCGGGCATGCTCTTTGTACAACCAAGCGAAGAGCTAGTGAGGGCCGGAATGGAATATCCTATGTAGTGTAGAATCGGATCTGAAGCTCTTTACTAGGATTGGAACAAGCGAGGAACGAGTGACCACAAGCTCCGCTTAAGCGCCCGACATGCAGTTAGCTTAAAACATGTTCATCATGTGGCCGAGCGAAGCGCACCTGCGTGAAGCAGCCTAGCATCACTTTAGATAGGAGCAGAATGGATGACTTACAACTGAAAGTAAGTTCTTCGGATCGATATATCGTACGACGTAATGGAGATCTTGGTCTAGGTCCGGTGGTTCGCAGAATTCGGTCGGGACCTAAAGAAAGAAAGAAAGAAAGAAAGAAAGAAAGAAAGAAAGAAAAAATTGCTATTTCACTATTATTTATACTATATATTCTCGTACAGGAATTGGTTAAGTGGGAGAGGCCATTGCCATTGCCCTCCCCTGGTTCCATCCCTGTGGGTGGGCAGCCATGGCAGGCATTCTTTCAAAAACTGCCTATAGTGATTTTCAAAAAATTACCACACCGTTCTGCTATGGACACTATTTTAACAACAATGCCTCTAATACATTTAAAGAATATGTTAATAATTTAGTAGATTTATCAGACATACCGATGCAAGGACAGAAGATACAAAGGACTGATCCGCCAACAATCTCCCCACTGGGTCTGAGGCAAGCTCTGAGGAGGTTTGTGACAATTGGAGAGCTGCAGCAACAAAAAGCGAGAAATCAGTGAAAATAACTATGAGCTGCAGCAACAAAAAGCGAGAAATCAGTGAAAATAACTATCTCTTTCTTGAAAAAACTAGAAATACAAACTGATTTTGTCATCAGCAGAGTACCACTTCACCAGAAGAGAATGCAACTATTCATGATTTAACAAAGCCAAACTCATTGTGAAATTTATTCCTAGGAATGTAGAGGTTAGAAATATAGGTTCCCATTTTTGTTACAAAGTTACAATATTTATTTATTCCCAGGTATAAAACATTCCAAGGAATAAAATAACTACTAACTTTCCTGTGATTTCATTCTCAACGAAGGAGATGGGGAAAAAAATTCCGATGAATGTGGGAATAAAATTGATGTAACTACTCATATAACCACCTCTTTTAAAAATTCCAAGGAATTTAACAAGTTTTAACCAAACACATTTTCTAGAAATTACCCGGAAAATGAGATGCCCATCGTTATTTTCTGGGGAAATCATTTCTGGGAATAAACTTCTCATGCTTGAAACAAACGCACCCAAAGAAAAAACTATACTCATCTTGATTGAATCAAAACTAATGAGAAAGAACTTCTCACATACAAGACTAAAATGACTTGAAAAATACTCACCCGTGACTTAGATGAATAATGACTAAAAGACATTAAAAAGAAAACTCACCTCGAGCCAAGTCAACATCATCTGTAGCAGCTTCAGACATATCTGCATCTCTTACATCAGTGTTCACTGCAGGATCATCCATTGACATTGCAAGGGCCTGTTGTAGTAAAGCATTCTCATCGTCCTGTTTCCACGTGAAAGCCAGTTCACACAGAACAAGTGCCAGTCAGTTCACAAAAAACAAGTACTACGACAAGATACAGTGTCTGGAATAATAATAATAATAATAATAATAATAATAATAATAATAATAATAATAATAATAATAAATATTAAATATTGAAACAAGATAACTCATTCAAAAGCAAAAAATATGCAAGCTGTGTCTGTGTGTCTTATATCAACCCATGAAAAAGACAGTATTCATTGCAAGTGATGTTGAGTTGCACTCAGAAAAGCAACATATTGCTAGAAATAAGTTTTACAAGTTGATGTGTACCCATAGCATTTACAATGTAACAATCAACCTCCACAAATAAGTATTTTATCTGTATATTTTAAATCACATTTAAAAGTACTAAGAATATATGCTGGTGAGCCAATGGGAAACACAACTTCTCCAAGAATAATTATGGGATGTAACACCTCCATAGAGACTGATAACGAATGGTTTCCCATAATTAGATTTAGTGCACGAGTCTTGATGGTGGTGAGTGTCAGAATGAGTCAATTATAATCAAAACAAAGCACAGGACAAAACAGGCAATGTACATTGCTTAAATAACTAATAATACCAACCATCATATCATTTGTCGTAGTCTCAGCTTCTGTACTGATCCGCTCAGTCATAGTTGCATCCTGGGAAATTGCTTTCTGCTCACCACCTTTCTCCTGTTTAGAAGCATCCTCTGCAGCCTTTTTTGCCGCTGCTTCCTGCCTGGCTCTCTCCTCTTCCATTGAAACTCTTAGAGCAAGAGCCAATTCAGGGTCCAAGTTTGGATCCACACCAAAATCATATCCAGATACACCACCTGCCGATGCTGCTGCAGCAGCAGCTGCAAAACCACTTCCACCTTCTCCATCACCAGTAAAAATAGGTGTACTGCCACAAAACAAAGTTACATAACTATCCCAGAAGTTACTCACAAATAAACAGATGAATTTATCAGATTACAAAAAAGAAAAGTTTTTATAGGAGCAGGGAAAAGGAATCCTCTACAAACCAACAAATATAAATGTGAAAAAACAATGATATAAGAGGGGGTAAAACTAACAGCGAGGCTCTCAATCTATTAGAGATGGAAACAACCAAGAAAGCAATTTGAAGCATGTCAGTAGTTCAAACTGGATTGATCAAATGAATGATTTGACATTAAAAGGAGTTTTGGACTTCCTAATGTGTTTATCAAGAATTTATGACTATTCAGGGATTGAGTTAAGAACTGAGTTTTTGTTTTTTAAATGCACAGTAGTCCAACACCTCTCCTAAAGGAATTAGAAGAGAAGAAGGCGTAGTTGAGTAGAAACAGGAGAGGTAATAATTAAATAAATAAATTAATAGCAAATACGCAAATTTTTACCCTTTACCCAAGTGGAAATCCCAATTCAAATGGGAATGCTGAGTACAAAGGTAGAAAACGAAAAAGAAATAAAACAAAATGAAACCCACAAACCTTATAAGTACATCCGAAAGAGCATTTGGGCCAGGTGGAACATGAACCATGTGGCTACTATCATTATTGTTTACGGCTGCAAGGAGTGCTTCCAGCTTCTCTGTCTTCCCCTCATCTTCTTCACCGAAGTTGACAATGTCCAATGCAACACTATTCTTTTTTAATTTTCTCCCAATCATCTCCAACATTTTCTTCTCATGCTTGACAGGACTATAATAAAGCATTAAATTAGTTAACAGAAGGGGAAACAGTTACAAATAAAATAAATTTCAAACAATGAATAATTGATAGTTGTTCATACCTTCCAGAGAAGACAATAATTCTTTGCTGCTGCTTCTTATTCTGCCGATGCTTAAGAGCCAACTGTGCCACCTGAATGCCAGCAGCAAGGTTCATCTCACCGCCTATTTCTAGACCTAAGGAAGAAAAATGAATAAACTCTTACATCAAAAGATGAATCCAATACGACAGAAAGTTCAATCTTACTAATAGATATCCCTGTGGCAGTGTGGAACTGGCCACATACTTAGCTGCAAAGACATCTAGAATGATACGAAGTAGGGATGGGCAAGGGACGAGTTGGAATGGGTTATAAGTTATAACCAACCCTAACCATGTCCTAAATTACGATTGGGTCACTTTCAAAACCCTAACATGCCCCTAAACCTGATCAAACCCAATAACACATGGGTCGGTTTGAACCAGGTTCATTTAAGACGAAATAGGGTTTGTCTGAAAATATGTACAATGTTTTTTAATGACTTTTCTACAACTGAAAACATACATTTAGTAATTTAATTTAATAGATACATTATTAGTTTCATAAATAAAATTGGCCCTTATTGTAAAAATAAACATAACACCAATAAAACCACAAATATAATGTTGTGGTTGAATATGAAACTTTGTTCTGCATATTAAACTTCCAGAACTATAAATTAATGCAAACCAAAATTGTATAGGTACAAAGTAACACTATTAAAAAACTAAATAACTCTAATGAGTAGTGGAAAATTTGGCTCTGTAATACATGGTTATGTATTGGTATAGGCTGCTTAAAATATTAATAGTATATCATTTATAATAGGAAGGGTCGGGTAACCAAAACCCATTATGACCCGATGTTGGGTTATTATTTGGACATCCTTTTGTCCAAAAAACATTCCATGGGACAGAGTTGGGACCAACCCGGTACCATCAGGTTGGATGGATCCTGCACAACCCTAATAAAAAGCCAAAAGAAAAAGGAACTATGGTATTTTAGTTCGGAAAAATAACTTAATTAATCACTTATTGCATAAGCGTTTATCATATATGTACTACATATATATAAGCTACCTATCCTGAAAAGCTTATTAAGGTAAAAAGATATGTCATAGTAAGTTGTTTCCACTAAGATATTTCTAACATGATCAGAAATGTTCGTGCCAATATGATAAGCTCAAATAAGTCAATCCAAACAGACCTTAAATTACACAACTGAACAAACGTTACACACTAAAGTGCCATTTCCCAGCATGCTGCACTGTCACCACATTCCCCCCAATATATCATCATAGAACAATTATCACATGGAAAAACAAAGATTTCAAGAAAAGAAAAACATACCATGCATACAAGCTAAGATTTTGCCCAAATCACTGGTAGGAGTAGCCAAAACCCGAACACCTTTCCCCGCCATGGTGAGAACTCCAACCGTATTCTCAGGATTAGACTGAAAAAATTCATTAAACAAGAAAAACAATTCAACACACACAATAACCTAAACCTAAAATTAAACCTAAAAGCCAACTCTAAAATACAGCATCTAATTACTAAATCCGATTACATAAAATCGGAATCAATATAATAAAAGTATCAATTAAGCAACGATTGAACTCACTGACTGACCTGAGTTTTAGCACCACAAATTAAACTAACAGCGTCAGATTGAGCTTGAAATCGAGAAGGAGTATAATCACCGTTACGCATCCATTCGGAATTATCGATACAGATCATCGTAGCCTATGAAAATCATCACAGAATAAAGATAATGATTAACAGAAAAGTTTACATAGCAGTAATAGCGAGAAAAGATAAAAACCTAATTGAGCGAATGAGAAAAGATGAAAGTGGAGAAATTGTAGTGGAAGATTGAATTCGTTGAAAATTAGACGAAAGGAAAAAGAATGAGAGCGGTTACCTCGAGCACCATTGTTGGAAAGCGAGATTTGGAAGAAGGAGGGAACAGTTTTCGTGAAAGAGAGAGAATGAATGAAAAAGAATATAGGGAACTTACGGAAGGAGTACTTGTGAAGGAGGTTTTCTCTATTTGGGCTTTTTCACTGTGGACAATTGTTTTACTTTTTTAAAAATTTTAATCCTGAAAAATTATTATGCACTCAGCTTTGATCATTATTGATAAAATAATATGTATATTTGAATTTGTACAAAAAAATATATATATTTGAATATTTTTATGCAATCGTCTTAAAAAAATATTAAAATAACAAGCTCAAAATTTAGTTTTTAAGTCATGATTTTCATTACTTGTATATTAAATTTTTACTTTTTAAAAAATTCATATTTATTTCATATCATGTTAAAAAATTCTAAATTTTAATTAAAAAACTTTATATGATATTTTAAACATTCCATAAAAAAATAATTCAAAAATTTAAAAGTTTAATTATAATTAAGCAAATTTAGTTTTAGTTTAGACTAAAATTATATGTAATACACTTGAGGTGTTAGCTCACTAGTAAGAGTCTAGGATTGTAATAAACCAATTATAGGGATCAAAAATATAATAAATATGAATTAAGGACTAAACTCATCCAAAAACATATTTAACGCTTTTACAAATTTGAGTTTAAAATTTTAACCGATTTGACTTAGTGGGCTTAATATTCTTGTTGTCCAAGACAAATAGTTATTTGGTGCATTAGACAAGAGACTCTATAAATAGAGTTCATGTGACAAAGTTAATAACACAAGAAAAGTTTTTGAATATTTTAGACTTGGAAAAACCTAAAATATATTTTTTTCTCTATAGATCTTCAACCGTACACGAATTAAAAGGTTTTTTCCTACAAGAGGTAAAACTCTAAATCATGAAATTGTCATTTAAATTAATTAATTTAACACTAAATGTAATTTCATAGGGTAAATTTATTATTGAATGATAGTGTTAAGTTTTTTACATCGTTTGTAACTATATATATTTATATATTTAATATCTAAAAATTGTCGGAAAAATACTTTCAAAATTAAATTGTTTCTTAAAACATTTAATGTAAAATATAATATTTTTTTACACAAAGTTAAAATATATCACCGTTCCTTTTTAATTGTCGTTTTAGAAAAAAATATTTGTTCCTTTTTACTTGTCGTTTTGGCAATTTAGGTAATATTTTTCCTGTTATATCCTCCTTCCTATTTAATTTTATTGACTAAATTTTGTATAATTATTTTTGTTGAAACAATATAATATTTTTTATTGTATACAAATTTTGTTTTTTTTTTTAAATAAATTTTGTTACAATTTTTTTAGAAATAGATAATGTTTGTGAACGGAGGTAGTAAGAAAATATTTCTTTAGATTATGAATTATTATTTACATTTAAAATTCTATATTTCATCGTCAACATATATAAATTAAATTCATATTTTTTTACATATTCAGTCAAGTTTTATTTTATACTTATCCAATCACTAATATTGTATTTATCCTTATTCATATATTATGTTTTTTTATAAATATTGTGTTTTTTTTATACTTGTCCAGTCACTATAGTAATAACTTATTTTATTTTATTCTTATTTCATTATTTTATACACATAATATTTGTTTAGTTTAAGGCCATACACCAATGGGAGCAAAGATAATTCGATCTCATATGTTTCGATCCATTCTATTTTTTATTTTTGTACAAAATCAATTATATTTATGTCAAGATTGTGTTTATTTTTATAAATAAAAAAATTATTATAAAAAGAATAAAGACAATGTTTACTTATACAACAAACATTGTTGAGTGTGATCAAACTCGAATTTCTCTCTTCCTATTCCTCTCTATCTTTTTTCTTCGTCTCCTCCTTTGTTCATCACAAGGGGGTGGGTTTTAGGTCATTTTTGGCCTAAAATCACCCCTCTATATTTGTTTTATATTCTCTTTTTATATAAATAAGTGGTTTTCACATATACCACGTTTTTCTTGTGTTTTTTGTTAATTTCGTCGTCTAAGTGCGGCGTTGTGTTCGTCGTCTTGTGCGACGTTGTGTTGTTCGTCGTCTTGTGCAGCGCTTTTGATTTCCCGTATTGTTGCGGTGTTCATTTGATTCTTCTTGGAAGATCGGCTTCAGTCAATTACAGAGTCAACCAATGATTTGGGCATCAACATTGCAGATTCGGAGATATAGATATTCCGGTGACTTTAATTTTCTCATATTATTGTAGTAGGCATTTTGCCGGTGTATGCTATTAACTTGGATGCTGTGAGTTTGTTTACAGATTCATCCTTTACATTTTTAGCGATTGAATGTGATTGTATCTGATGTATTCTATCCATTTGAATGAATGAATATCATTTTATTTTTGTCAAAAAAGAAAAACAATAACACCAGCAACATAGTTTTTCTTTTTGGAGCGAACTTATGTAGTGGTGCATTATCATCAAATGGGTCATTGCAACCTCAACAACAATCAAGAATGATCAATAACATTGACAATACCAATAATAATAACAATAGTACTAATAATAATAATAATATTGTTGGAGGTTATAGTTTTGGTCCTTCTATCAGAAACAAACGTGTTGAAGCGGTTTCTAGCATTGTTTTTGGTTCGTTGTCAAATAATCACGGTGAACTTAAATATCTAGTTAAGAACTTTAAGGTATTTCAATATTTTACAAAACATCAAATTTTGAATGAATTGTTCTTTGGAGTGTATTTTGTATGATTTTTTTTTTTTAATTTAAAATATAAATTTTGTATTCATTCAACAATCTAACACATATTTTTTAAATTATATTTCTTTTGTTCCTTTTTAACTGTCAATTTATATTTGACAATAACAAATATTAGCATATAAGTCGTTGTTCAATTTGTCTCGATTATTTCCAAATATAATTTTTTTACAATACATGATTAGAGATATTTGTCGTCAAATATATGCATTGACATAATCAACTGTGATAGTTAAAAAGGAACGGAAGAAGTATACTTTTAAGAATGTGCGTGGGATTGTTTAATGAATATAAAATTCATATTTTTAATTAAAAAAATCATACAAAATACACTCCAAAAACAATTCATTCAAAATTTAATGTTTTGTAAAATATTGAAATATCTTAAAGTCTTTAGCTAGATATTCAAGTCCATCGTGATTATTTGACAACGAACCAGAAGCAATGCTAGAACTCACTTCAACTCTTTTGTTTCCGGTGGAATTAGGACCAAAACTATAACCACCAACAATATTATTATTAGTACTATTGTTGTTGTTATTGCTATTGTCATTGTCATTGATCATCCTTGATTGTTGTTGAGGTTCCAATGACTTATTTAATGATGATGCACCACTACATTCCAAGAAGAAAAACCATGTTGTTGGCGTTAATGTTTTTCTTAGGTCACAAACTTTGAAAGAAATACAGGTTTGATTATACTCAATGGTGTTTGTTGTATGAGTAAACATTGTCTTCATTCTTTTTATAATAATATTTTCATTCATAAAAATAAACACGATCTTGACATAAATATAATGGATTTTGTACAAAAATAAAAAAAATAGAATAGATCAAAACATATGAAATCGAATCATCTTTGCTCCCATTGATGCATGACCTTAAAGTAAACAAATATTTCGCCCATCAAAGTTTCGGACTAAGTCATGCTCCAAAATAAATATTCTTGAAAATGTTTTGAGTTTACACTTTTTTTGTCAAAAGAGTTTTTACACCCTAGGAGGAGCATAGTATGTCAGAGACTAAGGCTATGTTTGGATTGATGAAATATGGTGGGATGGAATGGAATGGAGTGGTATGGAATGAGATTCCATTGTTTAGATATTTTAAAATTGGATGGAATGGAGTGGAACACAATGGAATCCATTCCATCACATTCCATCATTTTCTTTATTTTTCTTCCCCTCCAATTTGGGGTGTATGGGATGGAATGAAACCTATTAAAATTTTAATAACCAAAATATCCTTCTATATTACTCAGTATCATAAAATTAGAAACAGGTAGTTCTAACTTCTACGTTCACCCATATCGCAATACTGATGACGATACAAACTTGCGTTTGTTTAATTAAAATTAAGTAAAACACTATTTTTTTTCTTTTTTAAAACATCACTTTTATCATTTTAGTAGTGATTATTACATATTTTTTAGAAAATCATCTTTCTAAAATAATTATTTTTTAGAATCTATTTTTTTTTGGTACAGTTAGAATCTTTTTTTTTTTTTTAAAACTAAAAACCTAAATGCAGGAACTTCAAATTTTAAAAACATATACTAAAATTTATGATAGAGACAAACGGAAAATAACTTCAAATTTTTCAAAAAATCTCTAAAACAAATCTCTAGATTATTTCAAGACAAAATCACTTGTTTTAATACCTATTAAACTAATTGTTTCAAAAAAAAAAAAACTTAAACTAACGCAGCCTAAATCTTTAAATGGGACTCATTCCAATTGAAGTCACCTTCTGACTTAGTTGAACTTAGCAAAATATTTAAAATGAATGCATGTTCTCTTAGTCTTAGAGCAAGAGCACCAACCAAGTGTTTGCTTCATCTTTGTATTGAACACAAATAGCATTGTTCCATTCTTCCTTTGTCAAAACAACATAATCAAACAGCACTTCTGATACATTACATTAGTACACTGACTTGTGTCCTCAAAAGAGCTACATCATGTACTTGTTAGTAATGTGCAGCATAAAATAACAGATCATTTAACAAAGCATCAAAACTGGAGTAGATATATAATAACTTATAATTGTTGATTAAGTTCTAAAGTCACATAAGTCCATCTACGAAATCGAACTATCAGGGCTAACAAAAATTCAGAAGATAGCACCATTAGCGCATTCTGTTGCATCCCTTCCTCATAATACAATTTAAACGAAGACTGTAATTTACCTCTTTCTCTTCTTATTTCCTGCAACAGCACCCTTTTTACTGAATCCACCAAAATCATTCGTAGTGTCGGCTGTATTCTGCTTCTTCAATCCCTTCTTGCCTCCAAATCCGAATTTAGAATTCTTAACATCTCCTTTCTTAGGCTTATTTGAGTTATTTCCCTTTCTAAAGGATTGCTTTGCCTTACCTCCTGATCGGTCGCCCGGAGATACTCCAGGCCTTTTCTTCTTTGACCTTTCAAACACCTTTCCGTCCTCAAAGTCAAAAGCCTTATCTCCATCATTGTCAGCAAACCCGCTCTGCTGCCTCTGCTTCCTCCATTTCTTAACAGATTCAATGTCTTCCTTTTTCTGCTTGGCCCTTTCTTTCAATTTCTGTGATTGAATCTCTTTAGATAATCTCTTGGCCTCCCTGGCCTTTCTTCTCTCTTCAGCCTCTTCCATCTTCCGCTTCTCTTCTAATAGCCGACTTTTCACTTTTTCCATGTGGTTATCTGTCTTCACCATTTCTGCATAGTAGTCTGCAGGTCTAAGAAAAGGGCGACCCATAGAGTGAAGTTTCTCAAAAGCCTGTCTAGTTCCCTCCAATGCCTGAGTGTAAAATGCAAGCTCTCGAGCCAAGTCATCGTTAACATCTACTTCCTGCTCTTGATCAATATCAATGGAGAGCTTGTGTATCCATTCCACATTCTCTGGCCAGCTTATGTCTCCGAGTTTATCTAATAAAGCATCTCTGTTATTTACTGCCTTTTTAGATGGTTCAGCTAATTTCACATCTTCTTCTGATTCTGAATCAGATGGTGACATTTCATCACTCAAGTATTCGGTTTCATCAGCAATCATTGTATCACCATTAACAAGAGGCAGCTCCATTCAATCTATACCAATATTAAAGAAGATAAAAACACATTTTAGACCAAAATAATTAAGTCAAAGCATAGTATTAACTTAACATGCTCCAAATTAACAATAGCATTTAAAAAACTGTTAAAGGGTCCTCCATAAGTAACAGATAACAAGAATCTAGGTTTTTTTTCTTGAACTTAATAGTTTGAAAACTTTAATGGTTCATTAAGGGGATAAAGAAAATACATAGTGTATCAACACCAGTAATATATAAGCATTATGTTGAAAGGAAGAAAATAAAAGAATACAAAAAGCACATTGTTAAACCGTGTGTTTGAAGAGCATAACGGGCATTCTATCATATAGGAAATCTTACAATAAAGATCAATAATTACAATGGTATATTTGCTATGGAATATGCTATGCTAAGAATATTAAATATCAACACATAATGATAGATACTTAATAGTGGAAATAGCATCAGATCAACAAAGTGTAATTTCAGTTGGCATTGCAATTTTTCACTAATTGGAACCTAGCACCTTAAAACAGAAATTGCTTCGGAAGCTCTTAGAACAAAAAAGATGAGAACTAACAAAGAGCTCTTATAACACAAGTTCTTCTCTTTCTCTAATCTCTCTGTTGATATTGGTCTCCCTTGCGATTTCGTCTCGATTAAACTAATTTCCAGATTATAACAGAGAGTATGAGACCAAAGCTGAAAGTGTAGCTAGCCATTATGTATCCAATAATCAATATCATGATTCACCGATTCATCATCCAATATTAACTATTAAGGCAAAACCCTTTATAAACTAGGACCTGTTTTTTGGATAAAAAACTTCATTTTCAGCTTATAACAAACGCACTTATCATAATAAGTGCTTATGTGTAAGCTATTTCCATAACAAAAGATTAAATAAAGTTAAATTGTTTTTGTATAAACTATAAGTTGTTTTCATAAGCTGTATTGGAGAGCTAAACAAAATAAGTTGGAAAAAACTTACGAACATGTCATAAGTTATTTTCATAAGTTCTCTCAAACAGTCTCACAAGTTAAACATACTACTACTATACTAGTTTGTTTAATTTCATAGTACATTTTTATCATAGATGAGAATTTTATGATATCTATACCTAAACACAATTATAATTTCAAATTAAACAATGAGAGACTAAACTCAGAGGCTAATGAACAAATCACAGGATAATGTTTGAACTAACCTATAGTAAAACGAAAACAACAACATCCACACTATAAAAAGAAAATACTTGTAACCAAAAAAAGAGAAAGCAAATACTGTAACAAACCTTTGTTTCAGCTTAATTCTCACAGTTTCAGGCAGCCGGCGACGACTCTGCCTGGGTATTCCGGTCGGTTGATGGAGCTGCTGAGTTTTGTAAGTTTTAGGGTTTTACTTAATTGTTCAAAAAATGTGTTTATTTTTATTTGGGCTTTACAAAAGAATATGGGTTGGGCTTTTAGATTAGAGTCTCATCTTCTTCTTTTTTTCTTATCAAATCAATTACTATAATTTTTTTATTAAACAAAAACAACTATAGCTTTTCTCCTCGACCAACAAGTTAAAAGTGGTAAGAAATTTAGGCTTTTAATAGTTAAACAGGTGGTCGGAATTAGATTCTTGGTTCAATAGATTTTTTTATGGAGATTAGTCATTGTTAAATGACAATGAAAATTTCGTACCGATATTATATTGACTAAAAATATTAAGGAGAAAAATTTCTCTTCCTTACTATGGTGTTCAAACATGGGTGGAACTAACGTCCAGTCACCCCCGGCACTAGTCCGGGCTTGGTTTAAAATTTTTCATATTTTAGAATTAGTTTATGGCAAAAATGTAATTCTTAGGGATGAATTTAGGACAAAATTAATATATTTTTTTGTTTAAAATTGATATTTTTCACTGTAAAACTTTTTTATTTTATATTTTAAAAGTTAATTTAGAGTAAAACTGAAACTTTTAAATATTAATTTAAGATAAAACTGATTTTTTTTATTTAAAATTGAAATTTTTATTTGAACTTAAAATTTTATCTACACTTCAAAAAAATTTAACTCCGCTGTTGTGTCTAAATATTGAAGGTGGAGAGTGAACCATATTGTTAGGTATTTATTGCCTAAAATTTGGGCACCATAAACACATTAACAATTTGTTCACTCTCATTTTCTCAACGTCAAATATCCCATACCTACATATGTTTCTTCTTGTTGGCAAACGGTTGAGAAGCATTTGGTATTTTTTTGGTCGAGACTGGGGTATCCACCGCCGAACGCAGAGTTTTGACTGAGCATAACTCCCACAACCTCTTTAAAAACATTCATCTCTTCCACAAAAAATAACTCCCCAATCATCTCCATCGATAACTTCAAAACAGAGACAAACTCAAATTCTTATCAAAATCTTCTCTTTCAAAAAACCACAATTTGAGAGTTCATTCATAGATCAGTTTTTGAGAAAGAAAAAGAATTGGAAGAGAGAGGGACAGAACCTGCCAAGAATTTGAGAGAAGTTTGGAGAAGAACATTTTGAAATTGTATGGAGAAGAAGATTTCGGAATGATTTCGGGATAACATTTCACATTTCGGGATAACATTTTCGCTATAAGTAGCATTATTCTAATCTGTCTGATCCTAAGAAAGAGGAAGAGAAAGTTTATTACTCAAAAAAAAAAGATAAGTGAATTTGACAGTACCCCCATCATTAATTCAACTTCACCATCCATCTTTGGTTTGATTAAGTTGACCAATTGGATTAAATGAGAGACTCAAATGAAGTTGTTCATCCCATACAAAGAAGGGTCTTCATTTTAGTTTTCAATTCTAAACTTTATTTGCCATTGTCTCATTTACGTTACCATATAGCATAGCTAGCTTTGGAAAGAATCCACCAAGCTCTAAAATATGTTAAACTCAATCTTGTTCATTATTTCCATAATAGGCCATCCTACACACATCATTTCACATTTCCATTGCAATGAAACTTGATTTTACGGATTGAAGTTCCTTAAGTTTGATGTTGACAAAATTCCTACTCCATACTTTGATGCTAATTTGTTTTTTCTGTTGAGACTCCTCATTTGATAATACTATTGCATTGCTATATATATATATATATAAAAGCAATTGCATTGCTATATTTAGTTAGGAGCGATTTACTGAAAATTCTTAAATAATAGACTGGGCCGGGCTTACTCGAAAGCCCGCTAGCCCGCATAGGGCCGAGCTCTAATTTTCCATCCCATATTCATCTGGACTTTTTAGCCCGGTCCGATGAAGCCCGCCGACCGGACCGCCCGTTCTAACAGCTCTAAGTTCAACTGGTTAAGCAAGTTGAGCTAAGGGTTAAAGAGCAAGAAGTCAGGGTTCAAATTCTGGTAAAGGAGAAAAAAAACTAACATTATACTAATATACTAACAACTAACATTTGCTTAAAAAAAAATAAAATACAGTTAACAAACTTAAACTATAAACTAAATTGCATTGAACCATTAAACTGAATAATTTAATATAACTGAAGTGCCACTTTTAAAAATAAGTAAAATTCTGTTTAAAACCAGTTCGGAATCAGTTTGCATTTATGAACTAATTTTTATTTTATTTAAAATAGAGAAACAAATAATTTAATTATAATAATATTTTAATAATTACTGATCAACACCGGTCAACCACCAGTCAACATCAGTCAACTAAGTTAGACTAGTTCGAAATGGTTCAACTTAAATTAAACTATGGTTTGAAAGTATAAATCGGTTCTAAATTGAATTGAAAATGTTTTGAGAAATTATTTGATTTTTTCTAAAGTAGTTTTTCATAATTGAAATGAACCATATTAATAATACATTTCAGTGTAGTTCATGAACCACGAACACCCTTAAATAATACACAACTGCAGTAGCCAATAGCTTTACCCGGATAATATTTTGCTTATTCAATTAGATACAACTGTAAACATAGTTTATCTTGCCTTCAATATGATTACATTTAAGCATCTAAAAATTATAAAACATAATGAACAAGCTGAAAGTGGCAAGAGTCCATTGTAAATACAAAGTGAAGGATCATATAATATTAACTAAGCAAAAGCTCCTATTTGGTGACATGTACTATCTTGACAGGAAATTCCTTTTTAACCCAATCCAGATAACCTCCTCCCATGTTGGACACATCCTTATACCCCTGCCATTTCATCATATACATATGTTCATTCATGTTAAATCAATAAAATTACTTGCCACACAACAAACTGAAAGAATGAAAAGTTATAGCATATGCTACTTTACATGACTTATTTGGATAAAGATGATAAAGTACTGCTACTATATATTTGAGATTGAATTGAAATAAGTTAGTATGCAGAATGATCAGAAGTCAGCATAAAACTTTGACTTACTTCAGCCAGAAGATCAGAAGTTGCATTTACAGCAATGTTTTAAGAACCGGACCAGAAATCGAACCGGTGAGACCTTCGGTTTATGGTTCAATCGGTTCAACCGGTTAAACCGTTATTAAACCGTCATTGAACCGGATTATTAATAAATAAGTAATTTGTGCAAAAAAAAATTAAATTGGCCCATTTTTACAAGTAATAAATAAGCCCAATCAAAAACAGAAAATTATGGTAAGTCCAATAACCCAAATTTGTCAACAAAACAAACAATAGTACAAAAACTTAAAACCCTAGTTCTATGATGATAGTGCCGTTCTCAGTGTCTCATTTCCATCTTCCATTCTCTACTTCCCCAATTATCATTTTTCTTTTAGAAAGCTACTTTCACTATTATTTAATTCTTCTATTTTGAATTGAAAAGTGTTATCAGCTGCTTCCTTTACATCTTTTGTCACAACCACCGTGAGTGGTGATAAGGCGGCGAAATGTGGTTATGTCGTTATCCTATGTTCCGTTCCTGTGCTGTATTCTGAAGGAGAAAGAAAATCTGGAAAATTTGATTTTTTTTTTACTTTTTACACAATCCGGTTTTCTAAAACCGGGACCGGTTCTCCAGTTTTACCGGTTCGCACCGGTTCTGGCCGGTTCTTCCGGTCCAAATCCTGGTTCCCATGACTAACGGTTCTGGGTGTGCGACCGGACCGTTACAGGTTCCGGTTCTCGGCTGAACCGGTCGAACCGTCCGGTCCGGTTCGGTTCTTAAAACATTGATTTACAGATCTCACTCCACTTTGGCAACCCTAAAATATATATTTCATGCGAAAAAGGTAAGAAAATATAATTTTAATAATTTGCAATTTAGCCCTGTCAATATTTTTGTTTGCAATTTAGTACTTCCTAAAAAAGGTATATTATTAGTCATATATTAAAACTAAATTTGTCATGGTCATCATATTATGAAACTAAATTATGGATGAGATTAATATATCTACACTTATGATGATACTAATAGCACGGATCAAGTATTAACTATGGATCGAACCTATGACCAAATGATTAAGAACTCAAGTATATTTACCCATTAAACTATATATTGTCCTTGTGAAGCATTCCGATAGTCTATGTTATATGTACGGATCAGCGTTTAAACCTTAATATGTCCATTTATTCTCTTTATAAAGTGAAATTCTAACAACTATACTACAAGACAAAAAGAAAACTATAGTTTATTTAGCATACCACTATGAGGCGATCTTCTTTGTTGCAAAGAGATGAAACCTCCTTCAGAAACTCTGGGTTCTTCACCCTCCCTGTTTTACAAAATCACATGAATTTCATATACTAAAATATTGAATTTGTAATTGTAAGCTTAAGTTTACTAAAAACAACACCTTATTTATACTTACCCTCAGGTGTATTGAACATGTATGCAATATTAATAACCTTCTTTGCATCCACGTGTCCTTTCTCAAACTCTTCCACAGTCCTTTAAAGAAATAAATTAGCTTAACAAAAAACATATTCCAATAATTGAAGTTCTTATTATATTGTTAAATAAAAAAGACAAAATTAGGAAGAAAAAAAAAAACATTAGTAATTTGTTACCTGACATCAAGATAAACATGGGTGGTCTCGATGAGAGACTTTGTTGCAATTACATCAACGGTGACAACCTCAGCTTCTGAACTGCAAAAGAAAATACCAACAATTAACAAGTTAAAATAGAAACAATGAATGTTATTATTAAGTGATGTTGCTGAAACCTTTGAATTCCAATAGAACCCATGGCAAAGAAAAGAAAATTGGTGTAGTATATATCTATAAATATATTTAATGACGTGGTGAAAAACTGAGAGAGCTGAATTAGGATATATAGTGAAGGAAAATAATTATTTAAATGCTAAACGATGATGATAATGTTAAATAAATAAATAATATAGTGGTGGTTGTGTGTGTACTTGGACATAAAATGATTTTATGGTACAATCAATAATTTGGGTGGGGGTGTACACTAGTGTTGAGGAGGTACAAATGAAAATAGAATAGTTGCCTCTCACTTTTGAGGATTTTCATTTGCTTCTGCTTCTGAATTGCTTGATGAGTCACTCAGATTCGTTGTATACTGAGTCAGATTCCAGCTACATGCATGTTTGTTCTATACACACTACTTTTCATCATTTATGTATTTGCCTAGTTTTCTTATCTTGTTTCACAAACTCAAAAGTTGTTAGTAAGGATTTACTTCAACATAGATAGCAAAGAGATTTCACACATTGAATGAAATTTCATTATTCAGAAACTAATTAACAAGTACTCCCTCTGTCCCATAATATAAGAGAAAAAATCTCATATTTTTTGTCTCAAAATATAAGAAAAAAAGTCCCAACATTTATCTTTTTAAGAAAACTTTACTCTCTCTTACTTTTTCTATTACTAACAAGGAACAACCAATAAAAATTGATTTTACATCTTTTTATACAATTTTTTTTTTCAAAAAACCCAAGGGGTGTGGTTGAGCGGCATGAGGCTCATCCTCCCTTAACCAAGGGTCGAGGGTTCGATCCTCACCTTGGGTATGGAGCAGCTTTAAATCCTTGGGCCAGCTATCCCACCCTTCGAGGTGCCTCCAATCTAGCGAGGAAATAGTCACTGCGTTCGGCGGTGGATACCCCGGTCTCAACAAAAAAAAAAAAACTTTTTTCAAAAAAACATACTCTTGTATTTTACTTTTTCTTAATAAGTGTAATTTTTACTTTTTCTCTTATAATATGGGACGGAGGGAGTATATGTATATTATCATGTTAGTTTATAATATAATTTAAACAAAAGAGCCCAGATTCAATTGAATCCGATGTGCGTGTAATTGAAAAAAAAAATGTTCTTAACACGCGCAGCGGATTAAATTAAATATATTCTTTTGTTTATGTTATATTACATACTAACATGACAATAAACAGGAATTTGTTACGAATCATGAAATTTCTTCAATCACACCGAGAGCATCTATTACTAGCAATCCCCTTTTTTAAAATTATTTTAGATTTATTTTAGATTTTAAGTTTGGTCCAATCATTTTAGTAAAACCAACTCTTAGTAGCAATCCCATAATAGCAACTTATATGTTTATTTTAGGTTTTAAGTTAGTCTTTTATGTTTAGTTTTGTTTTAAATTGATCTTTTATGTTTTAAAAGTTTTAAATTGGTCCATCATATTTATAAAATTTAAATTGAGCTTCAGCTTGCAGCTTCTTCTAGAAATCGAGACTGTGACTAGCGAGTTTCAATTTCAGCTCCTTCCTTCCGAAAATCACGAATCTAAAACAAATGATATTAGAAAAAAGTTGGGTCAAACCCAACATATGAGCCCAATCTCATTGCTATATATTGTTGGGATTAGTACTAGCATGACAAAATGTCAAAACCTAGCCAGTTCATCATCAACAAGTACATACCAAACGTAACAAAAACAATTGTAATGTGCACTACTACTAGTTAGTTCAGTTCTTTACACACGATCATGACAGTGTTTAGTAAGTTAGATCCAGATATAATTAAATTCCACATCCTTCCACGTCTCGACGGCCAAACACTTATCATATTATCCTCAGTCTCTTCCCAATTCCGTCGCTTGATCTACGGTAACAACAACTCCGATCTATGGCGGAACATTTGCACCACCACATGGCCTTCCTTGCTATCCAATTATCCCTTCAGACTCCTTTTCCAGGTCATATCCATCTTCCCCCGTGGTTATCGTGGCTTTTACTCTGATGCTTTCCCTTCCATTCACCCTCCTAAAATTCCTTATCCTCCTCCTCGTCCTCCTCTCGACGACACATTTTTCTTTTATGCCACTGATGTATTTTTACACGATGAACCTATGTTTTCAGTTCATACCTATCAACTCATCGTCACAGGGCAATATACACCTCACCCGTTGGTCAATCCTCGTTCTTTTCTATGTCCGTTGCTTCATAATGAGCCTATTAATAAGAAATTTTTTTCGGTAAAAAAAGAGGGATTTGCGGAATACTTGGAACAAGAGTTAACAATGAGTTGTGTGGTTATTGATCCGCATGGATTGCGTGCCGCGAGTTTGTTTAGTTTTGGTTGTAAACCTGTCTTGGTTAAACGGACAATAATGGAATGGAAGTGGATTCAAGTAGTGTACGAGACTTTGCTGCCGGGGTTGTCAGGCTTTTACACAGAGCTGGTGAAGTGTCGGGTAGAGTTCAGATGTGAATGGGATGATAAAGATAGGTTCCATGTGACTGATTATGGTTACATCAAAATGGAGGACATGAATGGAAAACCTGTGTGGGGTAGGCATGCTGCAGTCATACTTCTCAATGCTATTAGAAACGCCGAGAGGATGAAGAAGCAGATCAACTAATTTATCGTGCTTGTTGGTTGTGCTGTTAGTTTTTGTGATTTTCTTGTTTATTACTTCCGGTAAGGGTCGAACCTTTGATGAAAAAAATATTTATATGAGGTCTTTCCTATTAAGCATGCTGGACAAATATTTATGAAAATTAGTCATATTAAATTATAACTAAATTTATGGATGGTAGTTTATGATTATTTTTGCTTGGAACCTATTTATATATTCAATTCCTAGTTCAATATTGGTTGTTGGTTGGTTGCAATTTGTTGCTTCTCGTTAAACTTTGAATGGTAGTTGGACGGTGCATCTCATTCAAGTTTCATTGATCATATTTTGCTGGATTTGCTGCGTTCCTGTGGTATTTGTTCGGTGTCCGTTGCTGTTTGTTTCTGTTTTGGCCATCTGGTGAATATTCAAGGTGTTTTCTTGTTGGAAAAACAATCAAATAAAATTTTCAGAAGCAAAAATAAATAAAATCTCCACAAAATAAAATTAAGGGTTAAATATGTTTTTGATCCCTATAAATATTTGAACCTTCTACTTTTAGTCCCTCTAAACTTTTTTCCCACTTTTTAGTCCCTACAAATATCTCTAACATGAATTTTGGTCCCTACTTTTAAGTCAACTCATGTATACTAATTAAAATTTGGAATTATGTATTGCAGTAATGTTTAATATATTAAAAATTGAATTGATTTGCAAAATTTGAATTTTTTTAATTAGTAATGAATTAAATATGAATTTTTGAAGTGTTTGGGCTTAAAAATTCATAGTTAATTCATCAATTGTTAAATAATTATGAATTTTGGTTTGAGTAATTTTTATAATATTATAAACATGATCACAAAACCTCGTTAAAAAATTTGAATTGTACACATAGTTGAGCGAAAAGTAGGGACCAAAAATCATGATCGGAAATATTTGGAGGACCAAAAACTGAGAAAAAAATTTAGAAGGACTAAAATTAGAAGAATCAGATGTTTATAGGGACTAAAAATATATTTAACCCTAAAATTAAATAAAATCAATTTACAATAATAATTTAGTATTAAATCTTTAATAATTTATTACTAAATTTCTGTAACTTTTACGAGGCAAAATTGCAACCTCTCTCACACAATTGCAATTTTTATCATAACTAAAATTGCAAACTCTCACCACTGCAATTTTTGTACGGAAAGATTGTAAACCCTCGTAAGATATACACAACTACCAAAATATGTGTGATGAATAAAACTCAATATACTTCCACATATTTATAATAATTTTCTATCTTTTTTTTTATTCCAACTACTAGATGTGGGACTTGGATGGCTATCTATTTTTACCAAGGTAATCAGAACTGGATCGGCCATTGAACCGACCGGTGTAAGTACTGGTTCAATGGTTCAATCAAAGTTCAACCGAATCAGACCGTTTTTAATTAAATATATTTTTATTAATATATAAATAAATAATAATTCAAAATTTCATAGTTGAACACATAAAAAATATAAAATGTAATAAGATAAAATGTGATGATAACTTAATATTTCATAGTTTAAGTTTTTTTTAAACCATCAAAATTATTAAGTAGATAATTCAAAATGGCCAAAATCATAAGACCTATTCAAAACTTTAAATTGAAATTAAGTTGCAGTAATTGAAACTAAGTCGCATACTACAACTTAGTTATATTTTACATGCTAAGAACAACATTATATGTTTCATGTTCCTCACCAAAATCCTTACTAATCAATGTTTTAAAAATTGGATCGGTCATCGAACCGTAGTAGAAGACTTACAAAAAATTTATATACTACTGCAACAAAATTTGAAAACCGTTCTTAACAATACTCTACAAGAACGGTTTTTTTGTCTTACTAAATTTAGGCGTTGCGGTTAGGGTTGGGAATAGGCCAGGCCAGACCGGGTTTTGGCAGGCCTGAGCCTGGCCTACGAAAATTATATAGGCCTGAGCCTGGCCTATGGCCTATTAAAAGTTAATTTTTTTAGTCTGGCCTGACCTATTTAAAAGTCTGGTCTGACCTTATAGCCTACATAAAAGCCTACTTAATATAAAAATTTTAATTTTTTTTTTGAGAACATATAAAAACTTCACTCTAGTCTATATTATCTAATTTTTTTTAAATAGACAATATAGTCTATTTAAAGCCTACATTACAATTTTTTTTATATAATCTATATGACCTGTTTTTATTTTATTTTAAACTAATTACATGGGTCTTGACATATGGAATCACTTATGACCCCTTAAAAAAAGTGAAGTAATGTTGTATCTATTGGTTTAACTAGAATTAACTTAGTATACAAATATGTAGTACACAACTATTTATAGCTAAAGTTTCCTCTGACAATATACTTATATATGATACTTTAAATAAGTAAAACACATTCACAACCAATTTTATATGTCCTAAATTATTTTTATTTTATCTATAAATTATAATTATAGAATATAAAAGTAAGTTTTAATAATTATATATATTTTTATATGAAAAAATAACAATTATGTGTATATAGGCCGGCCTGTTAGGCTTTGTAGGCTTTTTTTAAAGCCTAAGCCTGACTTATTTAAATAAATAGGCTATTTTTAAAGCCTGAGCCTGACCTTTTTAATAAATAGGCTGGCCTGACCTGAGCCTACGTAGGTCGGCCTGTAGGCCCCTATGAGCCGGCCTGACCTATTCCCAACCCTAGTTGCGGTAAGCCCAACATGTTGTAATGTAGATACATTATGAATAGTAATTATGAATAGTAAGGTGTATAAAATAAATTATATGGTACCTATTTATAAGCATGTGAACTTCCATCGAAATAGAAGAGATTAATTTCCACTCAATAGAAAAAGTTTTCCTTTCATATTACCACTAATATGAAAATCAACTAACATATGTTAATTGCCTCCACTATGAATCAATTAGCACATATTGATTTCAATTATTTAGAGAACGTGATTTTCTATGTTCACCATAGTCCATATGTCATATGACAATCATTCGTTTTGATGAAATCATTCGTTGTATACAATATACAAATATTGATGTTATTACACACTATATCCATGTGTTGTGATGTTGAGTTGCAGACTTTGTAGAATCTGATACTCTCTCTTGCTATTTTAGCTTGCTCAATTTCTTTGTGTGTGTTGTGTATATTGTGGATCTTCGTCGTCAACTTCTTTAATTGTTTTGAGTTCTATTTAAATGAAATTTGAATTTAAGTCTTTGTTGAAGAATTATAGTCGTTGTATGCAGAGGAGATAACGGTTGCCCAAGATGATGCCAATTCATTAGTATACTTCAAATTAAACTTGACAGCTTCAAACTTACTATAAATTACTTCTGCCAATGATCAAACCCTGGATCTTCTCCTATCTAACTCATATATTCTACAACTCTTACCACTTGAACTATCCTATCTTGATCAATTTGTTTTACACATATACTCCAATTCCTTTGTAGTACGACTTTACCAGAAATGATATGTTGTGTTTTTAAGAAATAAATTTTTATGTTTTGTTGACTTTGCGCACGTTTTTCTCTTTGCATTAAATGCAACATAGATGAAGTATAAAAAGCGGACTAGAGAGTACAACACTTTTGAATATGTGGATAAAAGATGTCAATGTTATGAGACATAAGGTGTGTTTTATCTGATATAAAATAATAGACCGAATATGACAATATAAACTATAGGTTAAGGGACTAAACTAAAACATAAATTTTTGTCCTCCACTAAATTATGGGACAACTTTTTGACCTCAGCACCAGTTATCTAAATCACTAAAATAACATTTTCTGTATCAAACATCGTACAAGCCAAAATTTGTTCAATACCTTAAAGGCTTACACATTTGTCATATGTTGTTCTGTTTTGTACTGTTTTGTTCAGTACTTTTATTTTGCAGATCAAAAGAGAAAAGTTCAATACTTTATAGTGTTACTTAGTCTCAGTGAAGTTTTATGATATTCAGGGGCGGAGATGCCCTAGGAGTATAATCTCTATATAATATATTTAAGAATGTCTCTCTCCTGATTTTTTTCCTACGTGGCATTTTCTCAATTAACATAATCCTACGTGTCATCTCCTCCTTATTTTATACTACATAGATTTAGTTAGGAGCTTTAGCAAGAGGAACATGGTTCAAATCCCACCAACAACAAAAAATCTATTTTTTTTTACTTAGATTTAGTTAAAAGCTTTAGCAAGAGTAACATGGTTCAAATCCCACCAACAACAAAAAAAACTATTTTTTTACTTAGATTTAGTTAAAAGCTTTAGCAAGAGTAACATGATTAAATTCCCACCAACAACAAAAAATTTATTTTTATGATATATATTTTTTTTACTTATACTACATATATTTAATTATGAGTTTTAGCAAGAGGAACATGAAAATAATTATTTTTATGATGTATTTTTTTACTTAATTGTTACTAACCATAATTTTTAAAAAGTTATTAATCTCTATAGTATATATTTATTAATGTCTCTCTCATGAACAAAATTGCACGTGACAATCTCCAATGAATTAAAGTTTATATGTAAAATTTATGTCTCAATAAAATTTAGTATGAAGTACACGGTTTGATTTCCACTAACAACTAAAACTATATTTTTATAATATTTTTTGATGCAATTTTATGATATTTTATTTTATTTTTTATGAAAAATATTAATACTTATATTAATATATATGACTGTATTTTTTATTTTAATTTACACGGGATCAATATTTATATATATTAATACAAGTGGCTATATATACATGAGATTTATATTTATATATATTCATATTAAACGGGAATTAAAGACATTTTTTTTGTAATTTTAAGAGAACATATATTTCTATGAGAGTCTATATTTTTACCCATATATTAATATGGGGATATTTTTTTTTTTTAATTTCTACAGGAGCTATATTTATACTCATGTACGGTTTTTTTTGTAATTTTTACGGAACTATATTTCTACGAATATTTTAATTCGAAATTTATTAATACAAGACGAAAGACTTTTTTATATAGAAATTTAAATATTTATAGATATATTAATACGGGAACACTATTTTTTTACTATGACTTATATTTACAGTCATATTAATACGAGTGCCTTTTAATTTTATAATTTACGCGAGGACCAATATTTATACTCATATATTAATACACGATCCTATCTTTTTTGTAATTTCACGGGGACTAGAAACGAAATATCATATTGTTCGAAACGGGGGAGCGGGAGATCACTATGCACCCTATATTATTTCTTTAAAATTGCTAAATATATATATTATTTTTCATATTTAAATAATAAAAATATAAAATCAATTTTCCAAGTATTTGAAAAAATAAATATTACTTGACAAAAAATTCATTATTGATTAATATTAAATTAAAAAAACCAATATCTCAACTAATTTACTTTAACGTTAACAACATATATTATAGTTTTGATTATTATCCTGTGCATTGCACGGGTCAGTTATACTAGTATGAATTAAATGATTTGCATTTTTTTTATAAATTATTTTTTTTCCGGCTTCATCCTTAAAACTTGGCTAGCTCCGCCATTGGATATATTTGTATTTTTTTTATAAGAAGCTTTAATTTTTTTTATACATATGAACGAAAAGTAAACAGACATTAAATTGCGCCATTTTAATTAATAATACTGATTTGAGTAATGATGTTTATAAATTAATTCGTAGAAGTAGAAATATGAGGAATAAAAATATGTTTCATGAGCTTAGGTCAATTGGTTGGATGTTGTATTATATATGTAGGGGGCGTGGGTTCGGAACACCGATCATCTCACTTCTTCACTTTAAAGTTGAATTTCTAACCGCTAGATTACTTGACAAAAAAAAAAAAAGGAATATAATCAATTCAATATTTTGCTTGCTAATTTCACGATCAAAATTTCTCCATGTGTTAAAAAAAAGAAAAAGTTGAAAACTCTCTTTTCTCTTACTTAGTTGGATCTCTATACCTTATAACATCTTTTTAAATTTTTTGTGGGTCTAGAATAAGATATTTAGCGCCGAACATAATGATTAATCTCATCATTATATGTTTTTTTTTGAAGCAATCTCATCATTATATTGAAGACAGCTAACATCGAGATTTAAATTTATTCTTACATAAAATAAAATAAGATTAAACTTTCAACGCTTAATTACAGAAGATAAGATGAAACTTCAACAACTCAACAAAAGTGGATAGACTTTTTTTTTAGTTAATGGACTTGTGTAGAACAGAAAATAAATAGGCAGCTGAATGAAAAAAAATTATCAACCGGCACACAACTCTGGACGAGTACGGCACGCGAACGGCAACGTCGCAATCCACCGCACCACCGCACCACCTTCCACCACCGCCGCAACCGTATTTACTCTGTTCTGAGGTATCAGTTGCAATCGCAAAACCCTTTTCTTCTCTCATATTATTCTCTAACTGCAAATGTTTCTATGGTTGTTTGTTGTTCACCACTCCGAATCAGATACAAGTAGAATTTAGGTGTAGATTTTTCGATTCAGATTATTCTCTTTGCTGCAACTGTTTCAAAAGTTTATTCTCAATTCTCAATTTTCAATTTCTTATTTTGAATTTTGATTTTGCTAACAGTGTAAGTGAAAATCCCAAACAGCAACCTACAAGTACCAGCTAAGAAACACCGTTAGAGTTAGGGTTTGTCATCGTTGTTTCGTAGCATAGAATCTTCTCGATGAGTTTAGAAATGGCTGCAGAATCATCAGAGGGTGAAGAAGAAGGAAAGTTAAGCGGAGGTAACCAAGTTTTGATGGTAGATGAAGACCTTCGCGAATTGGGGAAAAAGGCTGCCTGGAGTGTTAGCTCATGCAAAACCGGCAATGGAGTTTCTTCTCTTCGAGATGATAATCTCGAAACCTATTGGCAGTTAGTTACTCTTACTTTCTGTCATTCATCTCTTCGTATGCATTTGTTTACACAAATCCATTCATTCATTCAATTTGTTTGTATGTTTGTTTTCAGATCCGATGGAGCTCAACCTCATTTCGTTAACATTCAATTCCAAAAGAAAGTTCGATTACAAGTCAGTAACTATCTATATTCTATCAATTTCATTATTGTATTGAATTTGAATATTTTAGATTTTAGATTCTAATAATTTTTGTTTTGGGATTTTGGTTTTTGGCTTGTTGTAGTTAGTTGTGCTGTATGTGGATTTCAAGCTTGACGAGAGTTATACGCCGAGTAAGATTTCCATTCGCGCTGGAGATGGATTTCACAACCTCAAGGTGTTTTTCTAAAGTCCTTTATTATGGCACACACTGAATCGTGAGCACTGGTAATAATTTGATGAATTTGAAGTGCTCAAATGTAACCATTTGCATAAGGTTTTAAATTGCAGTCCGCAACCGCAATGCACTGCAATTGTAATGTGATTTTAATTCACATGTTAGAATTTTAGAATCCCAACTACTAAAATTTTCTCACCAAAAATTAGAATTTTAGAATCCCATCTACTAAAATACTTAAGATTTAATGAAAAATCTTATTTTTAACGGTCTATCAACTTTGTATTTCAAGCACCTCTCAATTAGTTATTACGGAGCAAACTAAAACTCTACTATAATGGGTCAATTGTATAGTGGCGAAGTGGTAACACTTGATATAGTTTGTAAAAATTAAAAATCATTTCATGCTGCAACGTGGGTCGCAACAACCGCATTGACCGCAATCGCAACACCCGCAGTGGCAACCGCATCCGTTACCGTAACCGCAATTTAAAACCATTGTGTGTGTTGGATATCAGATGCGCTTTTAATTTGAAATGTCGTGTTTGTTTTGTTGATATTGGTTTGATTGATGATCAATTTTGTTATGCTGAATTTGTGAACAACTTTGTTTTTAGGAGATAAAAGCTGTGGAACTTGTGAAACCTACTGGTTGGCTCTATCTTTCATTATCAGGACTTGATCCTCGGTAAGTATTTTTCTCTGATGTTTTTGGTTTTTATTCAATCTCACATGTTGTTTGTTGGCTTTCTTACTCTTATCAAAAGCTAGAAACTTTCCAGGCATTGAACTAACCTCCAAGTCATTATGTGATTTCAATATTGACTTCAGATGTGATCCAATGGAATCTCAAATGTTTTTTGATGCAAAATTTTGCCAGATTTTCTTTGAATTCTCTCTTTGTGTTGTGTTCTTGGATGCACTAATTTGAAGATGTGTTTGGTAATAATATACATGAAATAAGTGTAATAATCTCCTCTAAATAGAGTGTAAAAAGAGTAATATCAACGCTCGATGAATAAAACAATCAATTATATTATATGTACATGTATAACAAATCATGAGTATGTTTAAATATCAATTGTTGTTTTTTTTTCACTTCAGAGGAGCCAAATCGAATAAATAAACAGTTCTAATTTCATTTACTATATCAGTTGATTGTGCTCTTGATTCATATATTGGAGTTCAATATTTTAATGAAGAAATAAATTACCATGAAATATAACTGGAAGATATCTTTCTCTTTTGATAGCATCTTATAGTTGCCTTTAATCACCAATTGCAGTGAAACTTTTGTCAATGCGTTTATGTTGCAAATTGCTGTGTTGTCAAACCATCTCAATGGAAGGGATACGCATGTCCGGCAGATCAAAGTTTATGGCCCTAGACCGTATGTCTCCGTATACTTGTTAATCAATTTCTTATTTTCTTAGAAATACAGTTACAATATATAAGCTTTTTTTTTTATGTAAACCCCCATTGCAGGAACCCCATTCCACAGCAACCATTTCAATTTACTTCAAGAGAGTTCATCAACTATTCTACTATAAGATGAGAATTTATTGAAGGAATTAATGAAGCCGATCTAATGTTAAATCAAAGAAGGCTTCTCACGGATCGACTATATCGTGCGGAGCATCTGATGAAACCAAGATACTAGCCACTCAAGTGGCAAAACTATATTTCACTGATATGAATATTCATCAAAACATCATGAAATGTGGCTATCAGTACCCTTTGTTTCTTGCTGGTATTTATAGTTTGTTTAGATCTGCCAGTGGGTTTATAATTGGATTAGTTATGATATGACCCTTTGTTTATTGCTGGTATATATAGTTTGTTTAGATTTGCAACTGGTTTATAAAATATGACCCTTTGTTTATTTATTTTTTTATGAGTTAAGTTTATGTCCCAGATTTTCTCCTTTTTCCTTCTTCTTAATAATTTTATACTAAGAGAAATAATTAACGTGAGGACCAAGACGACTTCAATTGTCTTGCCCTTTACAAGGGATTGCTTTGCTTTTTCACTTCAAAATAAATTTACCTACTCTGTTTGATGAAACTTCCGTTGGTGTTTTGGTTGAATTTTATACTACAAAAAAACAATTTCATCATAATTTATCAACTTAATAAAATAATTTTTGAATCAAAATTAACATGTGACACGACTTTGAACATTTTTTTTTGCTTTAATCCTCTAATTCTTAAGGGAATGAGTCCTACTATGTCTCGAATTTTGGCATCAAGTGATTTTAATTCATTCCTAAACTTAATTACGGGGATCAAACTATGATCTTCCATGTCAAATTCAGCATCAATCATGTCTGTACCAACCAACGTTTGGTAGTTTGAACTCTCAATTCTCCACTTCTAAAATATTCATTAATTTCATCATAAAAAACATATACAGTACATCTATACTCAACAAAGAAAATTATCTTGCGTAAAAAAAAACAAAGAAAATTATCTCTTTATCAAATTAAAAAAACAAAGAAGAGATAAAAAATATTCACCTTCCAAAGCAATTATTTATTTATTTATTTTACAAAACCTTCCATCAATTTGAAATTACACATTCCAATAAAAGAAAATACATTGCTATCAAATCCTAAAATTGATTATTTTTGCAAAAATACTCGACCAAATCAGCACTTAACTCGTTGAGGATTTCAGCGTTTGATGATGGATCTTCGTCGTCTAGATCGATGTCAAAATTGTTCATAGCTAGAGTCACTTTGTTAGCGTCTTTGCTTGAACCAATGTGACTCGTGGTTGTTGAGAATTTGAATTTGGTAGGATGAAAATTTAGGGTTTAAGGTGGGTTTCCTCTCTCACTCTGTAGGGTACTGTAGAGTGAGAGTGTGAAAAATAATAAAATAGCACGGAGTAGTACATTTGTTGTTGCTCACAATTTGTTTTTGAGCTGATGATAAGTGATTTTTAAAGAGTAAAGCAACACTTCACAATATCTCGCCTCTAAAATATTCAATAATTTTAGGTGATATTCAGTGTACCTATGTATAAATTTTATAAAATATATTGTCAGATTGAAATTTTATATTATATAAATTATTTATGTAAAATTTTAATTAAATTTAAAATTATTTTATTATGTTACTGAGATACATTAAAATTAATAATTTAAGTAATTTTTTTAAAAATCACTATAATACCACATTTATATATAAGTTGCTAAAATATATTCACAAATATCTGCATATCATAATTACAAAAATATGACACTATCAATGTATATAAATCAAATTTAGTCTAATGAACTTAGTTCAATAGATAAGACATTACATTTTATATGTAAGAGATTAGAATTCAATCCCTCATCATCCCACCTATTTATCGGTGAAATTTCTAGCCGCAATATTGCTCGACAAATAAATTCTAAAAAAAAAGAAAAATTAAATTAAATTAATTTTAATTTAATTTATTTTTATAAAATTACGTTTAGATAGTAGTAATTTAAGAAGCCCAGATACTTGATACGATACGGATACGGCGATACGAGAAAATTTTAAAATTTAAAATACGATACAGCTAGGATACTTCAATAAAAAAAATTAAATATATAAATGCAAACTATATAAACATAACCAAAATTGATAATAAAGAAACATTCACATTATTTAAAATTATCAAAACAAGTAAATTTTAAATTTTAAATACTATCCAAAAAGCGAGTCATGCGCATCTCCACTAATATCCTAGAATTTTGTCGCTCCTTTCATATATTCCTCATGTTTCTTTGATAAAAGTTGAAAAATTGTATGCACATTAACCAAAAAAATCATTAGCTCTTTTAGATCTATTTTATTTCTTTTCAAAGAATGAATAAAATATGAACATTGGATACTTCTCTGATACGTATCGAGAAGTATCTGATCTGACAAGTATCACTAAAGTATCAGTTTTTGTTATTATTTAAATATAAATTTTAATTATTGGATACTTCTCCGATACGTAAAAGGAAGTATCGGGAAGTATCTGACGCGTATCGGTATCAGATACGGTATCTGACACGATACTTGATCAATTTTGAAATATCGGGGCTTCATAGGTAGTAATTGAATCAAAATAACACTTAAATAAAATAAAGACTCGCTGTGTGCTCTCAACGAACCGAATAACTGTTCGGCTCAAGCCACCATGGAACAACACGGAGCAGCAGCGGCGCCACTACCAGAAGCTTTTCTCCACTTCTTAGAATCTAACGGAATCGATCCATCCATTTACACTTCAATTGATTCCACTCCACGCTACATTCGGTAACTTCCATTTTTCTCTCTATTTATTCCTTCATCTTCTCCCACTTCCTTATTTCTTACCATTTTTTTGAATTTGGATTGAAAGGTTAAAACCCGCTTTCGAAGATTGCATTGAAGAGGTTGAATCTGAAGTTCAATGTAAACCTCAAAAATTGGAATGGTTGTTAGGGTTTTACACTCTTCCACCCAATGTTCAAATTGCTAGCACTAAGCCATACCAAGAAGGAAAGGTAAGAATTTTTTGAATTGTTTTGTATTTATTTCCCTTTCTTTATGTTTATTGATTATGGTTGGTTGTGTTGTATTAGATATATGGAATTGATGCATCTTCTGGAGCTGCTGTTATGGCTTTGGGTATAGAAAAAGGGGATCATGTGCTGGACCTATGTGCTGCTCCTGGTAAATATCTCTTTGCTCAATCATCTGTATAGTCAAATTCTCTAAAATATGACGTTAAATATCCAAAGAGAGTTTAATCTCATTGGTCAATTAGTTCATTCGTTTACTTAAATATAGATATAATTGCTCATTTAAATATGTTCATATGAAATAAGTTTTTAAACAGGCTAACATACCAGACAAGACTTTTAAATGTCGGGCTCAAACCTAAAAATCAAGCCTATAACAAACAAGTACATGCTTAGGCCTGTAAATTTTTGAGAGGCTATGCTCTGGCTTGACAAAGCGTAGCTCGGCTTAGTTTATTCCCACCCCTACTTATAAATACATAAATATGTCAATGGTCAAATATGATGATCACAATCTACAAAATTATACTTTTGATTATGCCAAGTAGAGGTAGCTTGTGTTTTGCTTTCAAGTTTGCAACCTTTCACCACATGTTAACGTGAAGCTTCTAGTTGTAGTTTTGCAATAAAGTGCAATTGTTGCGTTTCCAAACACTCTTTTAGTTACAGATCTTTCCCCTATATAAAAATACGTTCTTTCTAGTTTCTACTATGAACATGACACGAAAAAACTCACAATTTTACATCTGTAGTTAGTATGATATGATCATGATGCAACAAAGATCTATGATATCCAGATGGCAATTGTGTCTATAATTAGTAAGAAGTATCAAAGGTGTATCTGATAATTATCCTATACTTTGACATATTTGAAGCATCTCTGCTTCATAGTCTGACCTCGTATTGTTTATAATAATGTCAAAATAAGTGTTTTGAGAGTAAGACTTGATTTATTTCAGGGAGACATGTGTAAGACTGTTAATTCTAAATAAAAACATTTTTTTAAGGATGCTTTTAGTTGAAAGACGACGTTGTGTATGATTTTTTTGATTGGCTAAAGTCATGATTATAATGGTTTTCCGTCAAATGTGATGTTTAGGTGCTAAACTTTGTATGATACTAGACCTTCTTGGTGATTCGGGCTCTGTAACGGGAGTTGATGCTGCAAGGCATCGTTTGGCAGCATGTAGAACAATGTTGCAGAAATATAAACTGGGTGATCGATGCCGGCTTTTTGTTGCCGACGGAACAACATTTTCGGTTATTCCTGAGGGATTTCATTCTGATTCTGAATCATGTAAGTGAAGTTTAAGTTTTGGCATTGACAGTCTTGGAATGTGATAATGAAATTTTAATATCATACTTATCTGTTAATCATTATTATCCATTTTTGAAATGTTTTCATTCTATTAAGTATTAAACAGGTGAGTTTAGATTGGAAGAAAGAACGGATGTGTTCAAGGAGTGGACATCTAGAAGACCATGGAAAGAGAGGAAAAGAGCAAAGAAGTGTGGGACTCCACAAGTGGTGTCTAAGTCCCACCCTCCTGAGCTCATATATTATGGACAACATTCCGGAGTTATTGGTCTTACTAAAGGAGAATTATTTAAGACTTTATCTGAAAATGAGATTGCACATCATGGCTATGACAAAGTAACTACCGCGTTACTTTGAATTCATCTTGCATAACTCTTTGCTTACTTTTACCCTTAAAATTTTTACTATCTATTGGAATTTGATTCAGGTACTTGTGGATGCAGAATGCACTCATGATGGTTCAGTTAAACATATTCAGAAGTTTGAACATTGGGGCTGGATAACTCTTCAACGCCGTGTGCTGGATGCTGAGAGGACGGATAATTTATACGCTCTTCAGGCAATGACTTGTTATTCTCTTGATTTATAATTTACTCACATGCCTTTGTTCTTAAATATCATTTTTGTTTAATCCGCATGTGTCTCAATACAGCTGAACCTTCTCACCAACGGTTTCAGACTACTAAAAGTTGGAGGATCACTCGTCTATAGCACTTGCAGGTGCCTTTTTATTTGTAACTTCTTGGTTCTTTCTTATCATGTGATTTTATTCTAACAAATACTTTATTGCTGATTAGCTTAACCGTTGCACAAAATGAAGATGTGGTCGAACAGTTCTTGAAGGAAAATATAACTGCTGGTAGGATCTTCATGCTTCAACTTCTTTCTTATTTAAAATCGTGTCTAAGGCTTCCTATATTTTTAATGTTCTGTGAATAACATTTTTTTTAATTGTGTTAAATATATTTGTACTGTCTAAGAAATTATGATATTTCAAGTTTAATTCTTACAAATTTTTCTTTCATTTTTGGTCCCTGTATACATGCAAACTTTTTGTTTTTAGTCTGTATGTGTTAACTGTATGTTTTTAGTCCTCAATAGAAATTAAAAACATACAGTTTATATAGTTTTTTAGAGACTAAAAATGAATACATTTTTTATAAGGACTAAAAATCATGATATTTAGAGACTGAAAATTTATTGTATTCTCTTGTTATTCATTTTAGTAATATGATTAACAGATTCAGTGTGTTTGTTTATTGTCAAATGATATTTTGCTTTTTCTTGTAAAAAATCTTCATTCTTGGATTCCAAATTTTTCTATCCCCAAACTTTTTTGTTTTTTCACTTAGTTCTCTTCTTTTTGGAGGGGAAATTTAGGATAGAGATAGGCTAAATATCATCATCTAATCTAACTTGCATAATAATCAAGTTTAGTGGACATTGTTTAGTATTAATCCTCTGATGATATATGATATCTACATATGGTATTTGCTTAATGTCTTGCAATTGAACTGTTATCAACTGCTTCCTCTAATGTTTTTCCAACATTTGTTTCAATCTAGAGTTGACAGAGATAGATGTTGCCAGAAATTGGCCTTGCAAGGATGGTGGCATACCAAAAACATGGCGATTCGATCCATTAACATCACAAACTAGTGGACTCTTTGTGGCCAAGTTCAAAAAAGTAGTCATTTGATCTTCTTGTTGCATCCTTAGAGAAAATATGTTTAGATAGATGTTCACCATGTATACTAGAACTAGGTTTCATGCAACGGATAATTTGTTGTTAATTATTGTTGAAATATAAGTGATCGTGATATATGATGACTACTAGCATAGAATTGAGAATGAGTTGACAAGTGTTTCTTTTATCATTTAAGTGTAAAATCACCCTTTATGAAAAATAGTTTGAAGGTTTTCTCTGCAAAGTAACACTATACTGTATAGCGAAGTACAATAAAATGAAAATATCATATTTTTTATGGTAACAAAATGAATAGAGTGCAGCGCGCGACCCGTGCTCTTCTACAGGGTATACTGCTGATTAAGAATACCCATATTTTTATTTTTATTGTAAAAGTATTGTATGGACAATTATTTGTGAATTTAGTGATGGTCATGCTTATGGTTGTACTGGAGTGAAACTGATACTGTATTATCCAAGTAACATGTATTGTTACTTTATTTGAGTCAGCGTTTGAAATTAAGAAATATCAAACTTTTTATTTATTAATCCTATGGTTAATACAAAGTTCAGTTGAGTGATAAGTTATGTCTAACTAATAATTATTTTATGAATTCAAACTCTTATTCTCCTAAATAGTCTGTCTTTAAACTAAGGTTTATATCACTCTGTTTTAAGACCATAATTTTAAAGGATATATATATATATACACACACCACAAAACTACTTATGAATATATTTATTTTGAGAGATTGAGTATAATTATCCTATTTATGTGAGTTAGAGTGGAATTATCATTAAATTTACTTTAGGTGAGCTTAATTAGCCACTGGTGGAATGAGAACATTTTCTAGAAACAACAGTTCCATTGCTTTGCTCTATTTTCTTCCTAATAAGTAATGGAAAATAGACATATGATATTTGTTTGTAGGTGCATTGTATAGGACTCTAGCAATCAAATCAAAGCTGATAATGAAATGTCTAAAATAACTGAACTGAAGCACAACACATCCTTTGATTCAATACTCCATCACTGTAAAAAAATAATCTCTACCCACAGTCTTTTTTGCTATTATCACAGCTTCAATTGTATGCGTCAATTTGTGCTCTTTCTTTCTCAATTGCATTGCTTATTGCTTAGTTACCAAAGTGTACACTTTACTTTTCAGTTTGACAAATGTATACAATTTATTCAATAATAATATACGGTAGTAAATTCAAAATTACAATATGTATTATGCATTGAAGTGAGAACATAACATAACACTTCTTTTCTCCCAATGAAGTGAATGACAAGACATTGGGGGTCACTTTAATATTATGCAATCCATCCGGCACTGTCACAACTGCTTTGTATGTAGAAATAGGTGAACCGATATTTGTTACTGTCCGACCAACGGAAGCTCCCACTAAGACGGTGTTTAGGACGTAGTGCCTTTCGAATCCTTGGCCACACAAAAATCTAACATAGTCACCCTCGTCAGCATCATATACTAGTCAGTTACCTTTTGAAACCTCTCCTTTTGTTTACTTTTCTTTCTCTTGGTTGTGATTTCCCGTGTCAAACCCTTTTCATCTTCTTTCAAAGACTTAAATTATGTTAGGTTTCTACCGGAGGTATTTTACGAAGATGATGAACTAGCCCGAAGACCCACCTGAGCAAAAAGTCTTCAATTTTGCACCATTCAGACTCAAAAAAGGTACATCTATTGAGTCTAAATACCTACAAAGACTAGAAAAATACCCTTTTTGGGATTGATTGTAACCTTGAAGGGCACATTTGATGGACTGGATAGACAATTTATGAAGGGTAAGCCTGGTGAGGAAGAACACATAATCGGGGTCATATAATGGGGGTACTTTGATGTCAGGAAGAAAGGATGACATTTTATTAATGACATAACAAGTAGTAAATACCATATTCTCTTAAAATGAAAAAGGAACATTTAAGTGGAGTAGTAGTGCCTGACGGAGCTGTTTCAGTAAGATCGCGCCTTTTGCATTTAGTAACCCCATTTTGTTCAGGGTTGTGAAGTATGAATACATGATGTTGTGTGAAGAATGCCATGAGATGCTGCATAAAGCTTTAACATGACTGAGATGAATGCTCACACTCACATGTATTACCAATGCACAAGGTATGAATGGCAACACCGAAATTTGTTTTCGATCTCATGGTAAAGTTGCTGGAAAGTGGAAAATAATGCAGACCTATTTTCATGAATAATAACCATGTAAAATTTGATAAATATTATTGAATGTAAGAAAGTATCTAAACTCCAAAGTTGACTTAGTATGACTAGGAGTTAGAACCCATAAATTAATAGACTAGAGAAAAAGGAGACCTAATTCCGCTATAGACTTAATTAGGAAACTGATACATATGTTTCTTGAGCTAACACAGTTCACAAGATGGAATGAAAATCTTGGACAAGGTTCACACTAATCGCTGTAGCTTTGTCAGGCTAGGAAGACCCAATTCAGCATGTATGAGAAGGGAACCTGTGGCATTGTCAATGCCAAGGTTGTCGGTAAGTTGGTAGAAGTTTTTAAACTCACATCTAATGGCAATCATCTAACCTGAAATTTGATCCTGCGAGAAAATAAAATCTCTAGTAAAAGATATGTCACAATCAAGAGAGCAGTTTAACCGGCTAATAAAAAGTAAATTAACTGGAAAATTTGGAACATATAGTTTAAAATCAATTGAAAGAGAAGGGAGATGATGGGTAGTATCAAACCCATTTGGACTCTGTTTGTGAACCATTAGCTAAGGTAATGTGAGAATAACCAGAGGGAGAGAGTTTAGTGACAAGGGATTTATTACTGCAGTTGTTATCAGTGGCATTATAATCCAGAACCCAAGGACCAAGAGATGTGATTTGAAATACAAGCAAACAAATTACCATTGTGTACAATAGAGGTAGTGGAGGCTAAACAGTTGTTCCTCAAACAATTTCAACATAGCAACTATTTGCCATATGGCTAAACAAATTGCCATATGATATTGTGTAACCATTATTACCCTATTGGCATTATTCACAGCTATGAATTATTTCTAACCAATCAAAATGTCTGTAGTAGTAATGTAAAGTTATTCTTTAAAATTTTATTTTAGGTCATATTTTATGGCTCATCGAATAATATTTTATCTGCTATTGAGTTTTTTTATTCACTAGAGGGAGCATTAGTTTTGCCAAAATGTTCTGATTTAAAAAAACAATTACTTTTTTGGATTTTATGCTGTAGTTTGAAGATAACGAATCTGATGTCAGTTAGTTGTACATTTTAGATGAGCATTTCTAGCACTTACAATTTTCCTTATCCTCTAAATATTAATTCATGCTTTTTTCTATTTTCACAGTTTGTGCTTATAAGTTCATAATGTCCTCTGCAGGTAATTGGCCATCAGAAGATGTTCTTGCTCATTATTGCTTGTCACATAGAGATATATTCAGGTTTGAGTATCTATATATTTTCTTTCATGGAGATTTTATTCAGCTTTGGATAACTATTATTATATTTTACCTCATTTAACCTCTGTGTATTGCTAGCATCATTTTGACTGTTATTTTTCTGTGACCTCAGACTGGTATAATTTCTGTTAGGTCTAAAAAAGTTATTGAGCTTGGCTCTGGCTATGGTTTGGCTGGATTTGTTATTGCAGCTGTTACTGAGGCATCAGAGGTTGTGATCTCAGATGGAAATCCACAAGTAGTTGATTGTATCCTTTTGCTATACTTATTGATGACAACATTTTTTATTTACTTGTGTTTGTAAAAGAGATAGTTTGTATTGTAAAAATTCAATACTTATTCCATAAATGAATGTGAGGAAGGGAAAATAATGTCTTCTGAGTATAAATTTAAACAAAGTTCTTTTCTTTCCCTTTATATTTTTGGTGATAAACATGAAACAGAAATAGGTAATATGTTGATGCCTTATGTGTGTAAAATCTTATTTTGTAATACATTTTGATCAGTTGATAGTTAATACCATTATTAGTTTACATGTATTTTCCCTAAACCTTATTTGAACTTATTTGCAACTCCTGAGTTTTTACTCAATGCAGCGTGATGACATGCTGTTAAGGGGACAAATATAACGATTAGTTATAGACAAACACAGACAGTGAGAGACTTTGAACATTCTATCAGAGTGTAGTATTTCCTACTTTTGACAATATGGAAGTAGCCCAAGTATTGGCATTTACTCTGTCTCAACTTCAGCTGTTTTAGTTTAGTTATGGAAAGGAAAAGACCACTCATGAAATACCACACTCTGAATATTACAAAAGCAAATTGGTGTTATTTGATCTTGTCTTCATGTTTGTATGAATGTATGTGTGCATGCACCGATAGACAGATTAGTTGTGTAAGTCTAACCTTGACTATCCATATATAATTGTATAATTAGGATTATATTGTCTCATGAGAGTGTGTTCTCACTGATGCATCCCTATATAATATAAGTCTTAAAAATCATTTATGGTTGCAAGTAGTGAGATCTTTAAAAAAAAAGCATCAGAGTACTGTTGTACATGTTTGACGTTTCTCACTTTGTAGTGGAATTTAAGAGGTATATTTCTGGTCCTAATGTAATGAACAAAATATCTAAGGTTTGTTTTTATTTTTATTTTTATTTTTTAAGGTTGCATGGAATATTATGCCTTTTGAGAATATACTTCATTAAGTATTTTCTTGTCAAATGGATTGCTCTTCCATGACAATCAGATACTCAGCGTAACATTGAAGCCAACTCTGGAGTATTTGGGGATACCGTTGTGAAGTCTATGATGCTTCATTGGAATCAGGAAGATACTTCTAGTGTTGCAGACACTTTTGATATTATTGTTGCAAGTGATTGGTAAGATCTTTATTTGAATCAGGAGATTTCTATTTGAATTTTCAACTGTTCTATATTTGCATACTTTTCCCACTTAGATTAAAATCTTATTTGCAGCTCTAGTTACATAGTTGTAACCTCTTACTGAATGGAAATTGTTATTTATGCCAATAGCATTTTCTATTAATAATTTTGATTAATATAAGAATCAAAGGGTTCAGCATGTGGTGATAATCACGAGCATTAAATATTATATATATTGTTTATTTGGTGGAAGTTTTTTTTTCTTTGATGAACAATTTGTTACATTCATGTTATGGTTGGTCAATGGAGTTACTTTTTTTCTGTTTCCTTTTGTTAACTTTTAATCAGTTTCAATTTTTAAAGTTGGATATGTTCAGATAACTAAGTTTATTTGCAAGTGGTGATATCAGCAGATTCACATGCATGTAGCTTGACTTGCCTTTTGTTTTGGTCTTTATGCTAATCTTATCTTTATATTAAGACATTGAATGGCTATTTTGACAGCACTTTCTTTAAGGATTTCCACAGAGACCTTGCTCGAATTGTCAAGCACTTGTTATCAAAAACAGAATCTTCTGAGGCTCTATTTTTAAGTCCGAAAAGAGGCAACTCATTGGACCTCTTCTTGGAGGTGGCTGAAGAAAATGGCCTGCATTTCAGTGTAACGGAGAACTATGACAAAGAAGTCTGTAAACGTCATGAAGGGTTCTTGAATGGCGCAGATAGGGACTCGTGGCCCAGTTATGAGACAGGTCACTGCTATCCACTCTTAATAAGAATCACCCTTTGAACTTTCTTCTAGACATTCTGCTTGGGGCCTCCTTTCATTGTTGGTTGACTGTTGTTAAAGATAAGTAGAAATCTATTCCTCCAACAGAGGAAATGTCTGGTGCAGACACTTACCAATTGCATGCTTATCTAATTTTTTTTGTTGGGGTCGCATCTTCAATAGACATTACTATTCTCATCCGCGAAGGTTCAAATGAATGTGAAGCTGATGCGGTTATTCACGTCAAAAGTGAAGATTAAATATCTGTCACAAAAGTACTTGAGATTAGTAAAAACCTTTTTTAGCCCACTTGATCTTTATAAGCTGAAAGAAAGGAAAAGTAATCTATAATTCATGTGGTATAAAATATTACTAATAGTGATTAAAATGCTTGCACAAGTGTGTCCTGATTATGATTAAAAAATGGAAAGTTAGATGAATCATTTATGGATTGATTGGTTGTGGTTTTATTATTGTGATGGTTTCTGCAATGCAACTTTTGATAGAAAAAGTTCCCCCTATCTTCATTTAAGCATAATAGTTAGTTACAAGGACAAAGCTTTTAGAAGAGAAGTCCATTGAGTGAGCAAAGCAACTTCACCAATGGGATGAAGTTGTACTGTGTCAAAAGATAACATTTGGTTCAATTAAACTAGAAATTTATGCAAGTGGAAATTGATGCTTTTTTCTTGTATCTAATAGTAATAGTAATGAGATGTTGTTTTTGTCTTTGTAGTGAGATTTAAGTATGGACATGACTTAGCATTCTTAGCTATTAAGGAAGGAACTATTATTAGTATTATTAATTTTTATTTATTGCTTTGTCGATTGGATTTGACTGAATTTTGCACCCTTATCAAATTTACATAACTCTTTTTTCTTTAAAAAAAGGATGGTCTAGTAGTGTCTCTTAGAAAAGGGTGGGGGGCCAGGGACAAGGCTAAGACGGTTCATGCTTGGTTATAATAGTATATACTGGCCTACTGGGTGGTAAATAAAAAGTTTCCAAGAAAGTCCCAAAAAAATCCCATAGGACTTTTCGATCCAAGAAACATGTCAACCAGTACTGAATATTTTTCATGCATATATGACTGAAAGTAACTAACCAAAGTTTGATGTATCAAGAAAATGTTAATGACCAATGATCTACCATTTTTTAACTTTTGGATTGTTATGTTTTCATGACTATTACAATAGTAACATTTTCATGCATATAAACCTGAAAGTGACTGATTTATGTTTGATATCAAGATACTGTTAATTGTTAACTATCAACTTCCTGTTATTTCTATATGCCAAAACTATCCCACTTAGTTGACTTTCTCAGCTAGGGATATGTTATGTTCTCCAATGTCAAAAATTAATACACCATCAATAAATTCACTTTTCCTGAGCTTGCAACTTGCAAGAGATTGAGTTTCAAAGTGTGGGTGATTGCTGCTACCAATATGATTAAACCCAAATGGAGATTAAGGAATAAAGGCTGAATAGGATTAAGACAATTGCTCTTCGCTCTTTCTAAATTAATTATAATCCCCCCATGTACCTCCATCTACGGAGAGATATCTTCCTAGTGTAAATCATATCGGAAGATATTTTTTTAGTACTGCAAATTTTACCAGAAAGTTTCTCTTAATATTATCTTTTTTTAATATGAACAATGCAAAGATACAAAAAATAACTATCAAGGATTAAAGTCTCCCAAGAGTTTTGTACCAAAAAAAAAAAAAAGTCTCCCAAGAGTTGAACTCCCAAAAGAGACTAAAAAGTCGGACACCAACTAATACCTAATAATGCCTCAGTTCAGTAGAACTTTGCCACCCCTCTGCTACCATATTAGTAGAATGATACCTTTGCTAACTATATCATTTGTCCCTCTTTATTCAGTACCGGGGACAAAAGCCTTAATTACATTGGATTGGAGCTCACACTATTTAGGACTCAGCCTATAGATAGTGCACAGCTCACCACACCTTGACAGAACTTAGTTTTTCCATTGCCTCAATTAAATCTTTCCATTGCCTCAATTAAATCTTATTTTGTTTAGTACTTTAGCATGTGTGTATTACCTTAAACAATGTATCACCCAATTTAGTAGTACTTCAGGCTTCAATCATGCTTTAACTTTGCCAATTGTCCTATTGACCCAATTAGTGCCATGTCCAATCAAAAGTTGATCCTGATGACTGTGGCATGATCTCTATCTTGTTCTACATTGGTTCAAAAAAATATTCATGATGATGACAATTGACATTTATCACATTCTAAAATTAGATTAGAAGCACTTGTGGTCGTGGACCAATTTTATAGATGTGTTCAATAAGAATCTACCATTTTTAATAGATTTAACGCAACAGTTAATTTTATGCAGATAAGTACTTTTTTTTTTTTTTGACAATATGCAGATAAGTACTTGTAGTGTGTAAAATTAAAATTTTTTACACTTATAATTTTGGGCGCTCCCTTAATAACCGTTGGTTTAGGTCTATTAGACTATTAGTCAGTTGAGTTTGTTCACAATCACATTGCCTTTGAGGTACACAATTAAACATTAAGGAAAAGTTGATGCTGGAAAGTCATAAACAACTAGTAACGATTGGGCTTTAATTTGTTATCTTATCTTGGGACCAAAAGCGGGTTGATTATGATTTATTTTCTTGACTGAAGTATGATTTCTTTTCAGTGCTATAACTTTGTTGATTATGATTTATTTTCTTCACTGAATTATGATTTCTTTTCTGTGCTATAACTTGTTATGTTCATGTTCTAGTGATGTCTGAAATGTCTCAATTGAATCCCTAAATAGCCTACAAATTAGTCCATAAATTATAGCCCGACTTGAAAAATATGTCGAAATTTATTAGGTCGGAAGTCCATGACAGATGTTCGATCCCGGTGCTTTCACTTTGTGTCAGTTGTGTATGATTTTTCTAATGACTTGTCATTTTGTCTATGTAACAAAAAATAACCCCACAAAGTAGTGTGTGTTGGGATTTATTTTGAATGAATTGATTTGCAAAACTAGATTTTAAAATGATTTATGTTGGTTAAAAATAATTTGAATGTAAATTAATATTTGCATTTTTTTTAGTTTCTATGATATAGGTATAAAAATTTTACCACTGTTTCATTTTAAAAATTTGCTTTCACAAGTAAAATTTTTTGTATGTTTGATTTTGCGGCAAAATACGGCCTCCGACCTCCAGCTAACTTCACTCTTTTTAATTTTCCAAATTTCCATGGTTTGAAGAATGCTTGAAAGTGGAGTAACAATTCAAATTGGAAACCAAATGGTCAAGAGTAATAAATAATATTGGTGCCCTAAATCAAGTATTTGAGACTCTTTGGTGCACATCTTCGTTATAGCCCTAAACAATGCTAGTCGAATAATTTTTTTAGCAATTCATATTATTTTCTAAAGCTCCATAGTTTTGAAGTTCAACCAATGAAAAATACAAAAGCAAGCACCATTGTCATATTAAACTTTCACCTCATTTTCTCATCTTTTTCTTTCGTCACCTATATATCTTTTGGTCGAACTAAAAACAATATAGGTTACTTCCTAATGACATTTCACAAAAGGGTATGAAAATACCTTATTCTAGCAATTTGTCTGTGAATATCATATAGACGCCTGGGATTAACTTTTTCTATACGATTGATTAATCAACCCAACATTCATCACAAAGTTTAAAAACATGATTTATCCCCAAAAAAAAGTTTAAAAGCACAATTTCAGCCAAGTTGAAAATATCTACTTAATAATATCTTCTAATCGTTTACTCAAGGTGATGAATTTCACAATCCCATGAGTTGGTATATATTTTCTTACAAAGTAAAAGTAAAGTATCTACGCATATAACTTGAAAAATTAATCATTCAAATTAAATTAGATTTATTTAAGGGATTAAACTTTTCCAACAAAAGACCTTCATTTAGGGGCGGATCTTCTTTGGGGTGAAGGAGACATGACACCTGTCAGATATCTTATATATACTATATACTATATTAGGTGTACTTATACTATATTAGGCAAATGATACTGTGTTCAAAAATTGCTCCTAAGGGTGTATTATTTATTGACATGATATTTGCTTATTAGGAGTGGTTTTTAAACACAATATCATGAGTTGAAGTACTTATAAGCAACATTCAGGAATCAAATCCATTGCCAATTGTCAAGGGATCTAAATATCTTACCATTTAAACCAATTAATGTGAAAAATCACATTGAATATAATCTAATTGAACTTAAGTAATTAATAAATTTTTACTTAATATGACTTTTTCGAATGAACTTGAACTTAATTAGATGAAATAATTTTTAGCTAAATTTTACTTTATCTCCTGACCAAAATCTAGATCACTACGGTCCAGAGTCCAAAAAACTAGATGTTTAACAAAAAAAAAAGTTACATTTAATGTAGATACCTACCCCTTTTCCATACATATTTTTCCTAAGCTTTTTGATACATATTTTACATTTCAATTTTTCTCTTTCTGACCATGTATATTTCATCAAATCTATCTCACTTTTTTCTCATTTCTGGCCTCTCCAATTGAGCGTGTACACGTTTATGATGGGAATATCCGTCATTCCTCCACCACACTCCCAAAATAAGTCACATATATAAAGGACAAAAAAAAGTCAAATGATACAAAGAACAAAAACAACAACTTCAACAAAATGATTCATTAAAAATGCTTATATAATTCACATAGAATTCAACAATCATAATCTATGTTAATTAATTACACCAACCAACTACATGTTTAATTTGATCCTTTTCCTATGTCATAAAGGGTATGATCAGAAAATGCAAAATGAAATGTCACTAAGAAAAGGACACATGGAGACTAATAAAAGATTAAATATGAAAAAATGAAAGTGATAGCCATAAAAAATATAGACATGGAAAATAAGTTGAAAATGGTTGGCTGCTTATTCTTGTGGAGTCCCCAGTTGCTAAATTGGCTATCCATGATTTAGTAGCTACTACAGCTTGGTCTACTGATGATCCTGGTCCTGACTGCATCAAAGACTTCAAACTGCAAAAAATAATTAAGGGACAAAAAATCAACAAATATCTTCAATTATGTTATGTCCTAGTCATAAAAAAGATTTTATCATGACACTAATTAACCAAGATATAGTGGAAAGAGGGAAGGATAATAGAAAAAAAGTGGTGGATGACACCCTGAAAAAGTTCCACAGGATGATGAAAAGAGAGAATAGTTGTAAAATGAAGTATAAGACAAAGAAAAACATGAAAAAAGAAATCAAATAACACTTTTCACAATTAGTTTTCTTTATGTTTTATTTTCATTTACATTTTTTATCGCTATATAAAATATAAAATATTTTATCTCTATTTAGCGGTGATTAATCTTTGTCAAAGAATATATTAAACACAATGTGAATTACTCTCTCAGTTCCTAAATAAGTGTCATTTGAGTTACGTGCGCATTATTCATATAACATACTTTGATTATATATTTTGATTAATAAATAAAAATAAATATTAGCATAATATATATGATGTTGTTCAATTTATCTCGATAAATATTTTTAAAATATAAAGTTTTTAGAATTTTTTATAATATATAATTAAAGATATTTGCGATTAAAGATATGCATTGACATACGTAAACTAGTCAATTGTAACAGTTATTTAAGAACGGAGGGAGTATTTTCTTTCAATTGAATTTTTAATACCTAAAATCAGAGATCAAACTCTAAGTATTTTCTTAAAATTCTAAATTCTTATATATTTTATTCTCTTGTTTTTTCTAAGTAGACTAATGTCCAAATTTCTGGATATTGCATAAAATATTCCTACCAACTAAGTTATACGCGTGGATGAAATGACAAATCATTAAAAACTCACACACACAAAGTAGAGAAAATGAGTTCAAACATCAGTAAGACCTAACAATAACAATTTTGACATTTAAGAAGTCATCACACAGGTTACAAGTGAAAGAAGATATTAGTTTGAAAAGTTTAGTTTTACCTTGGAGAAGAAGCAGGACAAAATGTGATAGTATAATCAGCAGCATCACTACAAGTAAAAGTACTCGTAGCATCATCAAACGCATAGCTATAAGATTTCGGACAAGCAGACTTAAACATTTCCGAATACACCGACGGCGCACAGCTCGCCGGAGAATCAAATGCGCCGCTGCAACAATACTCGGCTTTCCCAAACGCACCACACGCGCTATTACATGCGTCACCACCATCCACTCTCAACTCCGAAGGACACCTCCGGTTAATATCTTCACTACATCCGGTGGCCTCACATGATCCCGAACCGCCGTTAGTTTCCACGATCATTGGAAGATTGTAACCGTCAACAAGACTAACGTCGTAGTAATCGGGTGAGGTTGTTCCTAGAGTGAATTCTGCTAATGTTGCCGGTGGTGTTGCGCCGTTACCGTTGCAGTTGATTTCACTTGAACCGCAATCGCCGGTTGAGCATGTTCCATGACCAGTTTCGTCGAATTTGCAACCGGTTCTTGCCCAGAATCTACCTGACCAACCGGTTGGTGCTTGGAAGGTTTGTGAGGTTCCTTTTTTGAGTTCGAAACCGGTTGTTCCGAGATCAGGTTTTCCTAGAATTCCTGGCCATACTGTGTGGTCGCATTTGTTCATGAATGTGAATGTTGTTGCTGAAATTGTAACCCCTGCATACATGGCTAAAATTGTAAAAACAGAGTTTCTAAAATTTATGTTATGTTTGAAAATGTCATATTAACAATATAAATAAGATTTAATTCACATGCACATATGTCCGTGAGTTTAGCTCAGTTGACATAAGGATAATAATATCGTATTTTATATGCATGGACGATATTTGAACCTTCAAAACTTCACTTATTCATCTTAGAGACAAAATTTAGCCACTAAATTAAACTACTTATATCAAAAAATCACATGCAGAGACAAGGTGAATATTTTATATACTGACAAATATTTTATGTGAATACTTTACCAATAATAGAAAATAAATTTGATGTGATACATGTAATATTGTACACACCTTTGAAAGTTAGGATAAGTAGGAAAATGAAGAATAGGTTTGAAGAATGTTGGTGATTTGAGAATAGAGACATAGTTGAATTTCCCAAACAATTATTTTGAGTGCTGTGAAATAAAGTAGATAGTACAAAAAACGGAGTGAAAAGGAAGAGATGGATTATAGATGGAGGAGTAGACTATTTTATAGAGAGAAGGTTTGGGAGAAATTGGTGGTGGGGGGAATCTGAATGCTAGCTCATGCATTTATATATATAGAAGCAAATTAGGGGGAATGTTGTGAAGTGAATTAGCTTTTATGAAAAAGTAAAATTTATTTATTTGTGTCATAAAAGTAACTAAAAAAATGGTTAATTAGCTCAGTTGATAGTTGATCATCCTAGTCATTTTCGGGTTGGAGTGTGCATATTTATGATGGGACCTATAAGAATTGATGAATTTTTTTTATAAGTAATGTTAGTTTTTTCTTTTGTTAGGACTTGATTTATAAATTTCAAATTTTTTAACTTTTAGTTCAACTACGTTAACCAGTTGAACTATACATCTCATCCAGAATAGATGTATAATAACTGATCTGAGTTGAAGTTGGCGTCCAGGTGTAATGGTATAAATGTATTTATTTCGAAGTATTATCTTAAGTATTTCACATTTTCGCCCTTACAAGACTCGTGCTTAAGAGGATGTACCGTCATGAAAATTTTGGATTTCGGTTAAGTTCACTCAAGCGTAGCCTATGCAAGGAGAGGTAGCTAAATTCCGGCATGGCCTAATAGCCGAGGATGACTTTCTCACATTGGCGAGTTTTATGCAGCATACCTCCATAATAATATTAGGTTATGACATAAATTTATAGAAAAATTGAATTTGATGATTGAATGAAACAATTTATTAGTCAAATTTTACTTATTTTGTGGTTAAACTTTAACTAAAAATGTCATAATAAAAAATTATTAATGTAAATTATTTAGGATTAGAAATAGTAATAACAAAAAAGTTCCAAAGTAAATATTCTGCATTTTATAGAGCTAATTAAGATTTGCCTAAATAAAAAAAGCACGCATGATAAATTTTGCTCAAGAATTTACTGCAAAATGCAAATAAATTGGAACTTTTCAATGTACAGATTTTTTCAAGGATTGAAAGAAACTAGGCTCTCACCAGCGATGCGCGGGTTATATAAGCTGTTAGGTGTAACAAAAAATTATTTCATAAAAAAAAAATATAATATTAAAAAGTTGTGAGATTTTTAATAAAAAAATTATAAGATTTTATAATAAAAATTTAAAACAAACTCTAGACTATTTAAATAAAACTTTATTTCAGTTTTCAAGTGATAGTGAGAAAGTTCAGTTTTGATATATTGTATTCACAAACTTTTGCAAAAACTTAAAATGAAATAACATATACACAAAACTCTCAAAAATAAGAAACCAGTCAATACTCGTGAAAAAAAAAGGAAAATAGAAAAAAGCATAGACGAACAATTATAGCAACAATGAAATCACATTTAAAGAGGACATTAAGCATTTCACAACTATCATCAATTTTGAAACATGATTAAAATATAAAAATAAGTTAAAGTAAATTTTTATTATTAGTTAATAGAATGTTAGTCTATTTCAAAAAGGATAAACCTTGAGATATTAACTTTTTCAAAATGATTGATTGCAAGGTCGAAAATAAAACATATCCTTAAAAAATCTAAAAGGTAAAAAAAACATTTATTAAAAAAATAGTATTAGTAGAAATGTTGAGAAGGGAGAACATCGTGAGAGAGACGGTGAAGAAAAAGTTGTTATTTTTATCGTAGAAAATGTTGAGAAGTGAACGGAAAAATATTGAGAAAGTGAAGACAAAATAAATGTTTTATTTGTTCCATGAGAAGTGGATTTTTATTTTTTTTACTAATAAGAAGTGGAAAAAATTGAGAAATGAGAATTAGTATTATTGATAGTTGAGAATAATTAATGTTATAGTTTAAAAGGGAAAAAGTAGAGTTAAGTTGTTGTTAACCTAATAAATAAGAGATGTTGACATTTGTGGTGTTACTAACTAACACCAAATCTTTCTTGCAATTTGTCCCCAAAAATTAAGGGATGATCTTTAAACATATGGTTTGATGTGTGCAAAACGCCAAGAGTGAGGTGGATAAATTGAAAAATGAGTGGATAACGATTAAGACTTGAGTAACCTATCATCAATCTATCTAGTGATGCTATGACATAGCTAATTGCAACAAAAACCATTCCATTAGTCACTGGTTTCTAACATTAACTTATTAAAATAATAATACTCCTTAAGCTATTTGACTTCCAATCCAAGACACTCCATGTGTACTCCTTAAGGTATGTTATCCAATTATATACATGGAACCATGAAAATGAAAATAAGTATTGTTTACTCATACTCAAATTAGACATCTCAAAAAATTTGAACTCAATTATTCTCATTATAGGTGTTTGTTTGATTACACCAAAATCTTTTAAAAATCGGACTATATCAATCAACTGAATTTTATTAACTGAATTTTATTTATTTTTAATTTTGATTAACTAAATTTTAGTTTATTGATTAGGGATAATTTTCAGAATATTATGTATGGTTAAATATTTTAGTAGTTATTTTTAACCTAAAATCATGTCAAAACCATTTTGCTGTGGAATGATTTCAGAGACATATATTCCAAAACTATTAGATGTACTTAATCATGCCAAAACCATTTTGACATGGAATGATTTCAGAGGGTTGTACTCTAAAACTATTAGATGTCTTTAATCATGCCAAAACTATTTTGCTGTGAAATGATTTCAAATGGTTGTACTCAAAAACCATTTTACATGGGAATGATTTCAGAGATATATACTCCAAAATCATTAGATGTACTTAATCATGCCAAAACCATTTTGTTGTGGAATGATTTCAGAGAATTGTACTCCAAAACCATTAAATATACTTAATAGTTTTTATGATAATTGTGATAAATTAAATCATAAATAAAACACATGTTTTAGTATGTTAATTTTAAATTAAAATATAACTTTATAATCATCCAACACAATTAATTGAAAATGTAATTATTTAATTGGAAATGGGTGGGGGGAGGGGGATTGGAAATGGGGGGTGGAGGAAAAAAATTGGGAGGTGCGCTATAAATTTGGTGGTCGAGGTAGATATATGAGGGCGCGCTAAGCAATATGGGAATATACTAAACAATTTTCATCTTCCAATACATTCATAATATATGCTAATTAACTCAATATTTTCCCTCCTAAATACTCTTAAATACTTTATTAAATTATTGCCATAAAATAAAAATAAAATAACCAACATTTTTATGTGCATTCATAATAGTATAGGTTAACTAATACACTCATTCAAACTCTTGCTATTAGTTTTTGTTAGTTAATTCAACACAAAATCAAATAAAATTTATGCTTATATTTATAATTTTAATAATCCTTTGTATATGGTTTCATTTGGGAAATCAATACATTAATCTTAAACAATTAATTTATTTTGGTTGTATAATCTATCACTTTTTCATATAAATGTCACAACTTTAATTTAATGAGTTTACATACTAAAAATTGCAGCAGCTGCATTCATGCAACTACTAACTACTATTGTATATTTATAAGTTTTTCCTATAATTTTTTTATGGAATTACAAACAAGTTTCATATATTATAGGACAATTTCAATACTTATTGTTTGTGAGATGTGAAAAAACTTCCTATACAATAATTTTACAGTGACAAATTAAAGTAGTCTTTAACTGTTTTTTATTGATACATAAAAACAAAATGCAGATTGATACAACAAAAATTAAAAATGTTGTTTGTAAAAGTAGATTATTTTTATGAAAAACAATGATGACATTATCATGCTAAAAATTGAAAATAAGTTATGCTATTTTCTAAGAAATTAAAAAGGCCGAGTTATTTTCAAGAAAAAAATACAATGCTTCATTATATAATAATTTAATATAATAAAACAAAATTTAATTTAGTTGACTCATTAAAATTTAGTAGGTTTATTTAACCCAACCTAATGCTAAAGTAGATGATTAATTTACTAAAACTCAACCCACATTATTTTAAATAGTTTAAGTTTTGATTTCGGCCCACATACATTTATGATTATAACCCATTACCCGTACATGGACCATGATATATAAACTATTTAAGGTAATTATTGTTTTTATGGTTGACAAAATGTCATTGATTTGTTCAATATAAATATTTTATATTGTATTTATTGTTTGTTTGTAATTTATTCTTAAACTATAATCAAGTTTAATTAGTGTGCACGGGCAAAATTCTAGTATACTTTAAGTTAGTAAAAATAAACTATATAAACTGATGAGAAAAAACATTAACAAACAAGTTTTTGTCATATTAGTAATTAAAAACTATGACTTTTGCTAACTTACACAATTGAGATAAATTTTTCATTGTCCAAAAACTGTTTTTCATCATTGAACCAATTAGTATATCATTTGATCAATATGTCATATCTTATCTCATTTAATTAAATGATTAAAGTAATTAATTCAATGGTTAAAAATAATTTGTGTCATGGTGAAACATTTGTCTCACATGTGTACCATAAATTTGGCCATACAAACTACAAGCCATGAACTAGAAACTAAAAAAAAAAAAAGAGGATAAAGATTCACTATTGTAACATTATACATAGTCTTACTTTGTAGATAAGTTTTATGGTACATTAGACAACTTCTAATGTATCGGTACATGAGTATTAAATAAATAAATAAATAAAATGAATATTTTTTTAAGAGAGATTATTTTTTTATCATTAAAAGCATTATAATAATCAAATATCATTAACCAAAGTTGTCAAAAATATAAATTTTGATATTTTTTGAATTTTTATTCTTTATAATGGTCAATATTCAATTTTTTTATTGAAAAAATGTTAAAATATTAGTGTAATCATTATAAACAGTAAAATTGTATTTTTTCTTGTGCTATTGTTATATCTAAAATATAATAATAAACTAATAGTGATTTTAATTCATTAAAATAATCGTTAATTTTTAATTTACGACGTCATGTACCGGTACACTTGAATTATTCAAATGTACCGTAAATGCTCCCTACTTTGTATTAGATCTCATTCATCAATTTGAGATCGGACGATGTAGATTTCAATTTAATTTTCTACAACAAAATAATCTCAATCATTTATTTTAATCCGACGACTGAAATTTCTAACTGCATTATACAATTATAGCAAGAGATTTTTATTGTGACAAATGTGAGTAAGTCTCACATTGTTAAGAAAAATGGAGGTTGGACAATTTAATAAGTGGAGGACCCATAAGTGTGTGGTGTCCAACACACTTGTATCGATGTTCTATATTCAATGTGGATGATCCCCAGACTGCTCATCGTGTCCCAAAAGTGGTATTAGAGCTGATGGTTAGATCGGACTCCTTATATCAAAAGTCTTCCTGATAAAAAGGTGGTCAGACAACAGATCCCGTTCAGTGAAGCAACAACAACAATGAAAGTGTATATGGTTGTAAAAGCTTTTGCTTGAGGGGAACATGTATGTCTCATACTTGATTGGGAGATTGTTGTGACAAGTGTGAGAAATGTTTCACATTGTTATGAAAAGTAGAGGTTGAACATTTTATAAATGAGAAGACCCATAAATTTGATACCTTAAGATTTTTATAAGAGTATGACGTTCAACTTACTTGTATACGTACACCCTAAATAATATGATAACCTCTTTAACCTTATCAAGGAATTTAATATAAGAAGACTCTCATTTGCTAGCTTTTTGTTGTTGGTTCCTACTTCCTATATTTGAATTGAATATACATCACGACAGTATCAACACCTTGGTCCACTTGATATTGATTCGCTTACATATCGTGTAAAGAACATGATGTGGATAAGATTTCTTTACTTCTTTTTCAACTTTATTTTATCGTCATCTTTGCCATATATATCCTTTTTTTTCTGGTTTTTCATGCACTCTTCATTCTTTAATAAAGTTTTGCATCATCAGCAGATCAGCTTGTTTAATTTGGCACCAAAAGTAGAACAATAGCTTTTTCAATTTTGTTTAAAAAATAATTAGTATAGTTTGGTTAACATTATGTCATTGATTCTATTGGTTTTATTTAATTTTTTGAGTTTATACTTAGAAACTGAGACTATGATGATGTTTATTAGGATGGGGACGATGACAAGAAGTACAATATGATCATGATTTTAATATTGAAAGGTTACTATTACTACAAAATATCAAAATTTTAATTTTTTTTTTTTTTGAAAAAATAAAATTAGGGAACAACTTGATAAGGTGAAAAGTAGAGTCAAAGAAAATGAAAAGGTGAAAAAGCAAAAATAGAGGATATATGAAAAAAGTAGCATCAATTAGTTTTTTTTATGGCAAATGTTGCACCAGTAGTTAAAAGTATAAATTTAGAAAAAAATTCTTAAAAGTTGTATGTAAAACATTTATTAGTCTAAACTTTGATTTTTCGATGCATGTATGTTATTTTATTTCTCTTTTTAGTTTATTAACTAGCGCACCTTATGCACTAGTTAGTAAAACCATTTTTTATATACATTAGTTAAAGAAATTAAAAAGAGTAATTTTTACATTAGAAATTGTATGTTTTAGGGTAGTATTTTTTATACTTTTTAAAAGTTGTTTACATGACCTTTAAGATATTTTTATTATATCTAAATAATGTGTATTAGTTTTTTAGTGGTATATCGAAAAGATAAATTTTTCCTGTTAAAAATTGAACTTTAAATCTTTCTCTACTCAACTTATTATATATCTTTTAGCTCTTACCACTTGAACAAATATGTCCCTTAGCTATCCTACCATGACTAATTGTGTATTAGTTAGCTTTTCCTTTTCATTTTACCTCATAAAAGATATGAAGATAGGTATCTTCTTATTTATAGTACCTTTCATAGTATTCTTCCCTTTTCTTTGAAAATTTAATTACACACTCTCTAACAAAATATAAAAAAAATTAAAATAAATTGTTTTTGTTTAAATATTGAACCAAGTGTTTTTTACTTTTTGGATTCTTTTTGCTCTTACAGGAGCAGTATATCATAAAGGATTTTACTCAAATTTCACTAATCAAAGATAATTAACCAATATGTAGAAAAGTAATGGTCCCAGACAACCTTTAAGTAAGTGATCGTGTTTTGATCATTGAATTTTCTTTATGCAAAGGAAATTCAATTCGAAAGAATTTACATTGTGTTTAATAAGTTCACTGATAAAAATTATCAGTAGATATTTTGTACCTATGACAAACTTGGTAAGGACATTGTACACAATGTACAATAAGACCGACTACTTGACAAAATAAAAATTATAGACAATTTAGTTCTAATTTTTTTGATCTACCTTTTTTTTTACAAATATCAGCAGCTTCGGTGTATTACAATATCTCTATAAACTGCGAAAATAACTATGCCATATGTTTGCTTTAATTGAAGAAGTTTAAATGAATAGGCAAGTGCTTAAAATGGAGATAGTTTTTTTTTTTTTTTAACAAAAGTCAGCCGCCGCCCTCTTTTTGTACCCTAGTTTTCTTCTTCTTTTCATCACCAAAAAGGGGTGATTTTAGATCAATTTTTGATCTAAAATCACCCTTCGAATTTGTTCTTTTCCTTTCTTTTATTAAAATAAGTGAATTTCACATAGTATTTAGCATATTTTTTTTGTGATTTCGTCGTCTTATAATGCTGCGTTTTGTTGTTCGTCGTCTTGGTGCGGCGTTTCGTTGTTCGTCGTCTTGGTGCGGCGTTGTTTTGTTTTCCCATCTTGTGCGGTGTTTGTTTGGTTCGGAAAAACAGATCAACTTTGATTGGCTGTTGATTCAACAAGTGACAAGTTCTTCAACGATGCAGATCCGGAAGCATAGGTATTCCGGTTACCTTAAATTTATCACATTATTTGTAGGCAAATGTAAACTGTTTCATGCTATTAACTCAGATGCTGTGAGATTGTTCGCAGATTCATCCTTTTATGTTTTTAGCAGTGTTGAATTTGTAATATCATCTGATGTTATCTATCTATTTAAATGAATGAACATCTTTTTATTTTTAACAAAAAAAAAAAAGAGATAGTTTTGGGTTTTTGAATTGAAAATTAGCTAGTGGGCTAAAAAGAACAATTGTTGAAGGGAGAAACTTTTCTCACGGTCATAACACTATTTTAAATGTCCATAAAAAATACAATTTTTCTATGTCTAAATTTGATTTGTAAGACAAAAATAATACTATTGTTGCCTCATCGAGAAACACATTTCCTAATGTTTTTCGATAAATTTTCAATTCGCTTTTTTTTCTTTTTCTTTGATAATGTCAATTCGCTTTCTTATATGTTCAAATTTGTCAAAATACATTATTAAAGAGTTTTTACAGTATGTGTACTACCTCTGCCTCAAAAATATTGTCTTTACGCATATCAATGCATAATTTTGAATCATTAATATTTTTAATTTTTTTTGATGAAAAATTATAAAAATTTAATATTATGAAAATATTCATTGAGACGAATCAAACAAGATTTTATTTGCTAATATTTGTCTTTATACATTAGTAAAAAAATGCGGTCAAAATAAATTTCAAAAGTCAACAGGGATAATAGTTTTGGGACGGAGGGAATATATTTTTAGATCAAATACACTACTATATACTTCCAATAAAATTGTTGCATTTTAGGAAGGGGAATTGGAAAACTACCGCAAGTTATTTTAAAATTTTAGAAGAATGAGCTCAGCCAAAACTTACTAGACATTTCAGCATTTGTGGCGGATCAAACACTATTGTAATAGTGTTGTGATAGACCCAACACAACATGCATCCAGAGGGATTGGACGTTAAACTAAACATATGCTTAAATCATGTCCGAAAGCACTTGTGATTTATGGTTCATATGATGAACCTAAAACACAAGCATTTTATTTTTTCTTCATAGGATGAATAGGTTGTTTGTAAAAGAAAATTGAATTTGAAAATAAGCAAGGCAGAGAAGTGAAGTCACAACTTACAAAGCATACCTATAAATCAAAATTGAACTTGTTTATCTAATATCCATATATTTACATAATTACATTATATTTTTTAATCATATTGCTACAAATGATATCTTATTTAAGTAAAGAAAAAAAATTCCTAAACACCATTTGTGTTTTTTTTTTTTTTTTTTTACCGTAGTAAGTTTTCGTGAATTTAAGGACACAAATATACGTGAAAAATGGCATGATAGTTGTTTTGATCTCAACCGTCGATTTGAGATCAGTCAGTTTTCATTACGTATTCATCAAACCGTCTTTACCGTTGATTTGAGATCAGATAGCCGAGATCAGTTACCGGATAACTGTGTTGAATTCAATTTCGCCTAACTCAATTGCCACCAAATTGTGATTAGAACAGCTCCGATAACTAGTGTCATCATCTTGGTTTGCTCATCGGCATGGCCATGGCTGTGACCTGTCCATATCCCTGACTTGATTAAACTGCACTCAAATATATTTCAAGTTATTTTTATTTTTCTCTTTAAAAAATGATGAGAAAGTTGTACAAAATCTCAATTGTACTGGTATGTAATAGGGTCGAAAATTGCACTAACTTTTTTGAATGTGAAGGACAGAAAGTAATGATGTAATCCGCAGAGGCACAAGTGAAGGTGCTAGTGCCATCGTCGTAAGCATAGCTATAAGCACGGGGGCATGCACTTTTGAAGAATTGTGAGTACAAACTTGGCTTACATGTTTGCGGTGTCGCATAAGCGCCACTGCAACAATAAAATGGATCCCCAAATGCTTCACACGCAACACTCTTCTCACCATTCGCTTCTCCTTCAGCTGCAACTTTCACCTTCAGCTCTGTCGGACACCATCCGTTTAAGTCCACCGAACAGCCTGTTGTCGTGCAGTTTCCTCCGCTGCCATGTGGTTCTACTGTCATGGGAAGGTTGTAACCGTCAACCAGGCTAACGTCGTAAAAATCCATTCCTCCAGCACCGTTCAAGGTGAACTCCGCAAGTGTTGCTGGTGGGATAGCGCCGCTGCCCGTGCATTCTACCTTGGAGGAGCCACAGTCTCCTGTGATGCAGGAGAATTTTCCAGCAGAATCGATGGAACATAGTGTTCGGCCCCATATGCGGCCAGACCAAGCAGTTGGCATGGCAACGACATTAGATTCACCCGGTTGTAGGTCAAATCCCGTCGTTGCTAGCATTGCTGTTCCAGCACCGGACAAAAGTCCCGGCCAGACGGTGTAGCTGCAGTTGTTTACAATTGTAAAGGTGGCTGAATGTAAACCTCCATAGATTGTTTACATAACCAAGCCAACGTTAAACTCTAAATAGAGTATATAAGAATATTCACAAATAAAATATTGATACTACATATATCTGTAATTAATTTCTATTTGTATGTTTTTTCAAACAATTTTAAATTGTATATATGACTACATGCATTTTGTTAAGTTTCTTTCTATAATCCTAGTTCAATGGCCTTTGTATGACATGCAAGTTTATGATATATCTACATGTGAATGACAAAATTACCTCTTAAGAAATGAAAGAGAAATACAAAGAGCAATTGAGTTGAAGCTTCCATTACTTAACAATATATGTAGTAGAAATTAACTACCTAGCTACTACTACTCCTTTTATTAGAGCTATTAAACAGAGGAATATATAAAGATTCTAAAATGGGAGCCATGTGAAGTTGTAGGGACATGGAATATATGTTATGGGGACATTTTACACTTTAGCATTTGTGCACATGCATGCATAAACTGTCACAGACATAGTCTGAGGTTGGCTAAGTCTTTTTGTGTGTGTGTGTATTTGGTGTAAGATTTAAAGAAAGAAGCTTTTTTATTTATAGAAACATAGATCAAAAGTTGTGTTGTATGCTGATGGACAAAGCATAACAAATGAAGCTAGTTGTGAAAAGGATGGTAACTAGCTAATTCACTAGACTTATGGAAACCTCTTAAAAAAAGAATCATGCTGAATTGGACATCAGATTTATGGAATCTAAGTAGGAACAACAAACAAAGATTCTGTGGAATAAAAGTAGTAACCAAGATTGATGTCAAGGTAAGGTTTGGTCTAGATTTTTTGTAACCGACTTGTAAAGTGAGGATTGTATCTTATAGCAGCAGATAATCTAACTGATTTTGAAAAGACTGATATTATTTTAGAATTGGAAGTTTGTCTAATTAAATCCAATAAAACTGACTTGTAAGGTGATGATTTCATCTACTTATAAACTCAATATAAGTCATCTCACTTCTAATGTGAGACTTTTAACATGGTCATGATAATTCTGAATTTAGTTAGGAGATAAGTAAAATTTAGATTGTTCCAACTAAAATTTGAACTCGAGTTCTCCTTTCTCCTGAAATATTTAACTCTTCTAGATGAAAGTTGTTGAAATCGAACAATCAAATACTCCACTAAGAAGAATGTATCTAGGCAATATACACTGCATTTAGAGATAACAGATGCTTTTTTAAAATTAAATAAACTTAATAGTTAATAATTGGTTTAAAAGCTTATGTTTGTGAGGGGAAAAAACAGAGATATTGTTTCAAAATGCTACTTTCACTACAAAATAAACAACATGAAATATATTGCAAAGATTTCAACATTATTTCATGCATGCATCTATTGCTAAATTCAAGTCTATATCGTCTTAGAATTTGGAATTTGTTCAAACCTACAAAACCGGCTTATAAAATGAGGATTATGTCTACTTATAACTTTATGTATAGTTCTTCTCACTTTCGATGTCGATCATGGTAATTTAGAATTCAGTTAGGAGATAATTAAAATTTGAACTCGATTTCTTTTGAAATTTTAACTCTTCTAGATGAAAGTTGTTGAAATCCAGCAATCAAATATCCATAAGAAGAATGTATATAGGCAATATACACTGCATTTATAGAGATATTTTAAAATTAAATAACTTTGTCTTTGAGTGGAAAAACAGAGATATTGTTTGTCTTCTAAATGCTACTTTAACTACAAAATAAACAACACAAAATAGCAACGATTTCAACATTATTTCATGCATGCATCTATTGCCAAATTCAAGTCTATATCGATCATTAGTTCATTGAAACTATAAGTATAATTCTATATAATATATGTTAAGAAATGGAACATAAAGCATATCTCATGTTATTGTTTCCTGTTAGTATATGTTAAGGAGACGTGAGCAGCAATTTGTGCCAACGATATTAAGTTGAAGCATATTATATTTCAATTTTTTTTTTTTGACTAAATTATATTTCAAATTATTGTCTCTCCTTAGAGTGGTGTCTAACATGAAAGAGTAAATAATGTCTTTCAATATATACAATTAAAATTTACTTGTTATAGTCAATTTTTTTGTTTTAAATAAAGAATAAAAACATCTTTTTAGAGTAAATCTTGACCATTGATTAAAACACCACTAAATCTAAAGGTTATAAGCTCATTTATGCACTATAAAAGCATTCCACACTCTTTCACATTAAAGAAAGCTCTCGTTACATGTTCCTCAATATTTGTTAGGTTAATTCGTCCTAAATATACCCCTCCTCTTGTGGTGACCCTGATATGGTTTCAAGGTTCACTTAGTAAAATTGTTAGAACACCAATCGATAAGAATAGAAATAGAAACAAAAATCACAAACATTGAATATGATTTGTTTAATTATGTAGTACGATGAAATGTGCCTACATCTTCATCTACCAAGTACAGCAAAATAGTTGGGGCCTACTGAAACTTTGGACCAAATACAAAGGACAAGGGACGGCGTAGGTTGAATCACTCGCTCGGCTCCCATGTCCCCCCGCCGACCTTGTGTGTTTATGAACCATACTAGGTTGAATCACTCGCTCGGTTGTGCATGCAAGATAGGAAGACTCTATTTTTCCACTTTTTATTCTCCGCACACTAACAGGGTTGAATTCATCTATATTTCTAAGTAGCAAGGTATGGTCTGTGAGAATGGAAAAGGTTTATTATTAATCATTAGAGGGCATTCCAACGTTTTCGTCACGACAAGCAATCCCCTTCCAATTATTCTGTTAAGGTTTCAGTTGATTACTATAATATAAGTAGGGCCTTCAAAAGATGTTGTGGGTTATTTCAAAGTTATTCCAGTGTAGGTTTTCTTTTACTCTGCAAATAGACAATTTCAGTTGTGGTATCCAGATCAAAATGACAATATATTTCAAGGTCAATTTAAAGTTTTTTTGTTAACCCTCAAATTTTTAGAAGAAAGATACTCCAATAATCTGGTAATAGTTTCATTGTAAAGTAAATAAAATCAAATTAAAAATTATTTTACGTAAAAATCAAACTCAAATTCTCCAAAATGATTCAACTTTTGGGGGATATATAATTGTTTTATGTATATGTAATTGCAGAGAACAGGCATTATTAATAGCTCGTGACTTATTATAGTAATTTGCAAAATTTCAAAATATGATAGACATCTAGTTGTTTATCTTATGATCCATGTTAAGATCATCCCACAATTCACAATCTTATACCCCCTTTCTTTGCAACTCACAATGGAGCAAATGCAAGGGACAACAAATTGGTATTTGCAACCATCGCTGGCAAAGCATGGCTTGAGGACATAGTAGCAAGAAAGAAGAGATGTCAAGTTAAAAATCTAATGAATTAACTTTAGAGAAATCATACAAGCACGTAAGTCATAATGTAAAAGCTAGATAGATGATGTTGTAGACGGTGAACACAAATGAAGCTGGGGGGAGCTCACTTTTTGGTGAACAAAAGGGGATAAAATTTAACCCCAAAAGAAACAGAACAATAAAACAGACTAAAAACCACTTGGAAAATCGGCTAGCAAAGCTGGGGGAAAACAATCCGGGGACAACTCATAAACAGTCGGAAGGTAAAGACCTAGTTTAAGAAGCCCTTGGAGGTGAGAGATGAAGGGTTTTCCTCTTATTCAAAGCAATTTAATCCAATGACACAATGTAATCCATCGAATTGTTTTCTCCAGAACCTAAATCTTCATTAGCTATCATGGTAAGAGTTACAATCAACTCAAATTTAACAAGAGTCACAAAACTAGCCAAATCTAATCTAAAAAAAATCAAAAAATGAGATGTATCAGTATTGTCCTATCCAAACAGAAGCTAAAACGATTTGGAAGAAGTACAACAGCCGAATAACCAGGTTTCAGATAATGACTCGGGCTTAAAGGGGGAAACAGAGGATGAAATACCAGTGTTGCAGTTAGAAAACCATTAAATACACACGTGAATGCGCTATGATGAGCACTAAAAAGCTTAGAAAATTTGACAAGCCAACTGAAAAATACGTTGACTAAAAAGTAAATGTTCCAAAACTATACTCGAAACCCACGCTACACTGAAATCAGGATGAAAAATCACGGCTGACTGGAAACTGGAAACTACTAATCTAGGCTTCTAAAAATCATGGTGCGCGAACTCAAGTTCATGGTGGCAGATACCCACCACTCACAACAAAAAAAAGATACAAACACACACATATTCTTAACATCATCAAAACCATGTTTTCAAGCTATCAAAATCCAACCATACCATTCATATTCGACAAATCATTGTTCTTAATATCGCAAGTTTTCAATCCGATGTGAATCTTAGTAAGAATCAACAATTAAGTCCAGATCCAAAAAAATACACATTGTATAACACGTAATCATCGCGTGTGGTTTGAACTTGCCCAAAATCCACATAATCTCATGATCATGAACTTAACTTTCTTATTCACGCATCAAACCACAATATCGCCATCACAATAACAATAACAAATCAGACAAATAAATCAAAGATGAAAAAATTTAACACCGCAGAGTATTGGTAAATCAAAACCAAGGTCTAATAGTGCATAATCAGATATGTAAACCAACCACAAAATAAAGCCCAATTGGCTATAAATTCAAAAACACAATACCTAAACCATAGTAATCATCATAGAATCTTCTATGTATAAAGTTGCTTCCTCAAAATTATAATAAGAATTTAAAAGAGATACTAATCAGTTAAAAACTGTTAATTGTGCAAAAATAGAGAATATGTACTATTCCACCTTATTCCCTCAAACGAGCCTCTTCGCAATCCCTTGCAAAATGTCCAGCCTTCCCACAATTGAAGCATGTGTTCTTCCCATTGCCACCATCAAACCTTCTGTTGCCACCATCAAACCTCCCATTGCCGCCGCCGTCAAATCTTCCACCTTCAACATTGCATTCCCTAGATATGTGACCGACCTCACCGCACTTAAAGCAACCACCAGTGCTGTTTCCGTGGCTCGGAGTAGCGCAATCTCTAGAAATGTGACCGATTCCACCACATCTGTAGCATTCCTTAGCGATGTTGCCAGTTCCACCTCCACTGCAATCCCTAGCGAGATGTCCAAATGCGCCGCAAGTATAACAAGCGCCGCCTCCACCACCTCCGCCGCCAGAGTTATTGCTCCGGTTACATTCCCTAGCAATATGACCAGTGTCACCGCAGGTATAACAGCCTGAGTTTCCACCGCCACCACCACCACCAGAGCTATTGCTCCGGTTGCATTCCCTAGCGATGTGACCAGTTTCACCGCAAGTAAAACAGCCTGTGTTTCCGCCGCCACCAGAGTTATTGCTCCGGTTACATTCCCTAGCGATGTGACCAGTGTCACCACAGGTATAACAGCATGCGTTTCCACCACCGCCGCCGCCGCCGTTACGCCTATCATTACCCCTAAATCCACCACCGAATCCACGACCGCCGCCGCCGTATGAATCCTGTTTGGACTGAACAGGAGCGCCGTTAAGACCGGTGACATCGATGGCTCTGGTTTTCTCGCCGGTTACGATTGCGAATTCAACGAGATCGCCAACTTCGAGAGTGCGATAACCTTCGGATCTGATGGAAGAATGATGAACGAAGAGATCTTCGGAACCGTCATCGGGTTTGATGAATCCGTAGCCTTTGTGGTCGTTGAACCTTTGAACAACGCCGGTGAATCTTTCTTGCGCCATTGATTTTGAACCTCAAAGAAACCCTAATCACAAACACTGGAAGAATCCTAACTGAGGAAGCACTTGTGAGCCCTTTATATATAATGTTTTTCCGATAAATAAAGGCCCAAATTGATATTCAAGAAAAATAAAAAAAAAAATCTGAATTGTTTGTGATTTTAATTATTTTTTAAATCTTACTAGAAAAAATATTTTGTCTAAAAAAATATTATTTTGATTATATTTATAATTTAGGTGAATTTTTTTTTAGTACAAACGTGAATACTTTTTTTATTTTGATAACTTATGGATATTATTGTACTAAATTATAAATTATATCAGTTGTCTTTCATTTTTTTAACATTTGATTTAACTTTTAGTAAAAAAAACAATATTTGATTTAACTTCTTTTCAAACAGTTGCATATTTTTAAAATTTTTGATAAATTTCAAGAAAAAATCATTGACCTAATTATTTATATTTTTATCAGAATTAACTATTTTTGGTAAAGAAAATAAAATCATAGTGTAAATATATGACATCCAACTATCCCTGTAAGTTTGGTCAAAAAAAAAAAAACTATCCCTGTAAGATAGTTTAAGTGGTAAGAATTATATTGGGGATATATGAGTTGGTAGGGAAGATTCAAAGTTATATATTTTTTTTTGTTTTGGTAAGGGAATATGACATCCAACTATATTTTGTCAAAAAAAAAAAAATGACATCCAACTATATATGTTGTCACTCCACAACTATTCAGCATTCTAATAATTAATTTTAAATAAATAATGATAAAAAATACTTTTTATTTTTTATTTTCATTATTAATTTAATCTGATTCAGAGATCAGTTCTGACATCATTGGTTCCAGTCTCCTTCTGATTGCAGTTGCGGGGGATTGAATTGTAGTCCTTCCTACTAAGTTCAGCGTCAATCACCATTAAACTAATTATCGATTGGTATAAGAAAATATTTAAAAGGACTAGACCAGTCAATACTCAAGGAAACAATATAAAAATTATTAATATTAAATAAATAAAGATAAAAATATTTAGGAGAACTAGATTGACCAATACTCAGGGAAACAATCCAAATTATCGACATCATTTTTTTTATTAAAAACTTTATCAAACAAATCTCAAAGAGATAAAATTCACTGAAAAGAAAATCGAAAAATTCAGTGAAGAAAAAAATCGAGTGCAAAGCAAAATAACATTAATAGAGAAAATCAAAAATATGGTTAAATAAATCTGTAAGTTTTAAAATAATATATTAGTACCATCTCTACTCTTAACAAATCAGGTAGCCTTTTTATTAATGGTCATACCCATTTGAGATTGCATCATCTCCTTCTATATATGCTTCTTCATCTTTCAATAAAAACAAGTGTAAGAGGTGAGAGAAAATCAATAAAATAAAGGTGATAATTTGTATATTCTTTTAAGATTTGAGGTATTTATCTCCAACCATTACAAAAAGTTTTAAGCGATATAATTTTTTATAAAATACACTATTGAATTGAAAATTTATATCATATAGAACATTTGTGTAAAATTTCAGAAAAAACTAAAATTATTTGATATAAACTTTCAATTTAACGGTGTATTTTATAAAAATTTACATCGGTTAAATTTTTTTTGGTAGTTGGGGGTAAATACCCCCAATTCTTGAATAGGTAGACAAGAAAAAACCTAAAAAAAACTTAAATATCTAATTTATTCCTCTAAGTTAACGAGTTTTTGGTTTTCGTCTTTGTATTTTTTTTTTAAATAGTTCTTCAAAGTTTAAAATTGTTTGATTAGATAGAAAGACTAAATCCAAAAAATCTTTAAATAAGGGGACTACATTATGAAGAAAAAAAACCCCTAACTTCTTCTCCTCTTTCATTAAGACTTAAATATACTTTTGGTCCTCTAAATATTTTTAAGGTTTCACTTTGGTCCTTTAATATAGTAGGTTAACGAAATGAAAGTTAGAGGACCAAAACAGAATGAAAAATAGTTAAAGGATCAAAGTGAAACCTTGAAAATATTTAGAGGATCAAAAGTATATTTAAGTCTTCATTAAGGCAAGGTGAAGTATTGCAAAAATTGTGGGGTAGTTGGACACCATCAAAAGTCATAGTATTTTCTTGGAAAGCTCTACTCTCAAGAATTCTAACCTGGCTAAAAGAACAACTTGGTGAACTATTGAATTGTGTTCTCTGTGGAGGGGACATAGCCACATAGAAACGAAACATCATTTGTTTATTCACATGCGGTGGTTTGGGTGTTATTTGTGACGGAGCCAGAAAAATTATAAAGTCTGTACAAAATTTCAAGTTTAAACAAATTTTTTAGTTTTTCAATGAAAAATCTTAGTTTTGAACAGAAAAATCTAAGTTTTGCCCTAAATTAGTGCATAAGAATCTCATTTTACCCTAAATTAACCCCCTAAAATATCAAAAAAATTGTTTTGCAATGAAAATTTTTAATTTAATATTTTTTTTTTCAATTTTACTATAAGTTAATCCTTAAAGTTCACAACTATACCCTAAATATCAATAAATTTAGGTTGAGCCTGAGTAAGTGCCCAAACTAGCCGGACCTTGCTCCGCTCTGGGTGCTATGGAGAGTTAAGAATGAAAGGATATTCACTAACATCTCCAACTAAAAAAAAAAAAAAGATATTCTCTAACAAGCCTTTTGATGAGGGTAAGTAATTGGAAATGATCAAATGTATGGCATGGAGATGGAGATGGTTATTGGCAAAGAAAACTAAAATGTCTTGCTTGTTCAATATGAGTAGAGTACAGTATTGATCTTTGTGCTCTATAGATAATTTAAAATGGGAAAAGATTTATAAATAATTATATTAGCACTTTAGTGGATGTCTATCCATAATTTTTCACTCTCCACTTTTCTATAATTCTTACTAGTGAGTAGATCTTTACTCTCTTTGTTCTTTCACTTTTTATGTGTGTTCTATAAATAAGACTCTTGTATATGATCTAATAACACACAAGTTGAATACAAAAGCTCTTATCTTCTTCATCTTTATTCTCTAGCTCTAGGGTTTATTTCTAACAAAGACATTTGTTGAGCCTTATTCTTGGGGATGAAGTTATTTTTCTTTAAGATGTTGGTTTAAGTGCTAAATGTATGTATTTATCCTAAGTGGGCGAAAATAATACTTCTGTACATTTTTCATCATAATTATATGAATACATACATTGTTTTGCTGTTTAAAAAAAATACCATAACATTATAAATATGGGAAATTCTATGGTACTTTTGTTAAAACATAATGTACTGGTACAATAGAAAATTTAACCAATAAAAAACTGCTTTTTGTCCACATCATCCTTTTTATATTATATTTTAAAAGTTAATTTTTGCTACATGTAAATTATTATCCAACATGTCAAGTAACCATTGGTCAATATATTTTATTATACCGGTACATGATGATTTATCAATTGTACCGTAGCATCTCCCTTTCTTTAATTTTCCAAAATCATAAATTGTCCACATCCTATTGGTTTCTTATACAAAAGTTAAAATAGAGTACTATTATATAATTTATATTTGTTTTTTATAAACCGTATGAGATGATAGAGTTGGAAGTCAGATATGATTGCGAGGAATTTTGCTGGATGATAGTCACTTATTATTGTTGTTTTGTTTCTGTCCACGTTGGATTCAGATTCCAATTTAGTGAAACATGTCTACAGTTAGAATTCTATTTTGATGTGTGAATATATAAAGCACCGACACAAATACAAACACTGAACATGATACCAATAACAATTTAAGAATATAATATAATTTAATGTAATTATATGTGTCTGTGGTATCTGAATATCAATATATATCCGACATCGAAATACGCCCTAATCTAAAAAGGGTTTGTTGGTGGGGACTTGCTCTCATGGTTTTTGATGATGTTTCCAATCAACATGATGTGAGAATGCACGGAAATGGAAGTGATACATCATACATGTGAGGAGTCAATATGAATGCTCGGTGCCTGCTAGTGTGGAAATCGGAAAAGGAGTGAAATAATGTACTAAAAGGAAAAGGAGTGAAATAATGTACTATAAGCTTTTTGTGCGTGAAACAATGATAAGTTGTATTCGCTCATTGTTGAATTATAGATCATGGAATGAGTTGTATTGTATTGCACTTGCACTGAATTCCTAACAAAAATTGTAATGGCAAGTTGCAACCAAAACTCATTTGTTTTGATTTTTTTGGCAAATGCTAAACATTGAATCTCTTGCACTAATTAAAGAACCAAAAATGATAAAATTGTCTTAGAATTTGTGTATCACACTTTTTTAAAGTGTAAATTATGTTTGTTTCTATAAAATTTACTGTTATTGAGTTCATTAACCATTGCACCCTCTTAACCATTGCACATGGTGCAAAGGTTAGCAAGACCCTTGATTTTTTATTTGTTTTCACCACTAGTATCCGGTTTATTAGACCGACTAATCCAGTTTAAAACAATTCTAGTATTAGGTAGCTACAGTTGTCTCTCAAGCACAGTTGCAGGGATCGAAAAACTCTTTTGTTTTTAATTTACCTGGTTCATAGGAAAAAATCATTTTAATTCAACGTTCAGTTAATACTTGTTTCACGACGATTCAAATATAGATTCTCTCAAATGACTCGATTTTAACTAGTACTCCCTTTAAGAAAATATATAAGAAAATGCATTTAAGTCATACACTCTTTCTAATTTTACCTCTATTTTTTGCTTTGGAAACCGTTAAAAACATGAGAATGTGAAAAATGACATTGAATGTAATAATTATAAATGAGATTGACCGGAAAGAGTAACTGTAGTAAGAAATCACTTGAGCTCAACCATTTGTTTAGTTTGGACCAGATCTCTTATCACTAGTCACTAAAATAAATGTATTAACTTTTTTAATTTCTCAATCAATGCTCTCATTTTTAGAACTCTATTTTAAGCTTAATCTTTTTTTCTCCTTTATGTAATGAGTATGGTGTATAGTATACTTCAATTGTCTGGTAGAATTGTTTCCCTTTGTTATCTTGACGGGTTTTCTTGCCTTTAAAGGTACCTTTGTCACTTTCATAGCATTGATCCTATATCTCTTATTAGTGGTGAGTTTCTTAACATTGATTGTAACATCTATGGTTTCCAGCTCTTGGTTCCTTTTTTATTCAGAGTCTTTTGAAACACTTTATAGGCTTATTTATAACCTTTCCTTTTTCTTGTACTATATGTTATACTCCTAAACCCTAATACCTTTTTAGTATATGATAGCAATATTCCTAACTATAGAACAAATAATGCAAATTAGGTGTACTATAATACTAAGTCAAATAGACCAAATAGTTTCTTCTTCAATGTGAAAATCTAATCTATCAAACATCTAATACAGTAATATTTTACGAGCCGTAGAAAATAAACAAATGTTAATATAGTTTAGTTACATTGAAACCATTGTGACAGATGACTAACTTACAGAGTAATCAAGCAGTCTTTGACCCTGATTAACTCATACATTTTCCAACTGCATATTTTGTTGAAATCTTCCATCTGAGGTCTGAGTGTGGTTTCTCTATCAATTCCTGCAATGCAACTGTAAGCATAGAGCAATTGGGAGCTTGTTTACAGAGATACAATGACAAAATATTAAGGGCCAGTTGGAGAGAGAAGTTTAAAGCCTAAAAGGCTAGAACAAATGATCTTCTTCATAGTTGAAAAGGAACCTGAACAATTGAAGAAGGCAATGGATTGTATATACACTCTTTAGAACAAATGATCTTCTTCATAGTTGAAAAGGAACCTGAACAATTGAAGAAGGCAATGGATTGTATATACACTCTTCGCGTGAAAAATAGACAAGATATAAATCATTCAAAAAACCTCACACCACAATAATAATAACAACTAATTACTTTTCTATTGATGTAATTTTTGGAACCCTCTTGAACCTCTAGACTGATAAAGCTCCAGCCTGCTCTTGGATTCTTGCAACAACACCTCGATGGTTTCATGCTGAGTCATGTTAGGTTGCTTGGACGCCCATTCAAGAACTCCAAGAATCTCGGCACGAGCAAGTTCTTCACTGTCTGGCACATGCAATGCAATATAAGATAGCAGAACCAAGGCAGAATGTTGAACTGGCTGCTCCCCAAGATACACAAGCTGAACCAAGTGTTTTGCACCACCGAAGCTTATAATTGCCTTAGAGTGATCGACGTGGAGGTAGTTGTCAATGCAAGCAAATTTCGCGAGTGAGTCTGCAGCCTCTTTTGATACTTCAGCCTCTCTTTCGTCAAGAAGTCGGACCAACGGACCAATTATCCTTGTCTCAGTTGCCCTGAATGTCCTTGCCAAACTCCCAATAACCTTGATACAAGGAATCAGGAGTCTCTTATCTTCTTTGTCGATAATATCAATCACTTGATCAACAACTGCTTTACAAGCTGGAGTGTTTGGCTTGAACGCCGATCTTCTCAATTCAGGATCTTCCTCAGCCACTGCAGTAATCTCTTTCAATGCCAAAGCAGAATTGTACTTCACTTCTTCAGGTCCTTTCTCAAGTAGAATCGCAAAACATAACAAAGCCCTTGATTCTGTTATGCTACGACAAATCCCCGAGTTATTCTTTGCTAAATACCTAAGAGCTTTCGCTGCCATTGCTTTCATGTAAGCCTTACTCTCATCATCCTCAAGTTCCCTTCCCTTCATGTTAATTCCAGAATACGAATAGCCTTGCTTCGTGTTACTGTTACCATTCCCATTTGAATGACCCGCCACATGAGAAGGAGAGTTTAGACCCACTTCACCGCTTTCATTAGTTTTCTGATTCTTATTACTGTTTGCACTTGCAGCATGCTTTGCCATAGTACTAGCCACCACTTTATGCATCTGATTTGTAGACCTATCACCTAAAGGATGCTGCATCCGAATTTTCACCTCTTCCTCACTCTCTTTTTTCACATCATTATTCGAATCCAATTTATCATTACCATTACCACTACTAGCCAACACAACAGCATGCATAGAATTCGGCTTATTACTAACAATCGCGTATTTACTATGTTCCTGAACAGTCCCAAACGCAATATGACTAACAAGCAACCTAACAATATTATTCTGAGCAAACACATCCTGACATTTAGGATACTTCGAAACAAGTTCCGATACCGCCCAAGCAACAACAGCTTGAACTTTCATAGGACCTTCTTTAAGAATCTTAGCAAAAACAGAACAAACACCAGCATGAATCATAACCTCAACGCTTTCGTGATCGCGACCTAATAAACCAATAGCTCTAGCAGCATTTTCTTGACCTTCTTTTTTACCTTCTTTCAAAAGCTTCAACAAAGGACCAACACCACCTTCTTCAATAATCAACTTCCCATTCCGATCATTATCGCGAACAAGCGAAACCAAAGAAGCTGCAGCATCAGATCTATCATCAATAGAACCGTTATGAAGAATCGCAATCTGCTCCCAAATTAAACCTAAAATCGGTTCATTAGAAGCAATAGGCGGCAGACCTAGACACTCGGAACTACCTTCTTCCGCCGGAGCGGAGACACGGAGAAGCCAAGAAACATCTCCGATTGAATTTTCAAGATGAGATGACATTTTACGAAAAGCGGCGGAAGGTACTATGCTGAAAACGCGTTTCATGAGACCGTTGACTTTGCATTTGAGGACTAAGGTGAGTGCTTTTTCGAGAACTTGTTCGGTGTCTCCGATGATGCGACGAGTTGGTCGTTCGTATAAATCGGAGGATGATCTTGCGGCTTGTCGGAGAAGGGAAGCGAGTTTTTCTGTTTTGGATTTGAGTTCTAAACATTCTTGTTTGAAAGATGAACTAACTTCTTCGGTTGCTTTGCTTACTTGGTCTGCTAGTTGAATCGGTTTTGCTAATAGTTGTTTTACTATGTCTGCCATTATTATTATGGATCTGAAACTGTTTGTTGCTGCTATTGTTATTGTTATTGTGAAGTGGTTGAAAGATGACAAAGAAATGGGGTGTGTTTATGTGTTGTGTTGTGAAGAATCAATTATTGATGTTGTACTATTGTGTTGTTGTGGGTGTGAGTGATTGGTGAGAATGATTTGAGGGAAATTGAAGTAAGAGGAAAAGTTGAGTAAGTCTAATGAATTGTGGACGGGATTTGCAAAGACTAAAATGGGGTTTAATTTTTATAATTATAATTAAATGGTTAATTGGAAGGGAATGGGGATTAGTAGCGTTTTGCTTTAAGTAAAGCAAGGATTGAAGATGGAAACACGATAGGATAGGTAGAAAGCTGTCTTTTTATTTCCTTTTTACGTTTTGGGATTCAGACTGAAGTGGTATTCAACTTAAGGTTTTTTTTTTTGTATTAGATGAACCAGTAGAGCTTCGTTTGACACGGTTTGTTTAAGAATAAAAGTTGTTTTAACTTTAAAAATAATGAAAGGAGCTTTACAAATAAAAAAAAGTGTTTGATAATTTTTTTTTATATTTAAAATACTTATCTCTACTTTTGTATTTTAGACTAAAATATTTTAATATAGTTTATACAGATGAAGAGTAAAGGGACAAAATTATGCTTATAGCATTCATACATACATACATTCATTTAAATATGTATACGGACAAAAATGTGTTTATAGGGACAAAAATTTTGATATGTATTTTGGTCTCTTAACTAAAATATTTTAATGTGCTTATAATTTGGGACGAAAGGAGTATAATGTAAGTCAAAGTTTTATTTGTTATATATATTGTTGTAGTAATAGTACACTAAATATTTAATTCTTTTTTTTTTATAATTATAATCACATGTATTTAGCTCATCGAGCAGATTAATTTGGCAAGAATCGAACTATAGTCCTCTTTACAATTAATATTTAGTTAAACATTTAATTATTTTTATAATTGAACTTAATTACTTCTTCTTCAAACTTAAATCGTTTTAAGATACATTATTTGAAATTTATACATATAAAATGAAGAGATTGAGCCATTGAGATTCGAACTTCAGTTATGATATTTGACCTAATAATTTTGTTATTTTATGTTAGTTGATGTATGAATTCTAGATTTTAATATTTGGGTCAAAAAATTGCATTGAAAATAAGATATTTAACACTTTTGAAAAATAGATTACACAAATTTTAAAGTTCTTTTATTGTATTTGTATTCTTTAACAAGTGTCACTTGTAAGTGGTAAAGCCACACATAAGTATGAGGATGAGTCCCTTGAATTTTAAAAAGTTGCACATATATCCTCATATATTTTGTATTTTTAACCCCATAGGTTTTTTTTCGCATCAAAGAATCAAAAGACTCAAACCAATTTCAACTTATCTATATTTTAAAATTGTTATTTGACTTATATACTGAGAGCTATGTATTGTGGATTTTTTGAGACATACCCTACTATCGTTGATCTTTTATTGTAAAGTTTGACTACAACACTATTAGCATACAATTAGTTATATTTGATTTACTGTCAATATATATATATATATAGTAGAGTATATCTAGGCCTGGATGATGGAGTGATGAATTCAATACCTTATGTATATTTATATACCACTTCATGAAGTAAGAATACTCTTTGAATTAGCCCTCTTTTGGTTTTAAACATATGTTAGTGTTTGACACTAATACTCCCTCCGTCCCAAAATAAGTGTCACACTTGCCAAAATTGTTTGTCCCAAAATAAGTGTCACATGCTACTTATAACATGGTTTTTTCTTCTTTTACCCTTATTACTTTATTGTGTAATGATTACAAAAGTTAATAAAGTAACTAAAAAATTTACTTTTTAGTATACCAATATCTACTACCAATAAAAAGTAAGGATATTTTTGTAAAAGTATTATTCTCTCTCTTTCATTTATACACTTTTCTTAAAGTGTGTGATTTGGTCAACTGCGACACTTATATTGGGACGGAGGGAGTATGATATTTATAGATCACATTTATGTTGTTGTCTAATACTGACACGATATTTACAATTGTTTTTGTAAATTTTTATTTTTATTGGTACTGATGTGTCACTTTGTCAGTGTCTATATTATCTCTAATATTTGTGTATTTGTTTGTGTTTAGATACCACTCAATGAAATTGAATAAAAGGTAAAAAAAAAAAAACTTGTATACTCAATGCAAACCAATTGCCACGACCATTTATGCCAACTAATAGTATATCAAACACTAATTTGACCCCGTTAATTAAACTCCATCAATCTCATCTCTTATTTTTAAATGTTGTTAGATTAGCAACAACTAAACCCTAACATTCTCTACATCAGTACTTCAAACTCCTTCATCACTGCCGCCGCAAACTGCAGAAAGCAATCATCCGCGATGATTCAATATTTTGTGCTCTTCATTCATTCATTTTTTGGTTGAGATGTTTGTCTTCAGTATTTATATACTAATGGGTATGACTTTTCCATGTTTGTCTTCAATGTTTTCTATAAATTGATTCCACTGTGGCCTGAAATGACCAAGTATTGATTTTGGAAAACAATTAAACACCCAAATTCTTCCAATATTTTCTATAAATTCAACCCAATATTTTTCTCTTCCTTTGTTGATGTGGCTAATGTGTAGTAGCTCTCTCTGTTTTTCTTTTCCGTAGCATATCTAAATTACTTTTCTTTTGTTTTTGTAGTGACCTGTTTTGCGATTTTGGATTGATTTATTTTGGTTTTGATAATGATGCCTATGTTGTGGTGTTTATGTTGTTGTTTGCAGAAGAAAAAAACCACACCAAATAAAACTTTCATATGTTTATGCTGTTTCTTTTGGTTAGATATACATCCGGTGAAATATGAGTTGTTGCTTTGTATTTGTTGTTGTACTTTATTATTTAGATTGTTCTAGGTTGTATTCATTACCTACTCTTTAATTGTTGTTTCATTCATTACACCAATTGCAGTATGTCAGTTTTGTGCAAGCTAACATGGAAAAAAACTCAATTGCGAAGGCATTAGTGAAAGAAGTAGCAAAGGAGCATTGAATTTGCTGGTATGGTGATTGATTTTTGTTATCGCTTGCAGGTATTGAAACTGCATTGACTATATTTTTTATAAAAAGTATAGTAGGTTGTCTTAAGTATTGAAATTAAGTTTTGTGTTTAGAATGGTGATGCAGCAGATGAGTATAGTGGATTATGGTGTGAATCTATTTTTCTTTTATTTTGGATATGTTTATTGTTTGGAGAGCTGTGTATGCAGCCTTTGTTTTAGTGTCATGTGGTGTTGGTGCCGTGTGGATTTGTTGATACCAAATTAAGGGCAAAAAGAGAAAAAATTGGACCAATATGTTTATGTCACGAGCTATATTATTGTGGACAAAGAATTTCATTTTCACTGTTCTATTTATTCTATTTGCTGGTCTGGTAAAAAATTATTCTCTTCCTTGCAGTTGAATTAGCTTTTAAATATGTTAAGTGACATGACATTCTTTCAATATTGGTATCTAAATTTCATTTTCTATTGGATCTATGTATTTTGGTATATTGTTTTTTTTTTTTTCTCCATGGAGAAAGATAGAGGGGAAGAAAACCTTATTTTCACAATAATGGCACTTTCAAGTTTGAGGTGATTTTTCACTTTTGTACATTTTGGATAATGTATTTTGTAATTTAGCACAATTCATTATCCAATATTTTTTTAGTTATCAAAGTGCTCATGTGTTTATTGTTTAATTAAGGAACCAAATATTTTCCGATGTACCAAAAAAATAAAAATAAGGAACCAAATGTAGTTTTGTTATTAAGGTTTGCTTATGACATTTTAAGTGGATACTAAGTGGCCACATATTTTCTTTGGTACATTGGAATTATAAATGCTCCCCCACTAGGATTTGAACCCTGGACCTTCCCCTACCTGATCCATGTCTCAAACTCTTACCAATTGAGCTATTCTACGAGGACCTAAGTAGCCACATATAATTATGCTGAAAAAGAATTGCCCAACTTTGTTATCAATATAGAGTCATGTTGGATCAAATAAATGTGTGCTATCCCTTTTATTTGATCTCCAATGTTACTAGGTGACTTTAGAATTATTTAATATTTGTTTTGTTAATCTGTTTATCAATTTTTATAATTATCATCACTTCGTAATTTTAACAGATTAAAAAAGTTGTTTATATGATTTTCTAAATCAAACTTTTATTGTTATTTTCATTTTTAGGTATTGTTGAGAAGAAGAAGAAGACAAACAAGGTTGATAGAGTGAATGGATGCACAACTTTTCTTTTTTGGTGAAAATATGCATCTTCAAGTTGGAAGACAAATTTAATTAGTTTATTTGATTGCTTAACTTCAAATGTTCTTAAAATTAAAAAGTGTGTTGTATACAACTTTAATGATAAATAAATTACTGTTGTGTAATTTATATGTCTTCCCATGCATCATTTGGTATAATTTATTTGTCTTTTCTATTATTTTTTAACAGCAAAAATAATAATTTCATTCAATAAAATTAACCGAAAAGGAGTACAAGTGGTAATAAATCCACAGAAGATGAAGTACACGTAGTATACTCACGTCCCTAAAAGTCCACCTAGGCCAAAATTATCTAACCATATAGAAACATATACAAGGAGGACCAAGTTTCTTTGCTAAGATAAACATTTGATGGCTTCGACCACTTTCAACACCGAGACTTTTTCTTTGAGCAAATCCTTTGACCCTATAAAATTAATTTAAATAGGTTTAGTTGTCCAATAAAATTAGATATAATTCATAACACCATAAATTATTAGATTGTTTTTATGTATACCATTCCAAAATCTGACTTTTGCGAATAGAATTGCAACAACTACTGCATTTGTAGCATTCTAGAAAGTAATGAATGAGTTGAGTTCTTCATTAACTTCAGACTCTAACAACGTAACTTTAAAATAGCAGCTGTAAAAAAATATTATAAGAGATTAGATAGAATTCATCATTAAAAAAGACATTAATAAAAAAGGCGACATGATTAAATTTTCCTCTTTTCCTTGCATGTCTGAATGAAGGCTACATGTCAATACTACAAAGAACCCCTATAAGATCTGCACAAGAAAAAGTAATTTTAAAAAGTATATCAGTGTATGAAGAATATACCCATATATATTGATGATCATTAAAAAAGATATAAACTTACGAGTACGACACAAATAATTGACATCGTATGTATTAATAAACACGTCTCTAAGGTCTGTGAAAGTTAGAACTGAAGTAGCAATAATGTCACAAGAAAGGGGGGGTTTGAATTGTGCCCTTTTTAAAATTTTGTTCTTTTAATTAATATTAATATTTTACTTGATATAATATTGATCACTTGAATATTAAAGTTAGATTATTAATCTTGGACCAGAGAACTCTGGAGATATTGTAAGTGATAAGCTTGATATAATATTGGTTAATTATATGTTAAAGATAAATAATTATATTTGGACTAGAACACTCTGGAAATATCAGAGTTAGATAGTTAATCTTTGGACCAGAAGATTCTGGAAATATTAGAGTTAGATAGTTAATATTTGGACCAGAAGATTCTGGAAATACTATATGTTAAAGTTAGATAGTTAATCTTGACCAGAGCACTCTGGAAATATTCTGCGGTAATAAAAGTGATATGTGTGTGATGAGTGTATAAAATAAATGACAATAAGAACACACAAAATTTTATACTGGTTCACCCAAAGTGGGCTAGTCCAGTCCTCACAGTCTGTGAGATTTTTCACTAGGTGCTCAACTCAGAACTTTCTGCTTGGCACAATCTTTTTTTCAGATCTGATACAAACTGTATTCTCTAAGCCTCAGCAGGCTTGCAACTTGCTTTCCTTCACTTGGAAAGACTTTTACAATTTCACTCAAACTAACTTGAAAGTTAGAATTGAGAAGGTAGTGATGAGTATGATGGTTTGGTTTTTGAAACAAATGGTTCTCAACTCATGTTTGAGATTCAATCAAGCAATAGCTCAAGTATGATTATGATTTGAAAGTAGTGAGGGCTTTTTGTAGCTTTGCTTTGTTTGTTGAAGAGTTTAGTAACTTGCTTTGATTTGCTTTAACAAGTGTATGAATAATTCCTTTGAAAACTCTTAGCTTGAACCTTGAATGCTTCCTTGTATTTATAGATAAATGAATGGCCATGGAAGAGGTTCATGAGGACCGTTGCAAATAAGCCACGTGCCAAGTTAATTTGAATTTGATAGGTTCAAATTAAAGTTGAGATCTTTATGAAGATATTCTGTCCAGAGTGGTCTGGTTCTTGAGACTCTCAATAATTGCATGCGCGTGAGTGATACTCTCTTCTTTGTAAATGAAGGACAACTCCATAATGTAGGACAGCTCATTGCAAGCTGTATAAGATAAATTTGCAAGTAGATATTGTCTTGGTTTGCGTGAGATTCTTGTCTACTTGTTCCCTTATTCTTTAACACATGTGTTAGAATAGAAATATCAATTTTGAAGCAAGGCTTTCATGCAGCAAGCTTCTTTATAAAGTATTGGGCCCATGATGAATCTTTGCATTTTTGGGCATAAGTCCAATAACTATGTTTCCTTAAACACTTGCCATATTTGGTGACAAAGACAAATGTGGTCCATGATCATTAAAGCCAAGAATATTATTTCTTCATGAAAGTGATACTTTGTCTTCTTGCCATTGAATAAAGAATTTGCCTTGTATTATTATGAGTGGTACGTTGTGCATGTGCATGCGTTGTATGACCAGAACACTCTCGTGGTTCACTTATATCGTTTATGCAACAATTCTCACAAAACACATTAGTAGATAACAAGGCTAAATCATAATTAAATAAATTAATGAGTTTGTTATCTTTAAAACATTTTAAGAAGATTTTGTTCTCAACAATCTCCCCCTTTTTGATGATGACAAACTATTGAATTTATATTAATTTGATTTATCTAAAAATTTGATTTTGATAATATTATGCAATTTTGTTTATCAAAAACTCCCCCTCAATTTAAGCTTTCCTCTTTCTTTTAGAAATTGAGATGTTTTTGAAAAGCATTTTTATAATGACTCATAGCATTTGAGATTTGCATCATGTAGGAAATCGAAAATGCTTTTACTATATCCATATTTAGAAAAAGATTAACAAAGCTATAAACTAAGACACATCAAGTACCAAGTTTGTGCATTTACACAAAGTACTTTTTTTAGTCATGCATAGAATTGTAAGATATTGACAGTACCTAATTTTAACTCCATTTATCATTCACACAATTTATCATTTATGCATTATAGTATCTTCGTGCAATAATTTGTGTATTTACACAAAGCACCATTTTTTAATTATGCATATATCATTTTGAATTCTTTGACAGTAACAGAAGATAAGTTTTTCACTTAAGTAAACCATTTCATACAATATGATAATATGCTCATTATCAAAATGTATCAAGATCATGTTACTGCAACATAAGTTTCTATTTAAACAACATGATTCATGTTTATCACATAGCAGCTTAGGAGCATTATCAAACCATAATTATACATAAGTTGCAAACCATAATTATACATAAGCATTGTAGCAAGCTATAATTATACATAAGTAGCAAACCATAATTATACAAACCATAAGCTACATTGTCAAGTAAGTCCTAGCATTATCAGAATGCATAAGTAGTTCAAAACATGGTTTAAAACATAAACAAAATGCCTATTTTTATGAGAAAATAGCAGGGCAGCAGCAGCAAAACAAGTTCACAAAATGCATATTTTTATGACAAAACAGCAGGGCAGCAGCAGCAGCAGAACAAGTTCTTTTCCTTCTTTTTCTCCCCCTTTGTCTCATCAAAAAGGTAGTTAAGCACCTTGATCAGAGGAGGATGATGGTGATGGAGCAGGAATGGGGCAATTAGGAGGAGGGATGGGATTAAGCTCAGGAGGAGGGATGTTCAGTTTTGTGCAAACAGTTTCAATGTACCAATTTTTTAAAAAAGCAGTTTCAACTGAATTGTAAAGAGCAAGAGATTCAGTTATGTTGTGGCATTGAAACAATTTTTTTATGTTGCGATTGATTTTCTTGAGAGACTTGTTAATTTGAATAACTTCAGGAGAAGGAATTGGTTGAGATTGATATGGGTGAAAGGATGAAGATGGATTGGTTGAGAAAGTGTTTGTGGAGGAAGATGGAGCAAAGTTAGTGGTAAAAGTGGGATTGGTTGAGAAGGAAGAAGCAAAGTTATGGGATGTACCAAGATTAGTAGTGAAGGATGAGAAGATTGGAGATGGAGAAGCAGAGTAGACATTTGGGATTGATGTTTGTGGGGAAGGAATGTTGAAGGAGTTTGTATGTGTTGAGGAGATGAAGATAGGAGCCATTTGGGTTTGAGAAGAATTTTGAGGTTGTGACACAAGATTCTCAAAGGAAGTGACTTTTGTAGGAATTTGAGTGGGAGTAGGAACTTCACTTTGGTTATCCTCATTTGGCATTGGTGAGTGTGGAGGAGTTGGAAATTGTTCATGAGAGGGTTGGTTTAGTATTGGTGAGTGTGGAGGAGTTGGAATGGGTTGATTAACCTCATTGATGGGAGAAGGACTTCTTTTCTCTTAGAGGAGCAAGAAGCACTTAAAGAGTGTGAGGAACTTAAAGTGTACTTTTCTAGTTTCATGAGCCTAATATTTCTAGGAGTAAACTTAGTAACCTTAGTTCCAAATTTCTCTCCATTAAGAGGAACATGAAACTCTTCAAAGATCTTGGTTAACACCATTCCATATGGAAGACCAAACTTTTTGTTTGTAGTTTTTGCATTTATAATCATGTTTTGTATAATCATAAAGGGAAGGTTTATCTTTTCTCCATTCAAAAGATGATAAATGATCAAAAGATCATTATCATATACTTCTTGATAATTTCCTAACCTAGGAATGAAACAAAATTTGCTCATGATGTTGAAGATTTTTGGTAAAAATTGCAACTTTGTGGTTATAAATTTCTTGGTTTTCTTTAAAAAGAGTTTTTTACGAATTTCATCAAGAGTTAAGTTGCATTTTTCATACCAACGATCACCAAACAAACATGGACCATCTAATGGTAGATTGAAAATCTTTGCAATAATTTCAGGAGTGAGTTCAATGTTTACACTATTCACAGTTGAAGAAATTTTGTTTTGGCCAGGATAGGTTTTTGCATTGAAGTAAAAAGTTTGAATAAGTCTAGGATAATGTTTTGTGTGCATTTGCAGAAAAGATGTCCATCCTAATTTATCAGTGTAATCCCTAATGTGTGGGTTTTCCTTTTCTAAAGCAATGAAATCGAAATACCTGCCAACACCAATTGGTCTTGTGCTCCACTTTCTTTCAAAAATCTCTTGTCTCCGAACAGGATCAGAGGAATGAGTTTCATCATTCTTTGAAGAGGAAGCTTTTGTGCAAGACTGGTCTTTTGAGCCCTTAACCTTGTTGACGGTGGTGTGAACCGTTTTTCCCTTTCCTTCAGTAGTGTCAGAATCCATTTTTTCTTTTCCTTTCTTCACACCAGTGGACACATAATTTTCAGAATTGTTACCCACTTTTTCTTTTCCTTTCTCCACTTCAGATTGGGTTTTTGTTTTTTCAGAGGAAATAGTGGGTTCATAGCTCTCATCGCTATCAACAAAAATGGTGCCTTCATCACTTGTTTTCTTGTTCTTTGTTCCAAATCCAGAGATTATCCTTTGAGATCTTCTAGTGGGTGGTGTTGGTACGGTTTTTCTTTTCTTTTTTAAGTGACGAGGTGTTTGATTTTTGTTTGGTGGTTGAGAGGATGAAGGAAAAATGGTGTTTAGTGGTTTAAGGAGATGAGGTGAAAGGGTTGAGGAACGCGACGGCGAATGGGGTGGTGACGGAGATGGCATTTGAGTTTCCATGGGAGGAGCTCGTTTTGCTAGACCTTTAGTTCTAACCATGATTGAAAGGGAGAAGAGGGTTCTGTGTGTTTTTTTGTTTCGTTTGAGAAAGAGAGAGATGAATGGGAAGATGAAACAATGTGTGGTTTAAAACAACAAACCTGATTAACCCTTTTTTATTTTCTTTTAGTTTTTTTTAACAAAAAAAATGATGATGATTTTTATGGGAAAACGTGAGAAGAGATATTTGATTAGAAGATAAATCTTGTTTAAAGATTTTATGGAAGAGATAAGATTAAAAAATAGTAGATAATTTTTTTGTTTAGTTTCTATTAATATATATAGATATATTTTAGTGAAATATGTATTATGATACAAGAGTGCTCTGGTTGAGAGCACTATCATTCTTGTGGATCTTTTGTGATTTTTAATTTTTCTTTTATGAAATTAAAACGATCTTCTACAAGAGGTTTGGTAAAAATATCAGCTAACTGATTTTCAGTGTCAACAAAAATTAATTCAATTTCCTTTTTGTTTACATGATCCCTAATGAAATGATGCTTAATCTCAATATGCTTTGATCTTGAGTGTTGAATGGGATTTTTTGACAAATTGATTGCACTAGTATTATCACAATAAATAGGAACACTTGTGTACCTTATTGAGAAATCTTCAAGCTGATTTTTAATCCATAATAATTGTGAGCAGCAATTTGCAGCTGATACGTATTCAGCTTCAGTTGTTGATAATGCAATTGTGTTTTGTTTTCTACATGACCAGCTTATGAGTGCTTTTCCAAGAAATTGGCATGCACCACTTGTACTTTTTCTTTCAATTTTGTCTCCAGCGTAGTCAGCGTCACAATATGTTGTTAGATCAAAAGTAGAATCTTTGCTATACCAAAGAACAAGATTAGTAGTACCAACTAAATATCTAAAAATTCTTTTAACTGCAATTAAATGTGATTCTTTTGGAGCAGTTTGAAAACGTGCACATAATCCTACTGCAAAAACAATATCTGGTCTACATGCAGTTAAGTACAACAGAGAACCAATCATTCCTCTGTATTCCTTTTCAGAAACATTTTTTCCTTTTTCATCTTTGTCTAGAATTGATGATGGATGCATGGGAGTTGCCATTATTTTGGCTTCATTCATTTTGTATTTTTTGAGAAGATCTTTTACATATTTTTCTTGAAAAATTAAAATTCCATTTGTTTCTTGTTTGATTTGCAAACCAAGAAAGAATCTTAATTCTCCCATCATACTCATCTCAAATTCACTTTGCATAAGATGAGAAAAGTCTTTGCACATATTTTCATTTGTTGATCCAAAAATGATATCATCAACATACACTTGAACAATTAATAAATCAGTTTTGTCAATTTTTCTAAAAAGTGTTGTGTCTATTTTTCCTCTTGAAAAATTGTTCTTTATTAGGAATGTACTTAACCTGTCATACCAAGCTCTTGGAGCTTGCTTTAGACCATATAAAGCTTTTGTAAGTTTAAAAACATGATTATGTTTCTTTTCATTTTCAAAACCGGGAGGTTGATAAACATAAACTTCTTCATTTAAAAAACCATTTAAGAATGCACTTTTAACATCCATTTGAAAAAGTTTAATATTTTTATGAGAAGCAAAAGCAAGAAATATACGTATAGCTTCTAACCTTGCTACCGGTGCGAAAGTTTCATCGTAATCAATACCTTCTTGTTGATTATATCCTTGAGCAACAAGTCTAGCTTTATTTCTGATTACCTTACCTTCTTCGTTTAGTTTATTTCTAAAGACCCATCTTGTTCCAATTATTGTCTGATTTTGAGGGCAAGGAACAAGTGTCCATACTTCATTCTTTTCAAATTGTGAAAGTTCTTCTTTCATTGCTTCCATCCATGATTTGTCAGTAATGGCTTCATTTATGGATTTTAGTTCTAGTTGAGATAATAGTGCCATGTTGTTGTCATTTTCTTTAAAAGATGATCTTGTTCGTATCCCTTCATTTGTGCTTCCAATAATTTATTCTGGAGGATGATTTTCAAGAGTACGCCAATTTTTTGGAGGAAGTAAGGGATTATCTTCTTCTTTAGGATCATCTTGAGGAGATGTTATTTCTCTTTCTTCTTCTTCATCGTTCTTTTGAGTGATTAGATCATCATATTCATCAAATATAATATGCATGCTTATTTCCATTGTTTGAGTTTTCAAATTATAAACCCTATATCCTTTAGAATTTGTAGAATATCCTAAGAAGATTGCCTTATCTGATTTTGAATCAAATTTTCCTAGAATATCTTTATTATTTAGGATGTAGCAAAAACAACCAAAAATATGAAAATATGATATGTTTGGCTTTCTATCTTTCCAGAGTTCATATGGTGTTTTGTTTAAAAATTTTCTTATTGAAACTCGATTCAGAATATAACAACAAGTATTTATAGCGTCTGCCCAAAAATATTTTTCAACATTTGATTCATTTATCATGGTTCTGGCCATTTCTTGAAGAGATCTATTTTTTCTTTCAACAACTCCATTTTGTTGTGGAGTTCTTGCACAAGAAAGATTATGAGAAATACCATTTTCATTAAAAAATGATTTGAAAGAATAATTTATAAATTCTCCTCCATGATCACTTCTTACTAAGATGATATTTGAACTTTTTTCATTTTGAACGATTTTGCAAAAATCTTTAAAGGCTTCAAAAGCTTCATCTTTATGTTTTAAAAATAACACCCATGTGAATCTAGAAAAATCATCAACTATAACAAAACCATATTGTTTACCACCTAGGCTTGTGGTTTTAACAGGACCAAATAAATCTATGTGAAGAAGTTCAAGAGGTTTTTTTGTTGATACAAAATCTTTTGAATGAAAGCTACTCTTGACTTGTTTTCCTTTTACACATGCTTCACATATTTTATCTTTGTCATATTTTATTTTTGGAAGTCCTCTAACTAGATCAAGTTGAGATAATTTTGAAATAGTTTTCATACTTACATGACCAACTCTTTTGTGCCAAATCCATTTATCTTTTTCCATAGACATAAAACATGATTCAGCTGGTATGTCATCTAAGTATAAAACATATAAGTTCTTTCTTCTTGATCCAGTAAAAAGAATTTTTCCTGAAGATGTTTGTTTTATTTCACAAATACTTGGTTTAAAAATAACTTCAAAACCACTATCACAAAGTTGACTTATACTAAGTAAATTATGTTTTAGACCTTCTACATATTGGACTTCTTCTATTTTTGCAGAATTATTTTTACCTATGATACCTTTACCTTTTATTTGTGCTTTGTCATTGTTTCCAAACGTCACCGAACCTCCTTCCTTTTTTACAAAAGAAAGGAAACATCTTCTATCCCCTGTCATGTGTCTTGAACAACCACTGTCCAAGAACCAAGACTTTTTCTTTGAGTTTGGAAAGTATCCCTACATTTTGAATTAGTGGTTTCTTAGGTACCCATAGTGTCTTGGGTCCTTGATGGTTAGTTTTCTTAAATAATTTCTTTTTGAGAGAACACATATAATCAAAATGCCCTTCCTTTTTGCAATAAGCACATTTTTTTATTCTTTCAATTTGAGAAGAACATTCTGGTTTAAAGTGATGAGTAATCTTTTTCTTATGATAGTATATAGATTCTAGATGACCAGTATTTCCACAAAATGAACATATTGTTTTTCCTTTTTCTGGTATAAAGAAATTTTCATATATTTTTTGATTTTTTGAAAGATCATATCCTAGACCAGCTTTATCAAACATTCCTACTTGTGAGCCCATGATTTTTTGAAATGTTTCAGTAGATTTTATAAAGCTAGAAAGGTCATTCCTAAGTTCCTTAATTTCATTTTTCAGGAAAAAGTTTTCTTTTATTTTTTCAGAATGTTCTGGAAAATGAGTTTGTTTTTTGTTTGACTCTTTCAGTTGTTCAGATACATTGAAATATGAATCCTGCAAATTTTGAATAGTTTTCTTAAGATCATCATTCATAGTTTGAAGCTTTTCTTTTTCTTCCTTGATTTCAAAAATGTCCTTTTGTAACGAGTAACAACGTTTTGTTAAAAAGTTAGAGTCATACAAAAGAGTATCAAACTTATTTTCCAATTCTTTATATAAGGGAAGTTTATCAAAAAGAATTACCTCTTCATCGTCTGAGTTTGCCATGAGACATATGTTGGCTTCATCATCTTCTTCTATGTTGGAATCTTCATCATCGTCCCAAGTGGCCATCATTGACTTTTTCTTAAAAGGAAATTTTCTTGAAGAGCTTTTGTTCAAAGGGCATTCTGTTTTGTAATGTCCATGTTTGTTGCATCCATAGCAAGTGATATGGCTTTTATCAATTTCTACCTTTGAACTGTCCTTTCTATTTGGAAAGTTTCTTTTGATTTGATCTCTTCTTTTCATCATTTTTTGAATTTTTCTTGATATGAGCGTCAACTCATCTTCAACATCTTCTTGATTTGTTTCAATTTCATCAGGTTTTTCTTTTTGTATTGTTATGCTTTCTTTTTCTTCTTGGGGTTTTTGAGATGTTTTTAAAGCAACCATTTTATCTTTTCTAATTTGTCTATCTCCTTGAAGTATTACTTCATGAGCTCTTAAGGATCCAATTAAGTCCTCTAACGCTAAAGTGTTTAAGTCTTTAGCTTGAGTGATGGCTGTAACCATAGGTCTCCATGAACTTGGGAGACATCTCAATATTTTTCCAAGAGAGCGTAATTCATTTACTATAGTTGTGAATCTAGCATACATTTCATCAATATTTTCATTTTCACTCATTTCAAATTTTCTGACACCAATATCTATTCTAGTTTCTTTTACATGACTAGTTCCTTCATGATGAATTTGTAAAGTATCCCAAACTTTTTTAGCAGTATCACATTCATCCACTCTTTCACTCTCTTCCATACTTAATGCACATGATAAAAATAGATGAGCTTTAGAGTTTAGGAGTACCTTTTTTTGTTCACTTGTTGTCCAAGATGCTTCAGGTTTGTCAGTCACAACTCCTGCTGCTGAAGTTTCTGTAGGTACAAAGTTTCCTTCTGTGACTATACGCCACATACCTACATCTTGAGATTTTAAGAACAATTGCATTTTTCCTTTCCAAAAGTAATAGTTTGTTCCAGTGAACAATGGTGGTCTTGTTGAAGAACCTCCTTCTGAAATATACTTTGCTTTTGACATTGCTTCTTCCTGAATCTTTTCCTCTAGCACTTGTTAGGTGCTCAGATTTTCAGAGACCAGGCTCTGATACCAATTGAAGTAGCAATAATGTCACAAGAAAGGGGGGGGGGGGGGGGGGTTGAATTGTGCCCTTTTAAAAATTTTGTTCTTTTAATTAATATTAATATTTTACTTGATATAATATTGATCACTTGAATATTAAAGTTAGATTATTAATCTTGGACCAAAGAACTCTGGAGATATTGTAAGTGATAAGCTTGATATAATATTGTTTAATTATATGTTAAAGATAAATAATTATATTTGGACCAGAACACTCTGGAAATATCAGAGTTAGATAGTTAATCTTTGGACCAGAAGATTCTGGAAATATTAGAGTTAGATAGTTAATATTTGGACCAGAAGATTCTGGAAATACTATATGTTAAAGTTAGATAATTAATCTTGACCAGAACACTCTGGAAATATTCTGCGGTAATAAAAGTGATATGTGTGTGATGAGTGTATAAAATAAATGACAATAAGAACACACAAAATTTTATACTGGTTCACCCAAAGTGGGCTAGTCCAGTCCTCATAGTCTGTGAGATTTTTCACTAGGTGCTCAACTCAAAACTTTCTGCTTGGCATAATCTTTTTTTCAGATCTGATACAAACTGTATTCTCTAAGCCTCAGCAGGCTTGCAACTTGCTTTCCTTCACTTGGAAAGACTTTCACAATTTCACTCAAACTAACTTGAAAGTTAGAATTGAGAAGGTAGTGATGAGTATGATGGTTTGGTTTTTGAAACAAATGGTTCTCAACTCATGTTTGAGATTCAATCAAGCAATAGCTACCTGCAGTCTATCTAATTAAATGAGGAAGTAAATCATGAAACCTAAGGAGATATGAAAGCCTACCCTACTTGTTCCCTTATTCTTTAACACATGTGTTAGAATAGAAATATCAATTTTGAAGCAAGGCTTTCATGCAGCAAGCTTCTTTATAAAGTATTGGGCCCATGATGAATCTTTGCATTTTTGGGCATAAGTCCAATAACTATGTTTCCTTAAACACTTGCCATATTTGGTGACAAAGACAAATGTGGTCCATGATCATTAAAGCCAAGAATATTATTTCTTCATGAAAGTGATACTTTGTCTTCTTGCCATTGAATAAAGAATTTGCCTTGTATTATTATGAGTGGTACGTTGTGCATGTGCATGCGTTGTATGACCAGAACACTCTCGTGGTTCACTTATATCATTTATGCAACAATTCTCACAAAACACATTAGTAGATAACAAGGCTAAATCATAATTAAATAAATTAATGAGTTTGTTATCTTTAAAACATTTTAAGAAGATTTTGTTCTCAACAAGAACGTCAGTGGGTACTTCTGAATCAGACATGTTATCAACCTTTGTACCTTTTTTCCAAAATAATTTGCATCTCGAATCTATTTATTGTCTTATCAAATATGGTTAATATACGTGTGAAAATTTTACTTTTAAAAGTGCACAAAAATAAAACTTATATACTTGAGAATCAAGGAGAACGCACTCCATTGAGAAGATCATCTTAGATTCTTTGGATCAAACGACAAACCATTTCCGGACAACTCAGACATCACAGTTAATATTAGCACACTTAGTTGTGATGTCTTTAATCGTAATATAATATGGTGTATTGAATGTAAGTTAATTATTTTTTGGAATAAGAATAAGAATAGTTTTTATTTGTATTCTAAATGATTTGAGATGATTGCGTTTTCTATATATAGAGTGGAAACAAAGTTTTTATCCGTACAGTTGAAAAAAATTAGTTGTGTCGCGCCGCGAAAATCGCCCGAGCGTCTAGGACACTCGGAATGACACAGAGTCGCCACCGAAGTTTATTTATAAGGGAAACGTCGATAAAACCTTAAGGAGAAGACGGTCATCGCAACCATCTTTGAGTTCGGGAGTTGGTTATGCAAGGGGAAGATATTAGCACCACTCGCATCCGTTGTACTCAACGGGAACCTCCTAATTAATTCTAGGGTTTAAGGCGTTTAGGGTTTGTTTACATGTTTTTTATATTATTGAATCTTTATTTTATTAAAGATATTTACAAAAGAGGGGAGAAAAATTATGTTTTTTATTATTGGGCTCGACAGGATGTTGAATCCCGCTCCTACGTATTCTCAGGTGCAATGAGAAATCAGAGCTTCGTAGTTCAGGGGTCATTTGTTTGTTGGTGTTTTTTAGAGAACGATGCGTTAATCGAATTCTAGTGGTTAAACTTAGCTTGTATGCTCGCACGGTGGAGGCTTAAGCTTTGTTTGTTCCACGATTGAATTGATTGTGTACATGTTCTTTTTATGAAAAAAGATATTTATTTTTGTTTTTTAATTGGCCCGAAGGCAAAAATTTAATTTGATTTGTTGATATTTTTTAATAGTGGAAGACGAGTAATCGGTAGAAGAAGCGTGCGCTAATCTTCGATTATCCGAGAGAGGGATGAATGTACATTCGGGCGTCCCTTTTTTAATCCACATCTTATTAGGTAATTTTATTTGAATTTTATGAAAGACGAATAACCAGCCGGCAAGGTGTACACCAAAACTTTAATTATTCAAACTATACACTTGATTGATCCTAAAAACTAAAACAAAAACTGCATACTTAAAGACTAATCCTAAAACATAATATCTATCTTTTGTTTCAGCATGATATTTGAACTTATCTAACTAGCATTATCATCACAAGTCACAACACAAATAACATAAATAAATATAATAATATATACATTAGAAAACGAAGAGACCAAACAGATTAAATATGTTGTTGTCTTGGAATTTAATAGATAGCATTATTTCTTGAGCCAACACGCACACACCAAACATACAGTATCAAAAAGGGAAAACATAAAGCATTGAAACAGAGTAAACGAGAGAGAGAGAAAGAAGAAAACCGGTCTAGGAACGAAGGTCGGAGTGGTGACAACACGATTGTGCACAGTGGCGGAGTCTTTTGCTGTGCGTGGTTGGAGTGTGGTGATACAATGATGATTGAATGAGTTTTTTCTATGAACTTTTGCCTCGGCGTGTGTTTTTTCCTCAAATTTCCTCTGAGATTTTTATTGTTTGAGAATCTTTTGTGTGTTTCTCAAATTTTGGTTGTGTGTAGAGTGTGATTTGTGTTCATGTATTTATAGTAGAGAAGTGTAACAAATTTCACTATTTGTTGGGAGACTGATTCATATAATTTTTAAAGTAATTCCGCTTCCTCTATTTGCTGAATTTTGTTTCTAATCGGATAATCGGATATGGATGAAAATTTTGGTTCATGAATTTCCCCTCTTCCTCAAGTCACGATATTTTCTGTTTCTTTTTCACAGCCCCACTTTTTTTCAGTGACTTTCCCCTTTTCTTTTCTATTTTGTTTGTTTCTCTTTTATTTGTTTTATTTAATTATTATGATGGATAAACAAATAAAACAAGTATAATGCAGATAAAATTTGGGGTATAACAAGTTGTTATCCATAAAATTTTCTTTTTGTTGTTATTCATAATTAAAAAATATTAGAGAAACAAATGAATTATGCTAAAAAAAAAAATCTCTAAAAAAAATATTAATTTTTTTTTTAGAGAAGATCTAATTGAATGCCACCCAATGTTTTAAGAACCGAACCGGACCGGACGGTTCGACCGGTTCAGCCGAGAACCGGAACCTGTAACGGTCCGGTCGCACACCCAGAACCGTTAGTCATGGGAACCAGGATTTGGACCGGAAGAACCGGCCAGAACCGGTGCGAACCGGTAAAACTGGAGAACCGGTCCCGGTTTTAGAAAACCGGATTGTGTAAAAAGTAAAAAAAAAATCAAATTTTCCAGATTTTCTTTCTCCTTCAGAATACAGCACAGGAACGGAACATAGGATAACGACATAACCACATTTCGCCGCCTTATCACCACTCACGGTGGTTGTGACAAAAGATGTAAAGGAAGCAGCTGATAACACTTTTCAATTCAAAATAGAAGAATTAAATAATAGTGAAAGTAGCTTTCTAAAAGAAAAATGATAATTGGGGAAGTAGAGAATGGAAGATGGAAATGAGACACTGAGAACGGCACTATCATCATAGAACTAGGGTTTTAAGTTTTTGTACTATTGTTTGTTTTGTTGACAAATTTGGGTTATTGGACTTACCATAATTTTCTGTTTTTGATTGGGCTTATTTATTACTTGTAAAAATGGGCCAATTTAATTTTTTTTTGCACAAATTACTTATTTATTAATAATCCGGTTCAATGACGGTTTAATAACGGTTTAACCGGTTGAACCGATTGAACCATAAACCGAAGGTCTCACCGGTTCGATTTCTGGTCCGGTTCTTAAAACATTGATGCCACCTAAGCCATACAAAAAAAAATGTCACCTAAACAAATTTTCTTGAGAATGCACGAGAGAGCTCCGTAAACTCATCGTAATGTATATAATAATAATAGAGATAAATAAATAATAGAGATATAATAGAGATAGAGATAATAGAGATAGAGATATATAATTATAGATATTATAATATATAATTAAAGATATTATTTTATCAAAAAAAATTAAAGATAATTAATGAAATGCTGAAATTGTTAGGTCAGACGTCGTGTTGGTTACTCAGAACTTTTTTTTTTTTTTGACAAGTGGTTACTCAGAACTTTATAGTTATGTGAAAGTTTAATTGCATTGAATTGTCATTTCATCTAAGATACAAAAAAATCATTAGTTAAGAATAAAAAAATAAAAAATATTTGTTGAGATATCTATGTGAAATTAAAAATTATCTCTTTTATTTTTATGAATCAAATATTATTTTTTTGACAAAGAGTTAAAGTACTGTATCATATAAAAAAAGTAAAAATTAATAAAAAAAATTGAGATCTCTTAGAGATTTGCTTTATTTTCACTCCTATATATACGGGTTTTGAATTGATCGATTAATAAATAGTAGTAGTAAAAATATTGGATTGGAAGGGTTTACTATACTTTGATCGTAACGAGCCGCACGCATCATTATATTGTGATGAAGATGAATATCCGTCGTCGTCCTCCCAAAGTGGCGAAATCGACGGTATTCCTCCCCGAAGAACTTGTTATGGAAGTCCTAAGCTTCTTTCCAGTAAAATCTCTGTTGCGGATGAAGTGCGTCTGCAAATCCTGGAAAACTCTAATCGCGGATCCCATCTTCATCAAGATGCATCTTAAGAAGCTATCCACACAAGACACACACTTTGCAGTTGTTACCCAAGATGAGTACTCCCAAGTTTCTACTGTCATATCCATCTCTGCCAGTCGTTTGCTTGAGAATCCTAATTATTTCGTATCCAGCATCTTTGACTATGATGATCCTGCCTTTTGTTTTGATCCCAACGATGAGTACGGTTGGATGATTGGTTCATGCAATGGATTGATATGCTTGGGCTGTTATTCCATCTTCTCCGATTATCAAGAGCACTCGATGTGTTTTTGGAATCCTGCCACAAGGACAAAATCTCAACAAAAACAATTGGGGTACTTTCGCTCTTATCAATTTCCCCAAGGTGTATTTTATAAGTTTTCGTTTGGTTATGATAATTCAACAGACACATATAAGGTGGTGTTGTTAATTTCGAAAAAGGTCGATGATGGCCTAGTTAGACCTTCCGTGAGAGTTTTTACTTTGGGTGATAATGTTTGGAGAGATATTGATTGTTTCCCTCTGGCAGTGGTGTTTTATCCTTATTCTCCCGTTGAAAACAATGGTGTTTATCTAGGTAATAGTATTAATTGGTTGGTGTGTCACCAGTTGAAGAATCATCGAACAATTAAAGACTTTGTTATTGTCTCGCTTGATTTGGGGACAGAGACATATTCACAGTTGTTGCTCCCTCCATGTTGTAATCAAGAGACACTTGATGATGCTCCAATTCTTTCTGTGTTGATGGATTGTCTTTGTTTTTCCTACAATTTTAAGAATACTCATTTTCTAATATGGCAAATGAAGGAATTTGGAGTTGAAGAGTCTTGGACTCAATTCCTTAAAATTAGTTATGATGATCATCTTCATCAAGATTATTTTGAACAATTGACTCCACTGTATCTTGCTGAGAATGGTGATACATTGATACTTGCTGACTATGGACGTGCAGTTATTTGTGATTCGAGAAATTATAGACAAGAGTTCATATTTAGTTCTAATGGAATTTTGTGGCACAATGCCAAGGGGTATGTTCAAAGCTTGGTATCAACTTGTTGAAAGTATGTTTCTCCTTTATGATTTACTTGTTTTCATTTGTGTTTTAATTCGTGTACTGTACGGTCTAAGAATGAGATTAGAAGTAGACCTTTATTAGGTGGTGTTTTGTTTTAGTATTTTCTTCGGTGTTCCGCTTACATACGGCGCCTTTGTTTATAGTTTCGCTTTTATCGTCTCTGTCCATCTTGTGCAGAGACCTAATTATTAATATTATTATATTTGCTGTTAAAAAAAAAATCGTGTACGGTCTACAATTTATTGTGTGATTATTTTCATATGATGGTTTTGATTTGATTATATTGTTAAAGTGTTAGTTGATTATCAATTTTATCCTCAATTTTATTTCAGGTATGACAAGCACGTTTGTAAGCAGTTTAACATGAATTAAAATAATGGTTTAACTTATAAATAATACTTAATTAGTAGCTGCCCCTGGGCGCTACTTCAAACATAGCTGCATTGCAATTTTTAGTAGAAGCAAAATAGCAGCCACATAGTGATAGGATTCAGCAAAATGATGACTGGCCACTTGAAGGTGTTATTTTTTTCTTTTTATATTAGTGCTCATTCCATGTCTCTTAGCTTGTTTGCAAACAAGCGATGCAAGGGGTGATATCGGCCGGCATTGCAGTGTTTGTTCGGGACTAGCCGAGGCTGCAGAGTGCGGTGGTATGTGGTATGAAATAGGGTTAAATATGTTTTTATTGATCTTTATAAAATTATAAATATGTTTTGGTCTCTATAAAATTTTTAAACATACAAAATTAGTCCATGTGATTTTTCAAAATTTTAAAAATTGTTTAATCACCATTAAACTTTTAAATTTTTAAATAATTTTTTTTCATACATGTGCCGAAATTTTTAATTAAATAATTAAAAGGAAAATGAAAATTTAGAATATTATCCTATGGAGTGAGTCTTTTATGTCTACATGCTTTTATATATCTTAAATTATGTAGGATTTAGAGTTTGTGGAATTTCACCCAACAGGTATACACAGAGCGGGTTGCCTTATTACAGAAGGTTGGTAGTTTAAATTTTATTTGCAAATTTGTGCTTGCCTTTGGTTATATCTCACGAGTCACAAGACATTTTGTCATGTAAAATTGGAATATAACACTACAAGAAAAGATCTGATTTGCTACCAAAATTATGCTACGAAATATTATCGTAGTGAATGTCAAGGAAATTGGCTACTATTTGACTGTTTTGACTGAAATTAGTTTTAATTTGATTTTTTTTATGTTTAAATACATTTCATATCATTTTCTTTTTAGAAAGTCATTAATTAAACACTATCTCTCAAAAACACACTGCACCACTCTCACCATAGTTCTCGTGAAACTCGCTCTCACTGCCGATCTCCGACGTCTTCGTCACCGTCTCCGTCTCCGTCGTCGTCGTCGCTCGCACAGATCTGTACTGACTCCGCAATCTGCAACACTCCATCTCTTGGTAGAAACCAGAGTTTTCTTTCTTGTCGATCAACACAGCCATGCCGGAGATCTTCAAAATTCTTCCCGTTGCTCAATCCGACGAGTTTACCGGCAGTTTATACTTCGTTCTCTGCCGGTGGAATCTTCGATTTTGGTTCTAATGGTTGATTCACGCAATTTATTCTCTCTCTCTCTCTCTCTCTCTCTCTCTCTCTCTCTCTCTCTCTCTCCAATACAATCGAATTTCTATCGCGTGTTTCTTCGGTAAGAACCCTAATTTTCTTACTTTCACTCAGCATTACCTCAATTTCATCTTCTGCGTGATTTTATTTGAATCTTACACCTATAACCAAACTTGAAGTCAAATTGATTTGAACTATGATCAATTTCTTTGAATTGCAATGAAAGTATATTTGTTTCTAATTCCATGAATTAGAATCAATCCATGAATTATCACTTTTGTTTATATATAGTCCAATTCATTCCTACGCAACCTAGAAACTTGTCTAAATGTTATTCAATGTTGAAATTCCCTTTGAAGCATGCGTGAGTTGTTGTTATGCTGAATTGAACACTATTTAGATAGTTTATAATCTATTTTCTTCTACTAATGGTATTTCCCTATGTTTAAGCATCAAAGGATATGAATTCCAACCGCTTTTGCTCATTGGTTTCAGGTTTGAAGTTTTGTTTTCCATGTGATTATTAGCTGAAACTCTCCTTTGATGGCATATGTTCGCTATCACAGTGGTTGGATCAAGTCCATCAGAAGTTCACAAAAGAAGAGAAGAGATTATTGAATTTATAGGTTTCTTAATTTATTGGTTATTCTTATTGTTGAGTTTGTTTCTCCATAATTGATTTCTAGTCCAACTTTATTTTATAAATTATTTTCGAACCAAAGTATAAATGGTAATGTGCTGAACCAAAGAAGTATTGATTGAATATTTGTTGTAATTTGATTAAATTTTAGTCTTTCCCTAAAGGAGAGTTTATACTGAAAGTTTACATGATTCTGAGTTTGTTTCCCTAAAAAATATCACCTCCTATGCAGGTGTGTTGATTGTTGTCGAGCTTGAAGCAAAGATACTTAAATGACAGAAATTGTAGGCATTGTCTCTGTAAAGAAATATACACCTACTGGTGTGTTTGTCATATGTGATCATATGCTTATTTTAGGATGAAAATTCTTATGTGGCAGAAGTTCTTTTTTCTTTACTTTGATGAACTAGATATTATGCTTCTTTTAAAATTAGCATATGTTTGTGTGTCCACTGTCATTTACCAAATTAAGTTTTATTTCCTTCTAAGAGTGAGTTTGCTTGAATAAATTATTTTCCTGATCTCATGATTCCATATCGTTTGAGCGTTTCAGAGCATTGTGGAAGCTACAGTCCAAGTGGTGACATTAGTGAACCGGAGAGTTGGAGCAACTTATGTTGTATCTGTTTCAATGCCTTAGAAGCCTTCAGTTCCGCTAACCCTTCATCAGCTTTTGATCATGCAGGGAAATTAAAAATGAGTAAGATTCCATCACTTGATACACCTTAAAGATTGGCCAGTAGTCTCAAAACTTGGTAGTTATGGGGTTTAAAGAGAAAGAAAAGAGAGTGGTCTAAAATATTCATGTAGTTTAAAAATCTGCTTTAATAGTAAGAGAGTACATATACAATCTAAGATAGATTATATCTTTAAAGAAAAGATTTGTCATTGCTAAGCTTAATGATGCCCGCAAGTACAATGCATGCACTATGCATAATGGCAGTGAGGCATTGCCTGTGTTACTTTGAATTATTTGAAGAATTTTCAAATATTTTACTCATGTGTTATTCTATAGTTTTTTGTCAATTGATTGATCATCACTAAATGGCATAGATGCTTGAATCGATGACTTTAATTTTTTGCTAACCCATGTGTTTACTTTGAATTGTTGTTCTCTCATCATTGTTCCTAATTTTCATATGGAACCCTAATCACTTAAGTTGATAAATAGATTCATAGCTTACTTTAGAATTGGTATTGTGACTAAAGGGATTTTTGTCGGCATAATCTACTTTGAGTAATTTATACTTTTGTAAAACCATGCTAGTTGTAGCCTTGACTCAGAAAAGTGCTCTGGTATATTAAGAAAACCTAATCACTAATTACCTTTGAAGCACAATACATTCATGGCTTAGGCATAACTGTATTGTGTTCATAAAAGTTATGGATAAACATTTAACATGATATACATATACTATTTTTTGTTTCTTTTGTAAAATCATAATGTTATTTTATATGGTAATTGTGGAAAGGCTTTGTATTTTATTTTTTTGTCATTCTATAACATGATATACTTAATTTCAATAAGTTATATTTCTCCATTTAGTAACATGAGCACTTGATCATGGTTTGGAGAAGATTCATTGAGACATATAAGCCAAAGAATATTGATACATTTTCTGTGTCATGGTGGATTCTCATGTGCAGTCCACTGCAAAGTTAATTTTAGAGAAGGTTTGTGTGCTTCATTTGTTATTCCTCTTTTATGTCAATCTTTCATTATTAGCTGAAGTAATTTGTTATAGGTTTTGTAGGCGAGCTTCCCTTTTTCATTGCAAAGCCTCAAACTTACATGATCACAACGGTGAATTGGTAATGAATTAAAATATTCTACTTCTCTTAGTTAGTTTTCTACAAGTTTTTGTCTTTTAAAGCATTTGTCACACTTTCCACTTACACTTTCCACTGGAAAATGTTTGATTCCAGTGAAATGATCTTCTAGGTGTTAGCAGTTTCACTAGTTGTTAAATCATCCTGGTGTAATTTATGTTATCATCTGCTTATTAATTTATTGGTTCCTGAATTCTGACCATACTACGTTTCAAACTTCGTTGAAAGGCCCATCTTATTTTGCATGCAATTGCTTTAGGATGAATAATTTAGTTTAAGCACCCTGTTTGATTTCCCATTAACATGTATGTTTATGCTTTGACACAGATTATGTTTGTCAGCGAGAAATGCCTAAGGATTCTGCTCCAAAGGCTCCGAATAATGTCAATCTACTGCATAAGAGTACTGAACCATTGCATACATGTTGCAACAAGGTCTGGTTTTAGCTTTATTTGAAAACCTTTACACTATGGTTGGATATGTTTGTTGCACAACACTCACTACTGCGAAGATGCTTCCACTGCTTTCTGTTATGATTATGAGATCTGGTTGATTGATTAGAAATGGTATTAGCGCTAGATGACTTATCATGATTCTTGTTTGCTTGCTTATAATCTTATATGTTTTTGCTTGCCATAGCAATGGTAATGTTTTCTGGAGTGTCTTTGTTCTCTAATTGATGTAAATTTCTAGCCATCCATATATTGTACACAATAGAAGCTAGAGGTAGAAAAGATCCTCTGTTTTAGGACTATGAATCTATCGATTTTCTGATCCTCTGTTTTAAGATAAGATCCTAGTCTAGATCCAAACCAGATTTTCTGAGCTCTATGACAGTCTTTCATTACGTGATCTATCGATTCAATGTTGATGTTGCATCTAGTACATATAGGGATATACATTGAATACCCCTCTGTAGTAACTCTTTCTTGACAGGGATAGCGTCGTTAATTATCCGCCAGTGAAGAACTAGATGTCTAGGAATATTATTAAGAGTGAACCCTTTACAATTTTTATTGAGAGAAAACTAAGATAAGTGAAAGAACTCTTGAATGGATACTTTAAAATTGGTTTTTAGTGCAGATTACTTTAAGATTACTCTCTGCATCTACTTTTTGCTCTCTTAATGATTACTTTAAAATTGCTTTTTAGTTGTGTTCTCATTTTATTCACCAAGTATATATAAGCTTACATGAGAAAAACACTATTAATAGATTTTTTTTAATTAGTCCATTAAATCAACCCTTAATCATTGATTATGTGAAATAGTTCTTTATGAAAAAAAATCTAAAAGCTTGGATTTAGCTGCGAAATAGCTAGGAATATATAGCAAGAGATTTATTGCAAAATTGTTTTGACAATCCTAGCGATTTAGTTAGAAAACCTAAATTTTGAACAATATTTAACTATGTATTGGTTGGGAATTAGCTAGGATTTTAGTTATATTAGTTGCAGATTAGCTAGGAAATATTTGCCTAGATAATTTGCCGCCCAATCCATGCTACGATCATGTTGACAGCAAATTCACAACTAATCTGTAGCTAACTCCATTTTGCTAGTAATTAGCTACGAATTAACTACAAATTAAATCGTAGCTAAAGCCGAATTTTCTTGTAGTGTAATGTTTTTCATTTCTATTTTGGACATTTTAGGTTCTCGTGGTGAAGGTGGATTTCTTAGGAGTAGTGAGGGGGAACGGTTTATGGAACGATATGCTCCTACAACAAAGGATCTTGCATCCAGAGATGTAGTTTCAAGATCGATGACTATGGAGATCCAAGAAGGTCGTGGTGTAGGTACGTGTGCTTTTCATTGATATATCCAATCCATGTATTCATAAAAAGTTTGTAGAAGTTAGAATACTACTAGATAGAGTACTGTTGGTAATTGTTGCATAATTGTTTAATGGTAGACGGCGTTTAAGCTATGTAACTTGTATGTCAAGTTTTCTTCTGTAGAGATCTTGATATTTTCTTAATCCTAAAACTTAATGTATTTTCTAATCTTGAAGATATGGTTTCCTTTAAGAAGGATTTGAAATTAAATGGTACTTGATTTATGATAGTACGTACATTACAGTGTCATTTGGTTCACGTGGCAGTACCCCCTGTATGGAAAGAAAAAGATTTAATGGTTGTTGTTGTTATTAGTGATGAACTATATTTTGTACATTGGAAATAAATAAAAACACTGTTTTCCCAGTCACGTTGTACAAGTTGACATTATCTTCATTTTTATATAAGCTGTTATTAAGTGGAAATCATTTGCAAGACCCTTGAAAGATCACTACATTAGTAGTCTAAATTGCTACCGTGGTTGGCAAACCGCGGTTCTCTGTCTCTTTTCATTTTGATCTTTTGTGTTTTGACTTTGAGCTAAAAGTTATAGGGCTTTAGTGAAATAGATTTATGTTTGAGTATATCAAATCATATTATCTTACTTGCACATAGTCTGCATTTTTATTTTCCGCCTTCACTACATATATGGACTTTTTCGGCTTTACTAGTTTCGGTAATTTGATGTTATCTAGGTTCAAGACTGTTATGAACTCTGTCTGCTGAGTATGAAAGGAACAATAGCCCTCAGAAGCTGGAGGAACAATAGCCCTCTGTTTTTGGAAAGGCATGACAATCTCTATTGGCGATCATTGTTCATGAAATTATTGATTCTTGATTTTAAATGATAAATAATAATTTTGTTTTTAATGATTTAATTGTTAATCTTTGATTATTCAATGTGTTGTTGATAAAGCCTCTGTGTGTTGATGATGTTCAATGTATCGTTCAATGTGTTGTTAATGTTTGCGTTTCACGTTCAATGTATAATGTATTGAGCTATTAATAATATTTGCTTGTTAAAAAAGAAATGAATGAAATTGCTCTATCTGTTTCAATATAGAACTTGATCTGCAAAGTGTACTCCAACATGGACATACTCACCAAATCAAATCGATCAAATACGAATAGCTTATATGAAATGGGGTCTATATCAAATCTGTTTAGAAGAATATCCTTTATCCAGTATAGAGGATCATCCAAGACAGTTTCAAGACACTTGGTTTGAAATCTTTTCTTAATGGCTAGAATATTCACCTTCAAAGAATACCACATATATTGCTTACCATGTTATTTTTTTTAACAAAGGACCAAGTGGACAATCTTCATCAGATGCCTTTTTACTACAGGTTTTATAGGTTGGAAAAGAGTGAGAGATTGGATAGAATTGTGTTCTTCTTAGGCATATAGGGAAAAATCTACACTGATCACACACTAATGCAATGAAAGCTTCTCAAGACTTGTTCTTATGCTTACTATGATATTTCTAAGTGGATGTCCAGTTCTTGAGACTGTGGTTACAAAAGAAATATGGCATAAAGATTCAAGGTTTTAGGTCAAGAATATGAACATGGCTGTTTCAGAATGGCTAGGTTTTGATGGGATATTTTAGTATATACCACTAATGTGGTTTTGTTTATGTAATGCGGAATTTGGTGGGATATACGATATATTGTATTGTTATATGAAGAATACTCAAAAGTTCTTATTTTTATTATGGCTATATGATTCTATATATAGAGCTACAAATAAAATAAATTTCTAAATCATATCTTCTAAAAATAACAAACTAATCCTATAAATTCTAAACAAATCATGAATATTCTAAATAGTATGTTCATTCTTCTTTTTTCTCTTCAATAATATGTTCATTCTTCATCAAATCTATTAACAAATCTCTTGTCTTTCATATGCGATGTGATCACTTCTTTATTGTTTTGATCTTTAATCACTCAACCTTTGCTTTCAAATATTACTTTGTAGCCTTTCTCTAACAACTGAGCAACACTTAAAAGATTTTGATTAATTCCAGGAACATATAAAACATTGGAAATTCGTTTCATACCTGTATATGAGTTTTAATTGAAATATTTCCAATGTCTTCTACCGCAATTTGTTCTCCATTCTCAATTCTGACTTTGGAAATAGAAGTTTTATTGAACTCTTTGAAAAGATCTCGATCATAAGTCATATGGTTTGTGCAACCACTGTCTATAAGCCATTCTTTTGACGGTTTGTTGGTTGTAGAACATGACATTGCAAGTAGTAATTCCTCTCCTTGTTCATATTGATCTTCAACAAAATTAACATCTTGTTGTTTTTGTGATGTGCATACTTTCTTCATATGACTTAATTCACCACACTTCTTGCATCAGGCCTCCACCAACAATAATTTGGTGAGTGATTAACCTTTTTGCAATGAGGACATCGTGTTTCATGATTTTTGTGTTGGTATTTCTTTCCAAAATCTTTGGTTAAATACATACCTTCTGCTTGCAATGCATGTAACACTTCTGCCAAAGTGATTTTACTCAAATCTTGTGTTCTACAACGCGGCTATGGAAGCTTCATATCTTTCATGTACCGTTACTAGAATTTTTTCTACAATTCTGGAATAAGAAAATTGAGTTCCTAGTTGAACTGGGCGAGACCTGGTGAACCCATTCCACGACAATAATGGCCTATCTCGTACGATATCCCAACAAAGGCGCTAAGGGCTTATATGGCAATACTTATCACTTAAGAATGCCATGCTCACGGAGAAAAAGGAGGGGAAAACCGAAGGAAAGTATGGAATTCAGTTATTCGGAGATAATTAAATAGGGCGTTGCAGACTTAAAGGGGACACGTTCTTCTCTCCAAAAAGGAGCAAATAAACACTTCTACACCAAATCATCATAACTACGTAGCTCTGATTCTCTAATCTCTTAGAGATATGTTGGACCAGGGCCTTCCTGTTGAGCTATAATCAAAACATGGCAAACTCACAACATATCAACGCTAATCAAATCAATAGTTTACACACCCTACCAAATTATGCAAGAATACTAGTAATCGTACCTTATTCACAATAATTAATAATTTATCTGAGTATTTCTTTATTGTTTCATCTTCCTTCATTCGTTGTAACTCGAATTCTCTCATTAAATTCAAAACTTGCATGCTTCGAATTCTTTCATCTCTTATATATTCTTCTTTTAGGTAATCCCAGATTTTTTTTTCTGTTTTGAGAGTCATGATTTTTATAAAGATAGTTTGTGAGACACTGGCAAACAAATAAGTCTTTGCCTTTGCATTCTTGGTTTTTCTTTCTTTATGGATTTTCATCTGTGCTTTTGTGGAATCTTCTGGTAACGAACAAAGATCGTAGCCATCCTCCACAGCTTCCCACAAATCCAGAGCATCTAAGAATGTCTCCATTCTCACTGCCCATAAATCATAGCTTTCTCCATCAAAGATTGGAGGAGCAACCTTCGAAAAGTCCATCTTCACCGGTCTGAACCTTAGCACTCTAATGCCACTCTGATGGGTTATTTTGGTATCTACCACTAATGTGGTTTTGTTTATGCAATGCGAAATTTGGTGGGATATACGATATATTGTTTTGTTATATGAAGAATACTCAAAAGTTCTTATTTTTATTATGGCTATATGACTCTATATATAAAGCTACCAATAAAACAAATTTCTAAATCATATCTTCTAAAAATAACAAATTAATCTTATAAATTCTAAACAAATCATGAATATTCTAAATAGATATTATAAATCTTAGATCTAATATTATTTTATTTTAAATATAAATCTAAATCTAAACTATATTTCTATCTAAAATCTTCAAAGAATATTTAAACATATTAATCTCAACAAGTTTTTCGCAAAGCAACTTGACTCGTGCGGATCTTGATTGCAATCTTTTTTTTGCCTTTGCAATGGTTTCTTTCTAATTGAAATTCGTCATAAGGTGCGTATGGAAAGAAGTAATTGCTACCTATTTTATTTTCATATGCTTAACAAGTACCACAGGGGCACTATTTAGCATGACCCTTTTTTAAAATTATGTTAGAAACTTAGAACTTTAGCCGATTTCTCTGACTTTTGTCAAAATTTTGTTTTCCAAACTGTGAATTATGTTCACTATTATAATAACTAGTTTGTGAACCCGTGCCCATGCACGGAAAACAAACACATTTGTAGATTTATTGACTTTTAAACATATTTTATCCTTTCAAAAAATAAAACATATTTTATAAAAATGTAATACTTTTATACATTTTATAAATAAAAAAAGCACCTCAATAAACAAAAAAGAAAGGTAAATTAATCGCATAATATCTATTGTAACATAAATAGTATGAAACAAAAATAACATAAAAATTACTTAAGTATATCTTATACTCCCTCTGTCTCATAATGTAAGAGAAAAAAACTATTTTTTTTTGTCCCAAAATATAAGAGAAAAAACACAAACTTTTACATTTTCAAAAAAAGTTCACTCTTTCTCTTACCTTTTCCATAATCAATAACTAATCAAAATTGTTTATTCATCTTTTCATGCAACCTTTTTATTATAAAGCTTACATCCAATCAATATATTTTACTTTTTCTTAATAACTGTGATTTTTATTTTTTCTCTTACAATTTGGGACGGAGGGAGTATTATTTAATTTCCACATCAATATCCTTCAAATAAAAACCAGGTCTCTAGATAAATTGTATGAATAAAATTATAGTCTCCATATATGCGTAAAAGTATCGGTCTCATATATTATCAAAAAAAAAAGTATCAGTCCCATATAAATTATAACTAAAAAAGACTCGTATAAATATAAAAAAAATATATAGTCGACTATAAATTAAAAATATTGGTTCCATATCAAATACAAAAAAAAAACAACATAGGCGCCGTAAAAAAAAAAGACATATATATTAATATATGAGTGAACATATAAGATCTCGTATAAATTAATTATTGAATTAAGAAAATATTTTAATAAAATATTTAATTCAATTTTAAACTTTTCATAAATTAAATACAAGAACGTTAAAAAATATTTCAATTTTAACACCGGTTAGTATGACCCAAAAAATTAACCTAAAGAAATTTCTTAAAACATATAGATCCCATATACTTGCCTTAATACTAATAAATAAAAACATTCATAACAAAATAATTAGTCAAGAATCAAAAGAATATTTATTTGCTTTCTATTTGTGTGTCCTCAATTTTCCTTTTGCGCGTCTTTGGTTTTGACATTGTGAAATTATATATTGCTTTGATATTTATATTTGTTGTAGCTAAGTTTTTGAATGTCATGTATCAGTTGAAGAGAGTTTGAAGATGCAATACAACTAAGGGAAAATATGTGCTAATTGAAAATCCTTCCACTGGTGAACTTTTGGCAGTTTCAAATGTTAAAAAATCATTTACAACATTTTTTGACACTATGGTGAGTTATCTTTAGGTGGCATTTTGTGATGTATGTTTTTGCTGTCATATTCTGTTTATTAATGTTTGTTTTAGTCCCTAATATCTTCCTATTTCATGGTTTGGGTGAAGGAATCCCTTTTCCATGGGCTGGTGCACTTCTTTGCCGTTGTTTTCATGTATTTCTCAATGTGTGTTTGCTGGTTCTGCAATTTTGTTATTTTTGGTATGGTTCAAATTTCGTGTTAACATTTTTTAATTTTAATTTAGTTCATAATTGGATTGTAGTCATACCTTAAGCAGTTATCACTTGCGGCTGTTATGAGGCTTTGTTTGTAGCTTTGGGGGGAAAAATTGTGTTTATATTCATATTATTTCTAGTATTTGTTGTCTTGGACACAAATATTATGATGTGGTGCTGCTGTTCTATTTTGACAGTCAATACATTTTGTGCATTGATTGGTCCTGTTACACTATCTCAATTGGATTCATACACGGAAGAGGACTATTGAGGATTTGATCGAAGCATCTGAGGTATGTCGTTTGGTAACAATATTTATAACATCATAGTTATGTTTTTCATGATAATAAGAATTTAAGATTACTAATCTAATATCAATAGGGATTTATTCACCTTATATTAGTCTTTATTTGTTTTAAGATCCATTGTTTTTCCAAATTGTAGTTTTAATATCATGGTCTTTCTTGCTTAAATCTTTTCATTGTTTTCTACTTGCATTTATGTCGTTTGAATGAGTTTCCACTTTCCATCACAAATTACTATCAGTACCATGTTGTTATTGAACTATTTTTCTGTAAGTCCTTTTTGCTTTGACCATTTATATAATAATGCTTTAATAATTTAGTAATGAACTATTATAATACGTATTGAAGTGTTTCTAACTTTAAAACTTGGTTCATTCAATTGTGTTCTAATATTTGTACATTGTTCCAAACTTAACTCTTTCTAATCTTTTTATTATTTCTAATATTGTATTTTCTTTATTAATTGTAGTTTTGTTGTAACATGTAAAGTTTAGCAACTTGTATGAAGTTGCAAGTTCTTCATATTCATGTCATTTAAACGAGTTTCCAAGTTTCTCATGCAAACAAATTTAAGGTGGTCGTGCAAAAGAAGAAAAAGATTACTCATGTTATCTTTCAAATAGCTGTTAAAAAATACTTATATTATAAACCTCGGTCTTATATGGCACCTTGATCAATTATGTGATATGCAACTTGGCACGAGATGGAGAAATTTGAAATGCAAAATAACTCACAAAAGGATAATTATCAAGTTATGTGTGAATAGACTGGAACCCTGAAAGACAATGAAATTGTGTATTGCAAAGTACTTTCACACTTTGGAATGTAAAAGTTTTAGTTAGGATTGAGTAGATTTTGGAAGGAATTTATTTTTACTTCATAGATTGATCTGAAACTACAAATAGTATTAGCTCATTTTGTATTTGCAATACCCCAAGTTGTGTTACTATCTAGACAATGTTTCATTTAATGATCTTTTGCACATGGTTCCATAAGAAAAATTTCATACTTCTCAAGCATTTTATTTAAGTTGGTTGTATAATCTATATATCTCTTTTCCAAGAAAGTGCCACATTTTGGCTTACCTTTTTTTATTTATTTATAAAATCTTACATCTTTTCAATAATAAACATTTTATATCAAATAATTTATTGTAACACATACTAGTTTATAATAAGACCTATGCAACGCACGGGTGAAAGTCTAGTTCACAAGAAAAACAAAAGATGAATGCTTATCAAAAAAAAAAAAAAAAAAGATGAATTTTTTCAATCAGCACGTTTTCCAACTCCCAAAAAACAGTTCCTCGTCACTTTCATAGTTTGCCAAGTAGTAACATCAAGTGCACACTGTTATTGACAAATTTTGTTTCCTATGATCACAATCACACCCATCTTTGTTTGCTCTTAAATTTACTTTCTCAATTCAATACATTATCTACTACCTGTTAGTCGATATTTTCGACTAAAGTCATTACGACTAAAAGTGAGAAAGCACTCCTAAGGTAGTCGCAACAACAAATGGTTTTGTCACAAAAGTTTCTAAGTTAAAATGATGTAAGGGAAGAAACCGTCGTGTAAATCAACTGTGAAAGAGGGAGTTGTCGCCGCTACCACACGCAAGGAATGATTGAAGAAATTCGACGGAATTCAGCTGAAGTAGAGGAAAAGAGTGTTGAAGCAACAAATAAAATCTATTTTTCTATTTGAAAAAATAATTAAAGTAACTAAAGAACTTGGTTAATTTAATAAAAACTGTTTTTATGTAAAAAACAAATTCGTAATTAAAAAAAAATCGGAAAATTGTCATTTAAATTTGTTTATTTCAAAATCATTTAATTAAAATTAATTTTTAATAAAATCTATTTTTTTTATTTGAAAAAAAAAATTAAAATTGAATTTTAAATCAAGTTTATCAAAAAAACTGGTTTTAAGCAAAATTGGTTTTGGTTTAGTTCATGAACCATAATATATGGATTGGCTTTGAACAGGATTGATCCATATTTACAAAAAAAGTGGTTTTAAGCAAAATTGGTTTTGGTTTGGTTCATGAACCATAATATATGGATTGGTTTTGGTTGGTTTGAGTTGAGTTGAACCAATTCACATCTCTAGAACCAACAATCGTATTCACTTTTTTTGGCATAAGCAGGTGTTTTTTAAGGTTTCTGTTTTGAACAAAAGACACCTGCTTAAGATGCGCAAGAGTGTGTGGGTGACAACGAAGAATGGAAACAGCTTGTCATTTGTTTTTGGTTTGCCTTATTTACTCTCCTTTGTAAGGTTTGGTTAGATTTTGAATTAGTATATGTCATCTGCTGACCCGAAGGATGTTCAGGATCATTGTGTGCAATTTATTTATTCGACTAGAAGGGCTCGAGCTCGCCGTTCTTTTTAACAGCTTATTTGGTTATGTTGAATCTAGATGTTGTGGACGAAATGAAATAATAAAATATTTAAGATTAAGGAAAGTTCAATCTAGCAACTGATAGATAAAGTCAAGCTCTCTTTATTTTGGTGGTTGAAAGCTTATAATATAGATATGAATTTACATTTTCATTTGTTGTGGTCGAATTCTTTAACTTGCATGTGCATTGACTAAGTCTCTTGGTTGTTTTTGCTGTGGTTGGTTGTTGACTAATATACTCTTTTAGAAGTTTCATCTAATACTCTTTATACTAATAAGATATGTATCTCAGTTGCTTAATATATATATTTCATTTTTGTTTGTTAGAAAAATATCGTAGTCATTCAATTTAGCTACACACATAACAACACATATTATTTAATTATTTTAAAATATACATTATTTAATTATTTTCTTTTTATATTATTTTCTTAATTATAAGTATGTGACTAAATTTAGTCAAAAGAAAACAAGTACTCCCTTCGTTCCTTAATATAAGATTCTTTTTGACTAAATTTTAGTATTCATCTATCATGTTTTGACCGTATTTTTCTAATAATATATAGATGTAAATATTAGCTTATAGGATCTTGTTTGATTTTGTTTTGATGAGTATTTTCAAAATAACAAATTTTTATAATTTTTACTGCTAAATAATTAAAATATTAGCGATCAAAATTGTACATTGACGTACATGTTGTGGTAAAAAAATGTCTTATAATTAGGGACAGAGAGTATATGGCTAAATTGTGTTCAATTGTCAATGACCATGCAAATATTCTCCTAATTTCCTATGTAGTGCTAGTACTAAATGAATAGTAGTATAATCAAAATGAATAGAATCATCAAGTACTACAACAACAAGGTGGGGGAATGTCTTTATTATAAAGAGATGAGATCAAAAATTTCTAACCAGTAACCACATGAGAAATTATGACAGTTAGATAAGCCACAAGTTGTGAGTCAGCAGCAATAATGATTTTCTGGTTGAAGCATCCACACAGTTAACATATAAATGACTGTTCGATTAAAATCAAACCGTTTAAATTTAAAATTCAAGTTATAAATTAAAATTTAAAATAAAAACTTGTGTTTTTATAAATAACTTGATCAAAATCGAACGACCACAAATGTCTTAAACGCATAAATAAGATTTTAAATCAACTATAGAGGATTCAACATGGAGTAAGCAGCATTAAAAATCCAAACAACCTATTGGATAAGATTGTTTTCTTGCTGTCGCTTTAAAATGAAAAAAACAGTTATTTTGGGACCCACAATTTCACAAAACACTGCCACGTATCATATCATATCTCTATATCAGAAACTTCATTCTTCAAGCTCTTCAAGTCTTCATCAACTTACAATAACAACGTTATAACGACGTCGTTTTCCACCGTAATGCTCTCGCTTTCTTTTCCAAAACCTCTCACAACCGCCGTCACTTTCTCAGGCAAAACCACCTCATCACAGCCGTGCCACGTCAGATCCCGGCGAGTACTCATTTCCGCTTCCTCCACTTCGCTTTACGAGATTCTTGGAATTAAGGCAGTTGCTTCCGATAAGGAGATCAAGGCAGCGTACCGGCGACTCGCGAGGGTTTCACATCCTGATGTGGCGGCTGTTGATCGGAAGGATTCGTCCGCGGATGAGTTCATGAAGATTCGTGCTGCGTATTCCACTTTGTCAGATCCTGTGAAGCGTGCTAGCTATAATAGAAGCTTGTTCCAGCGTCAGGAACCGCTTACAACGACGACGAGATGTTCTGGTTACGGTTGTCGGAAGTGGGAAACGGACCAGTGTTGGTAGCGAGTTGACTCGTCCGAGTTAGTCTAGTGAATCGATATTTCGTAATAATAAGCAAGCATTATCGTAAAGTTAATAACCAGATTGTATATTGTACGAGTATGTATATATACGGTTGTTTATCAGTTTATGTATGAATTTATGTATTCATACGAGTAGATGTGACTTTGGAGTAACTTATATACCTTTTTGTTGGCAATATTTCTACTCCAAATACACATATACACTTGTAAGTTGTAATTAGAGTAAAGGTTGGATTGGTAATCGTTGAAATGGCTACCATTTTAAGCAGTAATTTAACTATCTGATACTATACTAACATTTCTTTTAACTAGTTTAATTATGAGCCCGTGTCAAGTACTGGTAAACAATCTGTTTATAGATTTATTATATTTTATATGATATATTTCAAAATATTTTAATTTATATAAATAAAGTTACAATTTTATTTTGTTTGTTTTGATTTCTCGTTATTGTATGGTGTTTTGATTTTCCATTTTTATATACTTCTGTTTCTAGTTTTACATACATATACTTAATAATTTGTTTTGTGCTAATTTATTGCTCATGTCAGGCAAAACAACTCATGTTTTATAAAATTCAAGCTGTAAAGGTTTCAAATCTCTCTCTCCCTTCTTCCTCTCTCCATCTGATGAAATTGTTTTTTTTTTTCGAGATCGGGGTATTCATTGCCGAATGCAGTGACTATTCCCTCGCTAGATTGATGGCATCTCGAAGGGTGGGATAGCTGGTCCAAGGATTTAAAACTGCTCCATATTCAAGGTGAGAATCGAATCCTCGACCCTTGGTTAAAGGAGGATGAGCCCCATGCCGCTCAACCACACCCCTTGAGTTCTAATCTAATGAAATTGTTTATGTGTACATTTTCATTCTATGTATAAAATAATGTATAGATTTTTGTTGTTTACTCAACAATTTTCTAACATATTATTTGAACCTTTTATTTAGGAAGGAAGAGCATTTTCTATCCTAAGAGATGTATTTCTTGCTAACGTACCAGTAAGTTTTCGTTAAATCATAAGTAAAACTTTTAATGGTGTTTATTTTTCTGAAAGTTTCATCATTGTACAACTTGATTTCATTCTATATATTGTAATACACGTAATGTAACTTGCCTTAGCTGTGTTAAATTTGGTTTGATTAGCTGCTTCTTCTGTTGTCATTAGGTGCATGGAGATAATTTTCGGCCGAAATGTATATATGTTGCTGTTATGATTAGACGCATAATGGATGCAATTCTAAACAAGGATGCAATGGATGACAAGGTAGTATCTTCTTTTTAACATTTGATTATCTTAGCCTACTGGTACTTAATTTACTCAATATCCATAATTTTTGGTTATAGCTTATCAGTATTACTATTAGTTAAAACTTTCAAATGGTTTAAAAGAGGTGTTGGAACGAAATTAGAGTCGAAAAAATTTATATACTGTGTAACTAATTCCCAAATATGATATCAAATGGGAAAAATATGGAATCATGCTATTTTTTTTCTTCAGGTTCCTATGATTTCATTAATCCAGTCACCCTACATATGTACGACACGTGGCAGGGTCAAAGTGGCAAAATGTTTGTCACTTGGACCGATTTGGACGAAAAATGGCAACAGGAACTAACGCAAAAAAAAAAAGACTGATATAGGGACTATTTTTTCATAAATTCATATACAGGAACTAAAACGAAAATTTGGTATACATACAGGGATCAAAATGACCTTTAAGCCTTTATTTAAAATACCACATACGGAACTTTTATTTAATATAAAAGTCAACGGGGCTAGGAAATGTAAAATTGAATAAACTTGAGTGCTTTAATCGAACAATTGAAATTTAGGTGACTAAAATTGAGAAATTGTTAGGGAGTTAAAATCACTTTAATGAATAAAGTTTTTCTACTTCTTCATTATTTAAAATATCTCAGTGAAAATGTTTTATTAGTTGAATTATCGATAAAAATATATATAGATTTAAGTTAACATAATATTTATTTTATATGGTTAAAATATTAAAATAAACGGACTGGGTAAAAAAATATTAAGTATAAAAATTAAATATTATGCACAATTTTTGTTTTCTTTCCTGCCAAGTAGTTTAGTGGTAAAAAATTCCCCTATTAAAATAAATAGGCAAGTTATTCTTATTTCAAACTTTGAACCTTCAAATTGCGACGTACCTCTAAATTATATTCATAGGGATTATTGCACAAAAATTCTAACTAATCGAAACATGATGTTTATATTATTATTATTATTGTTGTTCCCTATGTTGTCATACATTTTGATCAAACAACATGTTGAGTAAGATGTCTTGAAATCTTGCCAACAGAGGACTGTGACATGTTGCTTCAGCAGAAGCATACTAGATCAAAAATTCAAATCACTTGAATTTGCTGTCACAGTTCCTCAAGGTTCAGTTTGTTAATTACTTAGAGATAAACAATAAATCTCCAACGTCCCAGTTGAAATATATCTCTTAAGTAAATTTGTTATGGCGCGTTTTTATTTTTGAAGATTTAAAATATACATCCAAATAAATATTGTTTGTTACAAGATCAACCAAACAAATAACAAATCAGAAAGTTATTTGTTTGCGCGCGCCAGTATTATTGGAAGAGCTTGAAGAAGTTATCAAAAACAAATATTTTATCTTGTAAAAGATAAAAGATTTATTTTCAACAAACTTTCCTATTTTTTAGCTTAACTCTATCTGAGTTTGAAAGCTATAAATAGACACTCAAGCATTGAAGCAAAGTACGACTCAAGATTATAGTTTAAATCCTAAGTTTTATTGAGTCATTTTTCATTGTTCGTTGTTGTCGTTGTCGTTGTGGTTGTGGTAATTGTGCTGGTTTTGCACGAGTTCAACGAACTAAAGTCGTTCCTCCAATTGGGGCAATTGGTTGAGGGAGAGTCACATATTTAAGGGGAGTCCTAAATAATTTCATTCAGGTAGTTTTAGTGAGAGACCTTGAATAGGGGCTATTCAAATAAGACCTAGAGACTAGTAACTATGGTATAGTGAAGGTTATTCTCCTGGATTGGTATCCCCCAGATTAGGTGTATTGATACCGAATTGGGAAACAATTAATTGTGTTCGTTTATTGCTTTTTGCACGTTATTATTTATATACTATCATAAGCATAACGCTGAGCAAGTTGTCGAAGCATCCTGCTTAACAACTTACCTACAGGGGATCTAGAATTTCAATTATTATTATTAAAATCAATAAAAAGAAATAAAACGTTTATTATATGTGAGAAAAATGGTAGATATTCAGGTCTTTAATTTGTTTTATGGGGTACAGTTACCAACAATGTAAGTTGGACACTAAATATTTTTCTAAAATATTATATACACCTTTAAAAATATGCTAACAAATATACTTTTAAATTTAACTATTATTATTATTAAAATAATTTGAAAAAATATTATATCATAATCAAAAGTAATTTATATTTTTATAAGTAAAAATTAACCCGTGCAAAAGCATGACATTTGTAAGGCATAACATTTGAATTTGAATCATATTAATTTTTTGAAAGGTTTATAGTTAACAGAGTGAAATTATAAATAATATTCAGTATCAATTATTTCTCAAACAAAAAATCAAGTGATATTAATGTGAAATGCATAACGTCATGTGTACAAATTTTTTTGAAAAATAGGTCTTAAATAATAATAGTATATGAATAAAACTTTGTATGTTATAAGTCAACTTTATATTGCCTTTTTTTCAAAATCGTATATTCGTTATAAGTTATCTATTCTTTATTTTGTTCAAAACCGTGTTATATATATTTTTTGGTATAAATTTGAAATATTTTCTAATATAGTTGTGAATTTTTTTGAGGTATATTTAGTTCTCTTAATAGATTCAAGTCTCTGTAGGGGAGATGGGCAGGTAGGGGTGGGGGTCGGTGGTGGAGGGTGGGATTGGCGGAGGTCTTTGTTTGTATGAGAGGAGGAGTTGCTTGTTAGTTGTTGTGATCTCTTAGCTACAATTGTTTTGCAGTCTAATATGTCTAACAGGTGGAGGTGGCTAGACAATTCTTTAGAGGTTTATTTAGTTAAGGAAGCTTACTTATATTTGACTAGCCGGGATGCTTTTTTTGTTGAGCTGACTTCAGCAGTTGATTTACCTTGGTCTAAAGACGTCCCGCTGAAGGTCTCTGTGTTTGCAAGGCCGGGTTGGGCTATGACCCACTCATGAATTTATGTGGGTCATGAGCGAGGTTCGATCAGTGGCGGAGCCAGGGGTGGCATGGTTGGGATATGACCCATGCAAAAAAGGAAATTATTAATATACCCTAGGTGTTTTGAAAGGAAAAGTTTAGATGCAATTTCTTAGATACTTTTTGCATGATTCTTAACATAAATTCATTTTTTTGTGGTTATAAAAAACTTTAAGATAATCAAGAATTTGAAAAATTATAGTTTGTTATGTTAAGAATCATACGAAAAATACCTAAAGAAATGCACATAAGTTTTGCGCAAAAAAACTTGAACATGAGACATTTGAGAGTAGAATAATTAAATTAATACACTTAGATCTTACAAAAACCAACATTTTTATGAATCAAAAAAAGTATTTGCCAACTATTTTATTTCATTGTTTTTAAATATTATGGTAATTTCTTACATATTTTCACTAAAAAATTCAATATGTACTGAATAATAAATTCTTATGAAAAATAACATTTTAGTCTAAAATAGTTTTGGTAACCAACATTTATTTATTATACTTTTTTAAATAATAGAAAAGGAAATAACTCTAAAGATACTCTCTCTTTTTTTTTTGTTGGTCAAAAATACTCATTTACCTATTATAATTTTTTAAGCTATTTAATTAATTTAAAATATTCAAAAATATCATTTTAAGGTATTTAATTTGATTAAATTTTTTGATAATCAACTTTATGATTATTATAACTTTAAAAAAAAAATTATGTATTTGCTTGAATAGGGTATATGTATACATATATTTTATGTGTTAAAACTAAATTTTACAGAAGTTATAGTTATACTTATACTTCCACTGTCCCGAATTATAAGAAAATGTCTTTTTTGTCCTAAATTTTAAAGGAAAAAATCAAATTAAAAAATGTTTTTTTTACTTATTCTCAAAAATTGAATGCAATTTTAACTTTCTTTCTCATTTTCTCAAAAAACAATAATCAATAAAAATGACTTTTACATCTTTTGATGCAACTTATTTCAAGAAAAATCCCCACAAAACTACACTTCAAATTAGCATATTTTGATTTTCTTAATAAGTGTTCCTTTATAATTTGGGGCGGAGATAATAATTATTTCTGCCACTCCAAATGATTTTTTCTGGTTCCATCCCTGGTTGGTTAGGAAACCCCCACCACATCCCAATCCAAATCAAGGGGTCCTCGCAGCACCTCTATATCGTGGTTGTACAAAGTTTAGACCAATGCCACAAATTGGTGTTGATGTGACTGATATCAAAACACCTAGCATTTGAAGGACGGTTTGATGCATAAAATCTTCTTAGTTCCTTTCCCAATCAGGAAAAACCAATTCGGGTTAGCGGCTTCTAAGAAACTTAGCCATCGTGGGACTAACACGAGTTCCACCATTCAACCTATGAGAACTCGGTTCAAAATTACCAATTGAATAGTATATTGTAAAAGTTTTAATTATATAATTTAAGTGAGAAATATAAAAAAATAATTATGTTAAAAAGTAATTTACTTCTCCACTAATTTTATTCTGTTACATATCTTACTTTTATAGAAAAAGATTTTGAACGTGCCTTTTATGGATACCACTCTTCAATATTGTCTTTTAATTATGATAATTATTACTATTAATTATCATTATAAAGAAAAACGGTTGTGTCAAAGAAAATTGGAGTGTCACTATATAAGATCAACTACAAAGGATCATGAGAGTATCACCTATGAGTGTGTTCTTCCAAACTCATTATATTTTTTTAAGTGCAGTGTTTGAGTTATCAACTTTATTGATATTCTCGTGTATTGATAATTTCGGTATATTTATCGTTGAAAAGAATCGGTTGTATTCTAGGGGAGTTGCGTAATATTGTGGATAATTCTTTAGTTTAGTGTCACAACACGAAGTCCGAAAACAAATTACAAAGAACACTTATTTTTTATTTATTTTGTTTTGTACATTGAAAAAATAAATACTTCCACTAAAATTGGACCTCCTCCTACCCACTCGATATTCTCAAGCTCTTACCACTATTATGCGGGATACACTTAGTGCCCGTTTGTTATAGCTTTTTTTAGAAAATAATCACTTATTTTTAAAAAATAATCACTTTTAAAAAAATAGCATATGTTTGTTATAGCTTTTAAAAATAATCAGAATCTGAAAATAATCTAAAAACTGCTAAAAATCTGAAGCTGATATTATTAGCTTTATTTTATAGATTTTTTTTAGAGGAAAGAGAAACCCTGTGTCAAAAAAATTCGGACAAAAATATCCTGAAATTTATTCTAATATTCCAAAAATATCTTGTTTAAAATTTATAGGATTAGTTTGTTATTTTTAGAAGATTTAGAAATTTGTTTTATTTGTAGCTATATGTATACAGTCATATGACCATAACGAAAAACAAGATCTTGAGTATTTTTTATATATTTATTTTATATGATATATTTCACTTGGATAATTGTACTTATGGTAATTTTGTGATACAAAATCACTTTTATATAGTTGTATCCAAACAAGTTAAAGATTATCTCTATATAATATAATATAATTACGGATGTTTCTCTCCCGATCATCATCCAATGTGGCAAGCAACTAAGTCTTCATATGTCTATTGTGGCAAGATTTCAAGACTTTATGTTTTAAGCAATTAGGCAAGCTAAATATACTCCCTTCGATTCCCTCCAACAACACTTTTCTAATTTTTATATTATTTTACTTAGATTTAGTTAAGAGTTTTAGTAAAAGTAACATGGTTTGATTCTCACCAACAACAAAAAATCTATTTTTATAATATATATTTTTACTTATACTATGTAGGTTTAATTAGGAGTTGTAGCAAAAGGAACATGGTTCAATTCTCACCCACAACAAAAATCTTTTTTTATGATGTACTTTTTTACTTAATTGTTACTAACCATCATTTTTAAAAAGTTACTAATTTCTATAATCTCTATCTCTATCTCTATAATTAGTCAAAAAAAAATCTCTATCTCTATAATATATATTTACGGATGTCTCTCTCATAAACAAAATTTCACGGGACCATCTATAATGAACCAAAATTTATGTGTGTCATCTATGTCTCTGTCACGAACAAAATTTAGTATGAGATACACGGTTTAATTTTTTTTTTGTTGAGACCGGAGTAACCACCGCCGAATGCAGTGACTAATCTCTCGCCAGATTGGAGGCACCTCAAAGGGTGGGATAGTTGTCTCATAAATTTAAAGTTGCTCAATACCACACGGTTCGATTTCCACAAAAAACTAAAATTATATATTTATGATATTTTATTTTATTGCTTATGAAAAATATTTACACTTATATTAATATACCTGTATTTTTTTTTTAATTTACACGGGATCAATATTTATAGTAATATATTAATACAAGTGCATTTTTTCACTACAAGAAAATCTTCATTTTCCGACCAAACTGAGAAAGAGGGGTTGAAGGTTTAGGCCCTCAGGAAATATTTTGAAGGTTCAGGCCGTCAAAAAATGAAAAAAACCGTCAACAAATTATGAGAATATTTAAAAATAAATGAAAAATACATACCAGCGGCTTTAGCCGTCGGGAAATTATCGTCCACTGAAATTATTATCCTGAAAGCCTTAGCCGTCAGGATGTTTATACTTTCTGACGGTCCTGACCGTCGACAACATGTAATTTCCGTCGATAAAAGTGTGTCAGAATTAATTAATCTTGATGACAGTTTAGGCCGTCGGGAAGTCATTACGAATAAATATTAATATAGTTGATGGATGGTTACGACGGTATAGACTGTCAGGAAGTTATTTGTAATTTGCAGACGGCTTGGACAGTCGGGGTGTTCACTGCATTAAACAAAAATAGTATCTCACCGTGTTTTTTTTTTGTAATTTTTACAGAATTATATTTTTTTCTACGAATGTTTTAATATGAGACGAAAAACTTTTTTTTATTAGAACTTAAATATTTATACACATATTAATACGGAAAACCTATTTTTTATACTATGACTTATATTTACACTCATATTAATACGAATGTTTTTTGATTTTATAATTTAAACGATGATCAATATTTATATTCATATATTAATACACGACCTATCTTTTTTGTAATTTCAATGGGGACTAGAAATGAAACACGATATTGTTCAAAACGGGGAACGGGAGATCACTCTCCACCCTATTTTATCTCTTTAAAATTCTTAAATATATATTATTTTTATATTTAAATAATAGAAATATAAAATTAATTTCACAAATAATTGGAAAAATAAAACTATTTGACAAAAATTATATTAATTAACTTAAATTTTTAAAAAAAATTAATAACATATACTATAAATTTAAATATTAACCCGTGCATTGCACGGGTCGGTTATACTAGTTTTTTTATAAAAAGTAATTTTTATAATGGTAAACAAATACAAAATAGATTTTTCTTTTTCGTAAAATCTCTACAAAATAATCTCTAAATTATTTAATTTTAAAATCACTTATTTTTTAATCCGTAACAAACGGGACCTTATTTATTTTTGATTACAAGAAAATACTCCCTCCGTCCCAAACTGGAAAAAAATAAATTTTCTTTGTCCCAAAATATAAAGAAAAAAATAAACATTTATCTTTCCCAAGTATTAATTTTAACTCACTCTATAAACCCTAATTTCTTTTTGTCTTTTTTCTTGTTCATCTTCTAAAGAGGGGTGATTTAGGGTCAACTTTGATCCAAAATCACCCCTCTTGATCGTTTCTTTTTAGTCTTTTTGTTTAAATAAATGTTTTTCACATATTTTTAGGTTTTGTTTGAGTTTTCTTTACCGTGATTTCTTCTTCTGGTATTGGTGTTGTTCGATTTCCCGTCTTGTACGGTGTTTGATTTCCCGTCTTTTGTATGGTGTTGTTTACCTGTCTTTGTACGGTGTTTGTTTTGCTTTAGATTTGCAGATTTGCTTCAATCCAACTTCAGAGCAGATTCAATGATTTCAGCATCTTCAACGTTGCAGATTCGGAAGCATTATTCCTCCGAACATTTATATTTTGTCAATCAATTGTAGGCTTTATCATATGGCCGATTTATGCTATTAACTCGGATGCGGTGAGCTTGTTTGCCGATTCATCCTTTTTAGTTTTTAGCCAATTTGAATATGTAATGATATCGATTGATGTAATTTCCAAATTTGAATGAATATGAATGTCTTTGTTTTTTAGTCAAAAAAATACAAATTGCATTTAATTTTACTTCTCTCTCCTTTTATCAATAAACAACAACCAATAAAAAATATTTTTACATCTTTTAAAAAAAATCACACAAAATCATGTTTCAAATTTTCATAATTTTATTTTTTTAATAAGTGTGATTTTTTTTATTTTCGCTTATATTTCGGGACAGAGGCAATACTTTTTATGAGAAAAAGAAAAACAGAGAAAAAAAAAATAAAGGCATAAATGTATTTTCTGGGCCTCCAACCTTCAATTGCTTTATTTAATCCAAAAATATACCCCCTCTGATTCAGTGACTCTCTAATATAATAATCTTGATTCTTCATTCTTTTCACAAGCTTTGGCATTTTCAATCTTCATTGCAAAACCCACATCACCTTCACCTTTCTCTCCTTCCAATCATATTTTTTCGGTGACTGATCAGCGATGGTTTTCAAGAGAATGAAAAATCACAGGTTTATTACATCGCCCATTTAAACTATTAGGTTTTCTGTTTAATAATTAGGGTTTATAAGCTTCCAAATTCGGTTTTTTAGTATTGCTCTGACAACGTGTTTCATGAATAACCACTAATTTGTTAGTTGATAAATTATGAAAGTGAGTTGTTAATTATTGCACTTATTGGTGGACTATATAATGAGATGTTTCTTTATAAGGCAGTCAATGGTGGACTGCGGCCGACCCTCGAAACGGTATAGAGGTATAGCGGGTGGCAATGTGGCCGCTATGTCGGAGTTTAGGGAAACAGTAAAAGAAATTTTCAGTTGCATCATACATATATAGAAGCTAAATAAAATAAAGAATATACAAAAGTAAACACATTCATGCCTATAATCAAAGTTCATTGTTAGTAATATTCAGACGTGATCGGAAGCAAAATAAGTTATAGTCTTCAAGGCTTATTGAAATAATTCATCTGAGCATTTAAAATAAATACAAGTGATTCGTTAAATGAAACCACCATCTCCAAGCTCTTAATTATCATCGTACAGAGAGGAGAATAGAGAACACAGAGCAAGGTTGTCAGACTCGAGTTTTTACCTTAACTCGTTTTGACTAGGTGAAATCGACAATTTTTACCACTATACTGAAAAATTGTTATGTTCTTCTGTTGCACAGTTGATATTATTACTGGTTGGCTCTATCTCGGAGTCTCAGAGCTGCTCCAATCTGTTGCCGGACTTTTTATTTAGAGATACAAGAATACTGAAAAAGAGAAAAGGGATTGATACAAAATGCTTCAACACCAAATTGTGCAATCTCCTGCCATGCTAGGCATTAAAAGCCCTAACTCACCATCAATTCTGAACCCTAACCGTCAAAAGCTTCCTCTTTCACAGACCTATCATCACCAAAACCAACATTCCGCCACTCCTTCAGCCGCTCTACTCTCTCTTTTACCACCTCTCCCTAGAGCACAAGCACTTCTTTCTGAAATGGCTACCTTAGCTTCTAAACTCTTTGAAGTATCACCCAACAGATCTGTTTGGGTCACTACATTTCGTAAATCACTACCAAAATTCCTTTCGTCCCATACCCAACCACATTCATCTTCCTTGCTTGAATCTTTGCCTTCCACCACCAAAGAAGTTATTTCACTTTTCACCACCCTTCAAACCCAAATCTTTGAAGCTGTTTCTGAACTCCAAGAAATAATCGATTTACAAGATGCTAAGAAGAAGATTGGCGGTGAAATTCGGTCAAAAGATTCAGCAATTCTTGCATTTGCGAACAAACTCAAAGATGCTGAGCGGGAACTTGATATTCTTGTTGATGATTACTCTGATTATCGCCGCAGCTTCAAGAGATTGAAATCAGAAGGTGTTAGTGAAGATGGTTCTTTAAGCACCTCAACCGTCTCATCTCAGCTGAAACTATCAGATATATTATCATATTCTCATCGATTAAGTTATACAACCTTTGCACCACCAGAATTTGGAGCAGGAAAAGCTCCTCTTCGCGGAGCAATGCCACCTGCACCACAAGATGAACAAATGAGAGCTTCACAGTTATATAATTTTGCAGACCTTGATATTGGAATGCCTAAAGCTGTTGAAACTAAGGAGAAAATGGTTGAAGCTATTATCGATCCTCCACCTTCACAACTTGTGGATTCCAATAATCTTGCAAATTTGTCTTCAATTCAAAGGATGCTTCCTGCAAATTTTGTAGTTCCACCTGACTGGAAGCCTGGAATGCCTGTACAATTGCCTAGTGATATACCTATTATCATCCCGCCTGAGTGGAAAAAAGGGGATCCTGTAGTATTGCCTAAATTTGTTGATACGAAGGAGAAAGTAGTTGAACCTAACGACTCACCTCCAGTACAAAGATCTGAGGAACCAAAGTTACACCCTCAAATTCCTCAGCCCACGCAACCAGGAGTTATTCATGTGCAGCATGTTAATTTGGATCTTGACGGAAGTGATAGTAGTGATTATACTAGTGATGAGGCAAGTTCTGATGACGAAGATTGAGAAATCAGTGAAACTTATCTTCTCAAATTATCTACAGTACAGGTGAGGTTTTGTATGTAAAGTTACTCTTTTAATTAAAAATAAAATAGTTCAAAATGCATGATCTAATTGAAATCATAGCGTTAATTTTTCCATCTAGATTTGCTCATTCTGCACTTGATAGTTATGCCGTTCACTTATGTTTATGTTTAAGGTGATAAGGTCCTGTTCTTTGTTTCATATGCATTAGAGTTTTAAGATGATATCTTTTATAGCTTTGATAAGTTGCATCGGTTGTATGCTAACAGCAGAAATTTTCTGCACCTAGTTACTGTTACTGTACTGTTGTAAGCTCTAGAAAGGAGAACGCATGTCCAAGGTTTATAATGTTGAAAATTTCAACAAGCACTGCATTTGTATTAGTGGAGGAATGTGTTTTCAAAGATAAAAAGTGTTGAATATATGTGAAATTGTATGCCACTAATTTATTGAACTATTAAAAAAAACAAATATTTTATATCTGTCTAATTTTCATCGGGTTCTGATGATTAACATTTTTAACTGAAACAAATTAAATACTCTATAAGACCAATCCGTAATCAATTATGACGAGACACCTTGTGAACATCAAGAGACTCTCCATGATCCTGCTGATACAGAGTACACAAGCACTTACCAAATTTTGTTGACTCATGCATAACAGATTATACACACAGGAGGGCTAGCCACAGTTTTGAGAGGGGAAACGGTTAAGTAGCTGGAAAAGAGTTGAATATCCTTGGCCAGCATCAGTTAATTTGAGAAAATACACACAGAAGGGTAACCTAACAGCTTTTTTCTCTATTATTATCTTTAGTTTTAACCGAAGCGGCTGAAGATAATGTAGTTGAAGATAATGTAGTTGATTCTGACATTTTGTTCGTTACTATTGGTCTGACAAATTCTGAAAATTCTGAATTTTCTCAAATTCTGAATTTATGTTGGTCTTCAAAATCACAACGCCACTCGTATGTTGGCAATCATAATTTTGACAAAAGTTACACTTTAAAGCTTCTAACAAAATCATGACGCCACTCAATCATGTTTTGGCAAATTTATGGTCAATTGAAACATGCACATAGTTTGCAAATTGCTATGCATGAAATGTCTCCTTCACACTGCTATGACCCCTATGCACATGCTTACATTGGCCTTATTCATTTGTTTTGTGAAAATCTACATTTTTGCTTGAAATCACCTTTATACACTAAATCCATATACTATATCAGGAGTTGTTAAATGTTTTTAAAATATAAAATACAGCCAAGAGTTTCTAATCAAAGCAATCATCAACATTGTAACCCTTAAGGGGCCGTTTGGTGCACATGATAGAATAGAGACATGAAAGGATATAACGTAGGATAATGATAGGATATTTATAATTAAATTTTATTTTTTTTACAATTTGGATGAATAATATTTAGTTATTATAATATTTTAAAAGATAAAAGAATTTTTTTTCTTCAAAATATACTTATTTTTCTATTATTTCAAAATCTATTGTATCGGTACAATAGAATTTGTCTATTGTACCATAGAATTAACAATTGTGTTTTTAGACAATTGTTAATTGGGTAAACAGTTTTAAAATATAAATATTCTATAATTAAAAATAATTTGGGTAAATAGCTTTTTACCCAATTGTTAATTAAAAAAAATTGGGCGAATAGCTTTAAATAATCCTATAAAAATTATGAATAAGAAAATATTTTGTTATTACTAAATACTAACATTTTTAATGAGGCGAATTATAGAAATAATTTACCAAAATATATTTAGCTTGAAATTATTTTGTAAGCAAAATATTAATTTATTAGAAGTTAATTTTAATTTTAATTTTAAAGCTCTTCTTTCTGAATTAGCTTCTAACACAAAAACCAACAAAAGAAGTTTGTAATACTTCAACTCCAAGTAACAACATCGGTTGATTTGCGATAAGTACAAGATTGATTTTCAATAAAAGACAATTGTATAGGAGAAATGTGCTCGATGAGAATCAAGTTCAATACCCAAATGGATGAGGACGACGAATTGAATCTGTGAACCATTTATTTTTTTGGTTGTCTTGTTTTCTTGAAAGTATATACTCCAAGATGGTTAAAAGACATCAAGATATTAGCGTGGAGTTGAGGAAGGAACAGACTTGTACAAATTTTTACACTTGTTTTATGTTTGAATTGAACTATATATGGTAATGGATTTTATCCACTAGGTAGCTTTTCTTTTGGTGCATGGCTGTTGGTTGATGTATGTTGGTTCATGGCCTAATGTTTTCACCTTAGTTTTGGATGTACTTATAGAACACATCCAAGAGCAAGCAGCAAGATGTGCTTTTTTGTAGATGATATAGTGCTACTTGAAGAGTCGAAGGAGAATTACATGGGAGGTTGCATACTTAGAAACAAGCATTAGAAACCTATGGTTTTCGCTTGACTAGAAGCAAGACAGTATATGGAATGTAATTTTAGCAAGAGGCGAAGCGTTTATAATGTAGTGGTAAAAGTTGGAGATCATAGAATACCACAGGTTACACGGTTTAAATATCTTGGGTCTATAATACAAAATGACGGAGAAATAGAAAATGTAAAGTGTAAACCACCAAATCAAAGCTGGGTGTTTGAAATGGAGGAGTGCCACATGTGTTTTATGTCATGCGAAAGTACAACTTAAGTTGAAGGAAATTTTATCATACAACGATAAAACCAACAACGTTGTACGGGACAAAGTGTTGTGCGGTGAAGAACCAACAAACATAAGCTAAGTGTAGCAGAAATGAGGATATTGTGTTGGATTGTGGTAAGACAAGATGAGATTTAGAAACGGATGATGACACTAGAGAGTTGGGGTAGCACCTATAGTAAGAAAAAGGTAGAAACTAGACTTATGTGGTTTGAGCATGTAGGGAGAATACCTATAGATTATGTAGTTAGGAGAGTCGATCATATGGAGGGGGTCAAATCATTAGCGATAGCCTGTAAGGATAGACCTAGAACAACTATAAGAGAAACTATTAGAAATAATCTATCGATAAATATGTTGGAGGAAAATATGGATTTTGATAGAACACTATGGCACTGTTCGATTCATGTAGCTGACCCCACTTAGTGAGATAAGGTTTGGTCGTTGTTGACAAAAAAGCCCAATAAATTACTTGTAAATACACTATTATTTTCATCAATACACTAACCGACTAGTATTTGTATCAGCAAATCAAATGGATTACATAATAACATTAGTAGCAACATTACAAAAAGGGTTATTCTGATAAGATTACAAAAAGAGACTTATCTGTTATCAATACATTCTCTAATACACTCTCTTCAACACTATCATAAGTTTAAACTATTTCTCATACCGAAATTTAATCATATAACATCACATAAAAGACATAGTATCACAGAAATGTGACTCCACCCCACAAATGTGGGCTAACACCTATGAATCAAAACAGAAACTGATAAACAACAAAATTCTGCCCATTTTCCCTCTTATGGCATTTAAACCTTTAGCCAAAAGAAAATAAGCGGTGAGGAACTTTTACATCCCAAGAAGTCCTAGAAGCACCACTATTTTCATTCTTGATGGAGCAATTTTCATAAAAAACATGGTGCAGTGACATATTATACAGAATCTTCAATAAATAAATCAGCAACCGTTGTTGGGTTGCCTCAATTTTCGTTATAGCATTGTAGTACCCAACCATGTTAGATGCTGCTGAGATTAACAGCCGAACAAAATTTCTTTTATCCAATTATTTATGCCTACATAATTATTCTCATTGGCGGAGAAGCGTACCTGCTACTTTACATATCAGGAGGCACGTATGTGTCAAAAAGGATGGATAACATATCACGAGAGGCATCTTCTTTAAATAGGTTGCACTTTTAGAATCATACAAAACTGGGATGCTCCACATAGTCCGTATTGCACTATAAAAGAACTTTGATAGAGTGGGCATTTGAATCATCCGTTGATCCAAATGTTATTCACCGCCATTATTTATTCCTAGGCTTTGAAGTAGCCCATTTAAAGTAGCCACAATTTGCTTCGGGGTTAGACGCAGGGCCCTGTAATGAGGAAAACATGTTAATATGCACTACTTAATGCATAGGGTGATGCTCAAATTATGGAATGAAAGACCAAAAAGAGATAAGCAGCTGTGGCTATAATGTAGCTAACTCATTGCAGACACATGACATGATAGCTCATTATAAGTTAGAACAAAATCCCTCCCAAAATAAATGTCTACTGATTTTTCCTTCCGTTTCCCTGTTTATTCAATAACTGCCTAATACATAACTGTTGCCTAATCACACAATAACTGCTGCCTAATAACATAATAAAAGGACTAATAAGAGGTCTAACATAATGGTACCCTTCTAATTAAAAATAATTAATCTCTATAATATAGTTTGGTGATTTAATAAGAGTCAAGACTGGTTAATTATGTATGTATTAAAATAATCAAAATAAGTGTTATTAATTGATTTACTCAATATCTCTGTTAACACTTGCAAAGAGAATTAAATATTTCTCTCACTTGCTTTGATCAAATAACCAAAATAGCAATTGGAACAAGAGATAACAAAGTTGCTCTATTGAGCAAATAAGGGGGCTGATATTGCTCTTAGAATGCACCCTAAATATTTGAATATAAAACAAATGAGCCATTTCCTCACAAGACACAAGAATCATAGTGCAGTGCAATCGAATTATTTTCAGAGACAAAGGCAGAATGCACAAAACCACTTGATGGAAACGGTTTACCTCGGCACGAGTACAGGTATAGAACCTGCGACCAAAATTAGCTCCTTGTTTCTTTACCACCCGAGCAATACAAGGTTCCTTATGTCCCTTACAAAGTGGTATACTGCTCTGCATCAATTTTTGTATTCTTTGCCACTCTTGTGAAGCTACATTACTCTTTTCCTCCTTTCTAGAACTATCATTTATTTCAGCTAAATCCTGATCACATGCATCGACATTAACCTCATCTTGCACAGGATTGCTGCTATCATCAAACACTGTAGAAGTTTCAAGTAATTGAGTGTTGGGTTGTGAGGGTTCTCCTTGATTATTAGAGAAACCAATACAAGAGTCCTTGACACCATTGTCAAGATTTATGCTTTTCTGAAAAAATGACCTAATTGAGAGCTGGGACGATTGACTATTTCTAGCTTTTTTCTTGGATTCATTGCATTTCTGAGTTATTGATTTTTCAAGTACACTTCCTGATTTAGAAGTCGCCTGAGAAGAACCTGGGGAAAGTTCATTTGGTTTCAAATTGCTACCATCTGAATCCTGGCTTGGAAGAACATCACATCCACAGGTAGAGGAACCAGTTTTGTCAACTGGTTCTTCCTTTCTCTCACAAGTACTGACAGTTACGGTGTCTCCGTGTTCCATCTTGCATAATTCTGAAACTCGTCTTTTCATCAACAATGACACTGCAATAAGAAGTTCAGAAACAAATAAACATTGATATCTTACATACAAAAACTATCACCCTAAGATAAAACAATGTTTTGGTACCTAGCGTTTGCTGTACACCGCGAATCATGGGAACATATCTAGCAGATAGCGAGGGAGTATTATGCAGAGAGACCTCAGGAATTTCCATTAAAGTCAATAAAACTGGAGCATGATCGGATCCTTCAAGTTTGACACTCTGTCCTCCCTTCCACCTTTGGGCACTGCAGATCATCAAGTTAAAGTTAAAAATTACTCCTAACATCCAGGAAGACACGGAGCACAGAATCGTGCAAATCTTTAACCATTAGACGCAGTAGTGGTGAAAAACCTAACTAGGAGTTAGAAACGACAGATATAAAATGTATTGTGGAATTCCATAAATGTGAAATTATATATTCCACAACACAGGGCATGTTATGGTATCACCAAAGAAAGTATTTAGTACATGTTCATATTTCCTAGACAACATAGCTTGCAATAATACATTCAAGATGTAACATTTGCGCCTTACCTCGGTGTGCTTTCTGGTTTGCACCGTTTGTACTGTGTCAAAACTTCACATTCCTTTACATGGCATCTTATAAAACTATGGCATTGCATGTCACCTTTATGTAAACACGAACCAGCACATAGAATATGGTCAATTCTACTCCCAAAGTTAAACACTTCAGCGCCTGAATTTTGCGACCAGCAAGTGTATGCATCCCTTCTGCATAAAACTTAATATGTGCAATTACGACTCAACTATATTGATAATGAGGATATTGAAGACTAAGACGCAAAATGTTGAAAACACAAATGAAGGAAGAAGGAAAAATATGGAGGATGTGCATATAACACAACTCAAGTCTCAAGTGACAAGTGCACATAGAAATGTGTCAGCAATACAAGCTAAAATAATACTGAAGCAAAAATCATAGTTCATCATTTTCAAACAATCCATTTCTATACTCAGATTTTGAAAATTTGAAATGGTGACTTCAATTTGAAAGCAATATAATCCCAAGTGTAGATGACAAGGTGTTACATTGGGAAAAGATGACAAGAAAACATTTTCAGAAAAGATAGTATTAGAATACTCTTCTCTTTCAGAAAAGATGGATGGTATCAGAATTGAATTCAAAACAGGTAAGCCCATGCATTCTTACTCATCGGGATGCTTTGCTCGGAAGACATCAGAAAAGTGGCCTCCATTTTCAATTAACATCGATCTGAACCATCTTCTAAACCTACACGAGAATTTGGGCAAAGAGTTAAGTTAACTATTCATGTATTCGACATTAATGGTACTATACAAGAATCTCAACTCACTCATTATTTTCAAAATCAGGTCCTGCATCACACCGATCAATTGCAAATGGTGCAATATTGAGATCACCAACAACAAAGATTCTCCTTCCGTGATATAGGAGAAACTCCAATCTTTTCTATTAAAAAGACTATCGACATCAATCAAACAGAAAAACAAAGACAACAAAAGTGAAAATTTTGAAAAACAGAGGCATCAACAGTAAGCGCATAAACTATGATATTATTATTAACATATCCCGATTTATTAAAAATAGAGTTTCATGAATTTGACACTTCTAGGATATGCTTTGTCAGATAAATGATACAATTGGCAAATTATTTCAAACTTGATCAAAATTAAGAAGCTTGGAGAATTTCAAATTTTAGTTCCAAATTATCAATGTGACTTCATAATTACGACATTTAACCAATAACACTACCAATTGAAGCATAAGATATCAGACAAGATCCATATAAGCATAAAAGCTGTAGTATAGTATGAAGCATAAAAATAGTATGCAAAGTAATGATTTTTTGGTCATACCATTAATGTACTGCATAATATTTTAAATACCTGCAGTATCCTGTAGAATTTTTGTTTAAACAGAATCCTCTCCGTGTCATCACTTCCAGCGCGAGGCCCATAAATATTAAAAAGAACTAGATAGATGCAAACACAACTACATCAAAAAAATTATAGTTTCATTTTTTAAAAAGAAAAGAAACAAGAATAATTGATTAAAACAAAATATGTATCAATCTTTCTAGTCACACGCACCAAAGTGACCATGATCAGTGACAATGCATCGCCCTTCACTATCAACACTAAGAAGCTCATCTTTTGAAAAATCCTCAAGATCTTCTTCCATGAAGAATGGCAATTTGTCTTCACTAGTTTGAGAATTACACATTAGGCCAGTAAATCCTTCCTCAGCTGCAACGGGCAATGCTGGTTCGTTACTCGAAAAAGCAGACCTTACACGACAAAATGTAATAACACCTGCAAGCTCAAATCAAATTTAGATTTTAGTAGTTTTCATTCCAACAAACAACCACTTACCTTAAAAGCACAACAACAATAATTCATTTTCTGATTCGCAGCAAAAGTAGTGAATTTTTTTATACTACCTAGTTTTGGCAACCAATTAAACTACATTCTTAAGGCCTTTCATCCATAAATCTTCATGGTTATATTACATATACATTCTAGACCCTAATAAATTTCATTTTTTGTTTTTAACCCTTGTACCCACTTTTCAGTCTCTACAAATTATAAAACCACAAAAGGGTCTAAGACAATACAACTCCATAATTTTGAGATAAATTGAGATAAATTATAGCTACTAAAACATATTTAACCCTAAATTTTATGCGCGAAAGCCCGATATGAAATCAATCCAGTTAAAAATTAAAATCATTTGATCTCTTATACTTATTCAGCTAAATTCTTCTGTTACACCAAAACCATGATGTTATATAATATCTGGGCCAGCTATCCCACCCTTTGAGGTGCCGGTCTGGTCTCGACCAAAAAAAACATGTTATATTGGTTGGGGCAATAAAACAAACAGTTTACCTGAATAACCGGTTCGGCCTTTCTGAGAAGTTCGGGTACAAGAAAAGAAAGATTCGTATCCATCGGCCATAACCAAATCAGCAGTGACATCTTGCCTACTAAGTTTAGTCTCTTGAAAGCAAATAATATCGGCGTCGAATGAATTAAGAAGATTGCGGAGAGAACCGAATTGGGTTATGCGTTGTCGTAAACCGTTGACGTTGTAAGTTACTATCTTCATTCTCTCTCTCTCGCTCTCCCTCCTTCCTTCCTTCCCGCTCCCTGGTGGGTTGATACTTGCTAGTTTCAATTTAATAGTTTGTCTATTTCCTTTTGCAAATTGCTCCTAATTTTGGAGTTAGATAATTGAAAACGTATTTTCAGATAAATTATTGTATTGGACCATTTGCATATATTTTGACAACCACAAAAAATAGCTCTTAGTTAATATTATAAAAATATTTATGTATAATCAACATTTTCAATTTCAGTTGTATCTTCTCCTTCGTTATTTATAATAATGACCTGAGTAAGTATTTAAGTGATTGACCTTGACTCTTGTTGATAGTAAATGCAAATAAAATCATCAATAGAAATCGAAGACGTTGAAATTTGAAAGGAATTATTTGATCATAATGAGTCGATGATAACCTTAAACAAACTCGAGTGATAGGAAAAGAAGTGACTCTGTTGAACTTTAAATCTTATGTCTTTCTTTTACTTTTGTTAAAAAAATAGATGTCATCTATTGATCATAAAAAAATTATGCATGTTCATTAATTCATCAAAAAAATAAGTAGAAGATGAAAAGCAAATTTTTTATCATTGTAATTTAATCACTTCACTCTATACTCAAACAAAATAAATATCATTCAAATATTGACAAACACTCACAAACGACAACATTAATTCATTGAAAAAAAGAAATTTTAAATTTTATTTCAATGGTTAAAACTTCAATGACTACTTGATTGTACTACCATCCTGAATTATGGCCTCCAAGAAAAATAAAAACATTATAAAAAAATGAACAAAAACATTAAGAAAAAAATTAAATCAGACATGCATAATAAAAAATTATGGGTCAAAAACATAAATAACACGTTTTTTTTTCATGAAAAGTGGGAAAAAAATTATTTTTATTTTTGACTAATTAGAAGTGAAAAAATTGAGAGGTGAAAATTAATGCTATTATTGTTTATCAAAAAAAAAAAGTAGTTGAGATTTGAGAGCATTTAATGCTACAATTTAGGAGGGAAAAAATAGGGTTTAGTTGTAGCAAACTCAACAATATTTATAAATAAGAGATACTCTTCATTTTTCATAAGAAATGCTAAACAACAAAGGGTGCTAAAATATAGGGACAATTTTAATTTATTGAAATTATTCTTGTGATTGATTAAATTGGGGGTTAAGAGATAGTATAAAAAGGAATATTCTTATTTTTTTAATAAAAAAAAAGAGTATTTTTGTTTTTCACTAAATTACAGGACAATATTTTGTTCTCGGTATAAGTTATTTAAAATACCAAATAACATTTCTCTACCAAATATTGAATCATAGAAGACAAAATTTCTTCAAAACAATAAATATTTGTATTTGTTTTGTTCTGTCTTACACCGTCATATACTATTTTATCCAATATTTATATTTTACAAATCAAACATACCCTTAAATATAGACACAAATATGTTTGAATTTTCTTAAAAATTATTTAATGATGGTACATGGTATGATTTCTATATCTTTTTCAATTCTTACTCTTAATTTTGTAGGAAGTTTTTAAATAGCTAGGCACGTGAGTTTATGAAGAAAAAAAATATTAGAAATTTTTTTTTGATTTTGTTAAATTTATTTATATTAATCTTTCTAAACTAAAAATAAGTAGTATAATTAGTGCAATGCACGGATTAATATTTAAAATTATATTAATATATATAATTAAATTTAAATTGGATTAGTTGAAATATTAGTTTTTAAAATTTTTTGAATCTTATTTTTAATTAATGAATTGTATTTGTCAAGTAATTTTATTTTTTCAATTACTTGTGAAATTGATTTTTATATTTATATTATTTAATGTATATAGGGATTTTAAAGGGATAAAATAGGGTGGAGAGTGCTTCCCATTTCGAACAATATAGTGTTTCATTTCCGGTCTCTGTAGAAATTACAAATAAAATAATGTCATGTATATGAGTATAAATATTGGTCCACGTGTAAATATAAATCTGTAAAAATTAGCAAAAAAAATGATCTCGTACATGAGTATAAATATAGATCCTATAGAAATTACAATAAAAAAGGTTTACGTATTAATATATGGTACAAATAAAGGTTCCATGGAAATATATGTTCTCTTAAAATTACAAAAAAATAGTCATTGTATTAATAATGTTTTTTTTTTTAGTCAAGTAACTTAATAGTTAGAATTTCACTCCTTAAAGTCAATAAATGGGTGAACTGGGGTTTGTATTAATATATGGTACAAATAAAGGTTCCATGGAAATATATGTTCTCTTAAAATTACAAAAAAATAGTCATTGTATTAATAATGTTTTTTTTTTTAGTCAAGTAACTTAATAGTTAGAATTTCACTCCTTAAAGTCAATAAATGGGTGAACTGGGGTTTGTACCTCGGTCCTTACACATTAGGTGCAAATGTCTTATCCACTGAATTAGACTCACTGAACAATGTATGGTTTATATTATAAAACAAATTTTACTATATTGATAAATTTAATAACACGCTTAGTTCTCAGTTATTTTATATTGTACAAATTACATTTAATTAAATGTAATGTCATACCACGATTGTAAAGTTAGTCGTTTTTTATTTTTGGTATATATTGTGAAATTGATTGTTAAAATAAACTGGAAAAAAAAAATACAAAAAAAACCAATTACTAAATATTTCACGAGTATAGTATACTTGAAAGTTAGAATTAGAATAAGATAAAATTGAATTTTATTTGCGAGAGAGAATCAATTTTATTTACCATGTTCCTCTTAAAAAACTTTTGCTTAAGTTCTATAAATTGAATTTTATTTGTAAGAGAGAATCAAACCATGTATAACTCTTTACATAAGTTATTTATAGATTAAATTAAGAGAGTTAAATATGTTTTTAGTCCCTATAAACATCTGACTCTTCTACTTTTAGTCCCTCTAAAAAAATTCCCACTTGGTCCCTACAAAATTCTCTAACATGAATTTTGGTCCCTACTTTTAAGTCAACTCATGTATACTAATTAAAATTTGGAATTATGTATTGCAGTAATGTTTAGTATATTAAAAATTGAATTGATTTGCAAAATTTAAATTTTTTTAATTAGTGATGAATTAAATATGAATTTTTGAAGTGTTTGCGCTTAAAAATTCATAGTTAATTCATCATTGGTTAAAAAATTATGAATTTTGGTTTGAGTAATTTTTATAATATTATAAACATGATCACAAAAATTCGTTAAAAAATTTGAATCGTATACATAGTTGAGTGAAAAGCAGGGACCAAAAATCATGATCGAAAATATTTGGAGGACCAAAAAGTGGGAAAAATTTTAGAGGGACTTAAAGTAGAAGAGTCAGATATTTATAGGGACTAAAAACATATTTAACCCTTAAATTAAAGAGGAGATGTAATTTTCTACCAAAAAAAGAGAGGAGATATCGATGCAACTAAAAAGATGCTAACTTGTGTACCCCATAAGATTTGGGGGTATTTACCCCCATCTACTATAAAAAGTTTTGAACGATACATTTTTTTATAAAATACACCATTGGATTGAAAGTTTATATCATATAGATCATTTGTGTAAAATTTCAGACAAATCTAAAATTATTTGATATGCTATTGAGACACATAAAGATTAACAGTGTTTAAGAAATCACAAAAACTGTTAATTTTGATGCGTCTAAATAACATATCAAATGATTTTAGATTTGTCAAAAATTTTACACAAATGATCTATATGATATAAACTTTTAATCCAACGATTTATTTTACAAAAATTTATATCGGTTAAATTTTTTTAAGTCGTTAAGAGTAAATACCCCTAAATTTTGGGATACACAAGAATAAACCAACCAAAAAAAAGAGACGAGATGACAGATAAGCGTCACATAAGGATTAAACGAGCTATTGTTATGCAACGTGAGATTTTGTTCGGTGAGAGGAAAACTCTTAAATATATTATATGTGGAGTGATCCCTCCAAGAATAACTCTCTAAAGTTACTTTAAATTTTTTCTCAAAATTTCATTTAACAGCTCTCCCATGCAAAATCATAGCACGATGTCCATGGTGCACAATTTCAATTATTACATAGTTGTGCTATGAATTTTGTAAAATTTATTGTTGGATTATGAATTTTGTAAAATTTACTGTTGGATTGAAAGTTTATATTATATAGATCATTTATTAAAATTTAAAAAAAAAATTGAAAATCATTTGACATGTTATTTAGAACCTTTAAAATTAACGGTTTCAATAAAAACTCATAAACGAACCATTAATTTTGACGAGTCTCAATACATATAAAATAATTTTTCAATTTTTTAAAATTTTAGATGGATGATCTATATGATATAAATTTTCAATCAAACAGTAGATTTTATAAAATTTATACCACAACATTGAATATATTATCAATTTAAAAATACAGTAAAATTAACAAAGAAAAAAATTGAACTTTTATGGACTAAACTCAATAAATAGATAATAATATAATCATCGATTCGGTACGGTTCATTAGTTCTTCGGTTTCTAAAAACTGAATCTAAGAACCGAACCAACCACATTTGTTTTTAATTGGTTTGATTCGATTTTTAGATTGGTTTAGATTGTCGGTTTAATTGATTTTTCTTATCCCCTTACACCCCTAAATTAATAACAACTAAAACTTGATAGTTATACACTATCAGAAATATTGATAGAGAAATAGATAGGTGAGAAATAAAAACACGAAAATAAAGAGGATAGAACTTAACAATTATGGTATGTTTGGTTGGAGAGAAATAGAGACGAGAAAATAAAAACACTGAAATCAATAAATATATTTGGATTAAAATTAATCTAAATATATTTATTGGTTACCTTGTTATTGCTTAATTTGTTGTTGTATTAGTAGGCCGGCTCAACACCAAATGGAATCTAAAACAAACTCTAAACTCAGGTTTTATTCTTTGAGGCCCAAAACAATTTTATTGAACATTTCTTTAGGAGTTGTAAAGTTGTTGTTTCATATTTATAATTTTTATTCTAAGAAGTCTTTATACTTTGTTTTTTTTGTTTTTGTTTTTTAGAGTCTTAAAATCCTTACTTGAGTTGTCTAACCTTTAGACTGACCCTTAGAGGTTAAGACTGAGTATCCAATAGTACAAACATCATCAATAGTACATTTTAAGTGATCCTTATAATAGCAAATATTAACATATAAGATGCTTTGCAATTTGTCTCTATTAATATTTTTTAAATATAACTTTTTTATATTTTTTTACAATAAATAATTAAAGATATTAGTTGTCATAAATATAAGACATATGTACAGTGGTCAATTGACTATTATTACAATTAAAAAAGAACTGAAGGGGAGGGAGTACTATTTTTTTGTTGGAGATTTAAAGAAGGAAACTCCATGGCAGGTAGCAGTTGTAGGTGGCTTATAAGAGATCGCAGAAAAACTAATGAAAGAGATTTAATCCGTCATTTATTTATTTTAAAATATAACATTCAGCATTACTCTTTCCATAAAATCATGGCAAATAAATGACCCCATTGATGCAGAAGCTTCATTTATTTATTTTTGTGACAAAAGAAGCTTTATTTATTGGCTTCTAAAAATCGCGACCATTTTGTAGACGTGTATATATATGAACATCATACGTTATTGTAGTACTAAGGTTGGTTATACATAAATTTTAGTGGCCCTTTGTCAAAAAATTAAATTTAGTGGCCCACTTCAACATGTATATATCCATTTTTAATTTATGGGTTAAATAAATTTCCATTTTTGGAAATTTTCTCTCCCCACCCCCTACACTTCTCTTTCCCCTCCCAAACTACCAATTTTGCCCTTTAGTTTAAATTGGGGGTAATTATGGATGGCTTGGACTCTAAAATTCGAACAGGGAAGAATAGAATTTCTTAGCCAAATTCTTCATCATCTTTTCCGAGAAGTGTACACATTAAGTGACCCTTATACTTCCTCCGTCCCATTATATAAGTACTATTTCAAAAAAAGTCTAGTCTCAAAATATAAGCCCCTTTGCAAGTTACTAAGTGCAATTATTACTTTTTTTTTTACACATACCTTTAATTATTACTACTAACTTGCATTGGAATATAAAAAATCAAATTTCTACACTTACAAACAAAGGACAATTTGGTAAAATTTACACACAAACAAGACATAATAACTACATTACCAACATTTTTTAATAAGCGTGAAATTAGTCAAATGTGAAATCAGTCTTTTGTTTATTAGCAAATCAAACATACTCAAAAAATTATTAGTACTTTTTTTTTTGACGAAAAAGTCATTAGTACTTAAATTGATCTCTATTTGCGGCCGATTTATTAATCTTTTTAAGTAGTTAAAGCCAAAAAAATACTTTTTATATATTTTGGGACGGAAAGAGTATTAAAAAGTTGCAAATACCAAAATTATAAATTTGTGGCTTAAAATAAATTGAATCATAAATTTCTACTTTCCCATCTTAAAAGCAACCTCTGTCCCTAGTCTAAATAGTTGCTTTTAACTATACAGGGGGTGGAGCTGCTCATGGGTCAAATGGTCACGACCGCCTAAAAAAAATAATTTTTTTTATATGCATAATTATTTGCGACGGTTTCAAACTATTTAATAATGTTTCTGAATTTTCACTATATAATTATGAGAAGTAGAAATGATATGGTCACATTTTTTAACACACTATTTTAACATACCATAATTAAAATTAAACATATTATTAAAGGGTGAATTTCTATTTGTTAAACTACCTGACCAAAATAAAATAAAATAAAATTAATCACATCACTTCTTTTCCTTATTAATTTGCCCGATAATAATAAAAAAAATTAAAATAAAAGCATACACTCAAATTCTACAAACTATTTCTCTAGTTTGTGGGGATTTTAAACCTATAAGACCTGTTTGGGAAATATAACTTCGGCGAGTTATTAAACTCCCTTATATTGTTCAATTAAATTTTTTTCTTGATACAAGTTATGGTGCATAAGTCATATGTTTATACACCGTACATAAATACTTCATATTGTTTAGCGCACCTCTTAAATTTTTAGTGCATCTCCTAAATTTCTAGTGCACTCCCGAATTGTTTATCGCACCCCCAAATTTTTAAGAGGTACATTTGAAATTTGTGTGGTGCGCTAAGTAATCTGAGAGGTGTACTAAGCAATTTGAAAATGTATTAAGCAATTTTCATTATTTATGCACGATGCATAAGGAAAAAACTTATGCACCATAATCACTCCCTATGGATGCTTTAAAATATGTAATTTATTTTGACAAAGTATTAAAAGATAATATTTTGAGAAACAAAGTACTCTTAAGTTTAAAAACAATCATTTTTTTATAATCTTTTGTTAAAAAAATTTAAGTTTTTTGGGGAAAAATTCATATAATATTGACTTAAAGGCATAGAACTAGATATCGTGACCAAAAATATTTGAAGGACCAAAACTTGAATAATGTAAAGAGACTATAATCAAAATACAATATATTTATAGCGACACAATTTTATTTAATTCTATTACCAAAAAAAAAATTATTTAATTCTTACAAAAATATAATGATAGTAATAACATACATGTATTCCAAACATTTATAGAATTGAAACTTAAAATGTAATAATACAACTCAAAATTTTTAATTTTTTTAAATAAATTAACAAATTTCTTTTTTTTTTAAAACAATTTAATAAAAGTCTTACACTAACGGAATACAACATATAACTTTTGAATTTTTTTTAATAATTAATTTATACTCCCTCCGGAGTCCTGTCACTATTATAAAGAAAAAAACTATTTACGAAGTGTTTAAAATTTTTAGTTAAGTGTAGCTAATTTTTTTGATTTGATGTAAGACATCAGTTAAGTTTATTGTATTGAATTTTTAAATCACACGAACCAAAACATAAAAGTGGAATAATTGTCTAAAAAGTAGTAGAATTAAATAAGAGTATATTTGAAATAATACTATTAATTATTTTAAAAGTAGTTAACTTTTATTTATAATAATAACTAAAATTTAAAGTGTTTTTTTTACTTATAATATTGATGGGAGAGAATATACTTTTAGTACTAGCAATCTATTTTGACTTTTTAGTCTAATTTTGCAATTGTCCCCGGGTCTTGTAGAACAAGTTGGTGGGTCTTGTAGAACACTAGTAGAATAAGTTGGTATGAAAGTTGCTACTAACTGATTGTGTCCACACTCATCCAATCCAATGGTCTTGTGGTTTCGCATGCATATGGGGGTGTTGAATAGGTACAACCAAGGGTTGAGAACTTGAGATTCAAAATTCAATGCAAGTACTATACACTGACAACGAAAGGTTGAAATCTAAGCGATGTAAATAATTATTGTTTTGAAAAATGATAAATATTGGCCTTAGGGCAATAGTTAATGAAACAAAAATAGTAAAAAAATTCTCGATATTCGTGTTTTCTACTTTTTTAAAACAATGAAACACAATTTTCAATGCAACTATTTCTTTTTTTGGTAACCTTAACTAGTGCTCTTGGAACATAGTTAACAAGACTCGTTTTGTTTTTGAGAAATCATAGCAACATATTCTTGGATAGACATATTCTAATACACTTCTCTTAATTGTTTCATTGCTTAAAAAATCAACTCAATTCTCTCTAAGCCTAGTGTGTTAATTTTTCTAAAAAATAACCTATGATAAAGAGTGTTACTAGCATTTCTCGTTGTTTTTAAAAAGTAAAGATAGATTTTTTTTTTAATAAGCAAGATTTGAATTATAAGGAATACAAGGGGTACTCAACCCTCACAATTCAAAGAGGATGCAGTGACGTTAAATTCCCCCGAATGCAATCCAATGGATTGTTACACCAATCATCAAAATTTACATTGTTCATATGCCCTCTTCCTATGAACCAAAACCAAGACAAATGGGCAATTTTATCTAATAACAATGAAATATTAGGAGTATACTCTCTAAACAAGATATTGTTTCTTAATCCCCAAATGCACCACAATGTAGATTTTGGTTTCTTACAATTTTCTTAAAGTCTAATTTAGTTTTTGATAAAAATAAAACTCAACCATGTCTATGTCAGTTACATATTAAGGACAAACTAGTTCTTTTATTGTAATAAATCAAGAATTAATTTGTTTTTAATATCAAAATATTGAAAAATAAATTGGAACATGTTATGAATAAGTATCTTTAGTGGAAGTTTTAGTGGATGTTCATCCATATGACTTAGTGGATGTCTTAGTGCATAATTCCACTTTTTTATGACTCTCATTAGTGAGTGGATCTTAATTATCTATGTCCTTTTACTTCTCTATTTGTGTCCTATAAATATGACTATTGTATATGATGTACATACACAACAATAAGAATAATACAAAGCTTATTTTTTATTTATCTTTTTTCTCTACCTTTCTAGGTTTATTTCTAACAGATCATAAAAAATTTAAAAATTATGAGAGACCAAAATGAGTCTTCACTGTTTTCTTAAAATTTTCATTATAAATACACTTAAATTCGTTCAATTGGTAGAGATTAATATACGGTAACAACATTACTATTTCTAGCTCATACATATAAAAAAAATGGAGTTTCTTAAGTACCTGGTTATATGTGTCATTTTTAAGTTTTTGATAGTCATTTTCAAATTTCTATAAACTCATGAGTTTGCGAGTCATGTTTACGAGTTGAGTTTGATGATTTTTTTTGAGTCTGAGTAGATTCGCAATTTACAACCTTGAACCACATGTACATTAAACAAATTAATCATGAAAATAAGCCACAGTGCAATAATAATAAAAATAGTTTAATTGTTGTGCACGGACGTATAGTTTTTTTATACATAAATAATTTCTCATTTGTTGGACTTGATTAAACAGCATTCCTTTTGGTGGTTGAAGACTTAGTATCTGGAGTTAGAGGTTAATCTACATAGTTGTTTTTTGGTGGGTGAACCCTTTTGATGTATTTTGTTTTATGACCTGTTCTAGCACACCTTGTGCTGGAGTTGACTTTTTTGGTATATATATATATATATATATATATATATATATATATATATATATATATCATTTTGGTTTCTTCAAATAAAAGAAAAATGTACGTGTAAAAAAATATTACAATGTTGATTTATATAAATTAAATTTTAACAAAAAAGTAAAGTTTGCATTGAAAACAACACTTTTATTGTATTTTACAAACATTGATTACAATATTTCTATACTCCCTCCGTCCCTTTTTATAAGATCCTTTTTAACAAAATTGCACTATTCACTTATCTTGTTTTGACCGTATTTTTTTAATAATACATAAATGTAAATATTAGCATATAAGATCTTGTTTGATTCATTTTGATGAGTACTTTCAAAATATCAAATTTTTATAATTTTTACTATTAGACAATTAAAGATATTAGTGGTCAAAATTGTACATTGGCGTACGTGCAGTGGTCAAAAGGGGTCTTATAATTAAGGACGGAGGTAGTATAATTTTAGTACCCTTAACTAGGGTATAGGGTGCACTAAGTGTTAACATTTTCCAATATAATTCATATATTCCCTCCGTCCCATATTATAAAATAAAAATCACACTTATTAAGAAAAAGTAAAACATAATGATTGAATTTTTTTTTGTATTTTCATTGAAAAAAGTTGTATGAAAATATGTAAAAATAAATTTTAGGGTTAATAGGCTTTTACCTCTATAATATAGGCGAGTTTTGATTTACCCCATTTAAAATTATTTTTTCAAATTACCCTCCTATAAAATTATTTTTTTGGATTACTTCCTCTGTTAAATTTGTGCTGACATGACAGACAAAAAAAAATTGCGGGCGTGGGATTGCAATTTTGCTTACGTGGCAGTTGAATTTTGCGTGCCAAGTCAGCAAAAAGTCAACAGAGGGGAGTAATTCAAAAAATATAATTTTACAAAGGGGTAATCCAAAAAACTAATTTTAAAGGGGGGTAAAATAAAATTCACCTATTTACATGGGTAAAAGCCTATATATTGATTATTAAAAAAAAAAGAGAGATAGTAAACTTTCTTTAAAAAAATAAATGTTTGTTTTTTCTGTTATATTTTAGGAAAAAAATGGAGTTTTTTCTCTTATATTTTAGGACGAAGGAAGTACTTACAACAATATATGACAATTTTTGTTCTAACTTATTTATGTACAACTTTACATCTGTTAATTAAAAAAAATTAATTAATGGGTGTGTTTGACCAGCCAAAAGGTAAGAGACTGAATATAACATCGTCAGCTGTATTGTGTTTAACTTTAAAACTATTCTTAGAATTAGATCGACAAATTGGGGATGGGGCGGGGTTTGATGAACTGGACAAAAATATATATTTTTGTCCTCCGCTGAACTATGGGACAAGTTGCAATAAAACATCAAAATAACATTTTCTCCCCTAAACATTGTATAAGATAAATTTTGTTGTGTATCATAAATATTTGTCATATATTGTTTAGTCTTGTACGGTCCAATAATGTATTTATATTTTGCAGATGAAAGGGAACCAATGTAATGCTTTTTGGGTCTTGTATACACTCATATATTAGTAATTGAAGTCTACTTTTTTAAAGAATTTGTAAACAAGTGAAGTATATTTGGAATTCGAATATTATTTACTGCATGTAAAATATGATATTTTTATCAACTAAACTAAATTGATGGAGATGATGAACTCTATTTTATTTCCTTAAGGAAATTGATAACTCCTTGTAAATGTTTTATTTATATTTTGACAAAATTATTAAAATTCCTTGTAAATGGTATACAATTTATAATACAAATTAATGGATTGGCATTATTTAAATCAATAATTTGCTAACCAAAAACTATAATTAAACACATACAGATGTACATCAATAATATATTATTGATGATTAATTCTCCAAGATACAAACAATTAAACACTTAATACATCTGGACAACAAGGACAAATTATTAAACTCAAAATGGAACAAACAAACTATAACATAATTATTATTATTATTATTATTATCATCATTATTAATCATCAAGTAATCAATTAAGTCTAAGCAAATATCTCATTCAAAGGTTTGTTCTCAAGTTTTGCTTTCTCCAAATCCTTAAGTTCTTGTTCCTTAGCCAATTTCTTGTTCCTAGCAATCTCAAGATCTTTGCTCATCTTCCTCCTATACATTTCAGTAAAAGTGATTGGTTCTTCCAAAACAGATTTCTCTCCATCTCTAATCTTCAAAGGGTACACAGTTGCATCTGGAGCTGGGTTTTGGAATGTTGCTATTGATAATCGGCTGTAGTTGGAATTCACCACAGCTTGATGATCAGCATTTTTGAACCGTCCATTACTTAGAAACTGTGTACGTACATTAAAGAAATTAATCATCAAAATAAGGCACCATGCAATAATAATAAAAAATATATATACACTTCATCTGTGCTAAAATACAGAAGAAAATTAGTTAAAAATAATTACTAATATATTTGATTAAAATTTTAGACTAAATACATCAATTTAGAGATTAGAACAGAGTGAGTGCTAAACATTAGTAATAAAGAAAATAATGCGCCGAAAATGTTGTCTATAATTGCAGACTCTTTTTCAAACTTTATTCTAAAATAAAATAAAAGTCTTTCTCAGACTTCATTATATAAGTTAAAGAACGTCTTTTTCAGACTTTCAAATAGTAATGCCGTCTAAGAAGAAAATATCTCACATGACATGATCGCCAATATTTCAAACTGGACCATGTTAGAGTGTGACGTTTATTTAATTTATCTATAGACTGAACTTATATATCACATTAATATAACACACAAATATGAATACAAGATTTTTATTCAAATTTGAGACATCACACAGATATTCAACATAAAAATTTTTAGCCTTTGCCATGCCATTGAGGTAGGTAGATTTTTTTTTTTGAAAATGCCAAAAATTACAGCATATTTGTGAAATAGCTAGGCATAAGATATGCCAACTGAAAAATACAAATAAAAACAAAAGAATATGCTCATGTAAATTAAAGTCCATATAATTAAATAGGAAAATGTTAGTTTTAGGCTTTTAGTTTAACGAAGAAAATTAACACGAATATCATCATCACAAAGTGTATCTTATCCAACCACTTTTATTGACTTTTACATATTTTTCATACATGAATTCTGCACTTCTCTTAATTTTTATTGGTCAATTTATATTGGGATGCTTTTGTGATACTTTTCTTCGCTTTATATAGCAATGTTGAATGAAATAATTTGGTAGAATAAATTGTTACTATTAATTTGTCAAAAAAAAATTGTTACTATTAAATAATTTGTGTAAAATTATTTTTTACCAGGATTTTTCATTTTTCTAAAGACAAACCAAGCAATTTATACAAACTTAAATACCTTACAAGTACAGTTTGGTTGCGGACATTTATTTGTACTTCAAAAAAAAGAGAATTTAGTACAGGTATGGTTGAACTATTCAGTTCTGTATTCAATTCTTTGTAAAAAAACTATCTTATTTAATTATTGGACAACGAAAAATAAATAATAAATAGTCAAATAAAAAATAGTCTTAACATGCAGGATGACGATGCATTATACCACGACATCAGTCCATCCGTTCAACTATAAGACTTTCAACGATGATATTATTAGTTAATAATTAAATTATTCTTTTAATTTTTTTAAAAAATTATAATTTAATTTTTAAAGATATCTTTGACTAATCTCATTTTTAAAGTAACTTTTGATATAATAGAATTGTTTTATAATATTATAAAACTATATATATAAAATAGTTTAAAAATTATAGCTCAACTGACAGAAATTGTACTTATACATATGTTGAAACATTACTACTTTTACGACTCTTAAATAAATCATCAAGATTTTTCAAAATCAAATTCATAAAAGTCAATTTTATCCTTTATTTTATAATCACGATTTAAAAAATAAAATATGTGAAATAATCAAATAAGTCATCTAATAAACAAATGAAACAATCTGTTTCTTCACATTCTTTGTAAGGTAGTAGTAAGTTGTTAGTAATAGACAAAACACAAAGAAGTAGTGATGGAGAAAAAAAGTAAAAGAACAATAATGAAAAAAATAATACTCACATGACCATGGTCTCCAAGATTAACAACAAAAGCACCTTCAACTGGTTGAACTGTGATCCACGTTTTACCATTATCTTTTGTAGCTTGAAGACCACCAACTTGATCTTGAAGCAAAAGAGTAATAGTGCCAGGGTCAGTGTGTCTTTTAAGTCCAAGAGTGAGATCAGGTTCAGGGCATTTTGGGTAATAATTGACCACAACTTTTTGATCCATATCAACACATGCTTTTGTTAGAGCTTCTTTTTCTAAACCCATAGCTTCTGATAACACTTCCAATAATTTGCAAGCTAAATTCATTAGCTTCTCACTGTATTCCTCTGTTGCCTCTTTCCATCCTTGTGGCTTGTCTGGCCACCTTGAATAGTCTCTATTTCTAATTGGGTATGAAAAATATGTCACTAGCTCTCTCCAATCCTTCACTGCTTCTCCCTAAAAAAGTAATATAGTGATTATTTAGTATCGACACTTCTTATTGAAAACGTCTATGTGTGAGACTGGGTCAGAATCCGACATTAACACAGACTCCGATAATTATGTCATTTTATCAAATTATTACTGTTGTGTCCGATGTTTTTTTTCCCTGTGTTAGATAGTTACAAAAATGGTTTTGGACACGACTCTTCCAATAATTGAAATTAATGTACTTTGATAATTCTTCAATAGAGTGACTAATATCAAAATATCATATCTTCCACAAAAGGACTAATAGTAATAACAAAACAATATAATTAATCATAAATATAGCTTAAATATCATAATATCAAACAAATAAACAATAAAGAGACTAATAACTAAACCATAATGAATGTTAAATTTATAGTGATTTTTTCTTTTTGTTTTGATTATCTCTTTTATAAATAATCATAAATTTCCTTTATGATAGATGCAAGACTTTTAGGTGATAACTTATTTTTTATTTAGTACTTTAAATGCCAAAGTAAACAAAGTAGGGTCTAATTAAGAGTAGAGTAAAGTTTCCCCCAGCAACTAGCAACTGCGTTCGGAGGAAACTGCATCGACTATAATTCGTCTTGAATTATGGACTATTAGAGACTTAGAGTCCTTCCTCTATGAACGAGAGGGTGACAAAAAACAGTAAAGTTTTGCTTACTTGAAGATGACTGGAGACAATGAAACCGCCCTTTTTACCACCGGACATATCAAACCGGAGTTTCTCTTCTGGCGGCAAAGCAAAGAACCCTTTAGCCAAACGAGTCATCTCAGAAATAAGCTTTGAATCAACACCATGATCAACAACTTGAAAGATACCCCAATTCTCACAAGCTTCAACGATTTTGTTGCATATCTCTATTCTACGGCCATCAACATCGTCGATTCCGGCGAGAGAAATGATTGGTATTTCGTTGCTGAAGTTATTGTAAGCAACTTTTGGACGTTCATCTTCTTCCCTAACGAAACTTGACTCGAGGGTGTTTTGTTCAGAGAGATAAGTGAGAGTTTTGGCTGGTGCCATTGTTTGATGAAAACTGTGCTATGTTTTGTGCTGTGTGGTTTGTGTTTGTGTTTTTGTGAAGGTTTGGGTTGAAATATATATAGAGGGTAAGAGGGGTGACTTTGAGGGATTGGTATGAGAATGGAAGATATAGACTTTGGTGTTATTTTGTTCTTCAAAGAAAGTTAGCTGCACCTTACTTGTGAATGGTTCAAATTTGTTTTCCTTTCTTTAATAATAAAAATGTTGAAATAAATAAAAAAGTTGAATTGTCTATAAAAAAATCGAAAAGAGAAGATATTAAAATTGAAATTGTTGGGTATTCCTCTTTAGTTGGAGAGAGAAAGAAGGAATGATCAATATTAATTTTAGCAATTAAAATTAATCGTATGAGAGAGTTTCTAGCTAATGAATGAAAAAGAGGAAACTTCTCATAGCCACATATTGTAACGATGATTTGGCTATAAATTGTTTCCTTATGTTTTCATTTATGATCATCGGAGTGTGAAGAAATCTTTTTGAGAGATAAAAACCAAAAGAGGGTATAAACCACCATTTGTGTTGGTGAGAGTTGTAAACCACCATTTGGGTTGGTGAGAATTGTAACAATCATCAGAAAGAAAAAGTCTTTTGAATACTAATCCAAAAGAGAGTTATCCACCATTTGTGTTGGTGAGAATTGTAATAATAAATTTGTATTATTATTCATTTAAACAGAAGAAATTCATGTTGTTCCATTGTTATTGTTATTATTATTATTATTATAGTGGGAAAAGTTTGATCCAGATAATCAATCATCCGCTGCCGACCTTGCATTAGGTGTGTTTTTTGTGTTATCTTTCCCAACAGGAATTTAAATTACGATTTACTCACTTATGTGTGTAAATTTTTAATGGTTAATGTTACTTTGTCTATCTACTAACAAACATTGTCATGAAAGAAATATCTATCTCAAAAAAATGTTCAAACTTAATTCTTTACTCTTTAGTATTAAGGCAAAAATACATCAGTGATATTTTTTCTTATTTTTTATTAAACCAATGATGAAGTGGCAAGCTACATAAAATAATCTTACTTTTAAATATTTTTTTAATTGAAAATCTGAAGAAATCAATAAAAGTTAGAAAGAATAAAAATTTGTTTCAAAATATTTGATCTATAGAATTTTTAATACAAGTCAAATTTATAAAAGTCAAATTTATAAAAGTCATTTAATCATCACGTTTTGAAAAAACAAAATATGTGAATTGTTCTTTAAAAAAAAAATGTGATTTGATAAAATGAGTCGTCAAATACGAAACAAATGAAGAAATATTTTTCTTCACATTCTTTGTATTATAGTAGTAAGTACTAAGTAGCAGACAAACACAAAGAAGTGATGGAGACAAAAAAAAAAGTGAATTATCACGAAAATTATCGTTGTTTCTTTAATTTGTCTCACTGTATTATTTTTTATATTGTCATTTCGTCTATCTATTAACAAAATTTAATACAAAAAGAATACATCTATCGAAAATATTACACCACTTATTTGTTTAACATCAATTAAAAAACACTATTAATTGTTAAGAAGTCTTAGCTCAATCGACAAAAACTGTTAAAATTACTAGATCGTGCACCCAATACTGAAGTCAGAATTTTTGTTTCTCCACTTTGTGTGTGAGTTTCTAATAACTTATCACGTATGTATTAAAAAAAATAGGTATTTTCTTGTGAACCCCCACAAAATTTGGGGGTATTTACCCCCAACGACTTAAATTTTTTTAAACCGATATAAATGTTTGTAAAATAAACCGTTGGATCAAAAGTTTATATCATATAGATCCTTTGTGTAAAATTTTAGACAAATCTAAAATCATTTGATATGTTATTTAGACGCATCAAAATTAACAATTTTTGTGATTTCTTAAACATCGTTAATTTTTATGTGTCTCAATAGCATATCAAATGATTTTAGATTTGTCTAAAATTTTACACAAATGACCTATATGATATAAACTTTCAATCTAAAGGTGTATTTTATAAAAAAATGTATCGCTCAAAACTTTTTGCAGTAGATAGGGGTAAATACCCCTAAATCTTGTAAGGGTACAAAAGTTGGCACAAAAAAATAACACATTATAAATTTGATATACCTGTAATAAAATTATTGGATTCAAGTGATTAATTAAACTTCATTTAAAGACAAAATTGGAAGAATTCAAATATTTTGTGAAATTGTCATAACACACTCTCTTGAGAATTAAAGAATTAATACTTAATACCAAAAGAAATTACTATAAATAAAAGGGTGGAATTTGAATTTGAACAATGTTTTGTCTGACTCTTCTTACTTTGCATGCGAACTATAAATTACTTATATATTTTTTTGGACTAAAATAAAGATATTTATTCATTCACATTGATAGAGTACATCGATATAATATAAATTCAGAACAACTAAAAACAAAAAGGATAAAACTGCAAACAAACTCACAGTATCCATGTTAATAGCATAAAATGGAAAATTGTATATGCCTACAAATGTGATTATATTGAAGTGTCCCGAATACCTAAGCCTCCGGATCTGTAGTTGATGACACCAAAATCATTGATTGGATCTGCACTTGATCAAAATAAATCCCTCAACCTGAAAAAAAGAACACCGCACAAAAGACGTGAAGACACCGCACAAAAACGGGAAAAGAACACACCGTACCAAGACAGGAAAACAAAACAAAATCACACTAAGACGAAAAACTTAATGTGTAAAAATCACTTAATTTGATAAAACTGAAAGCAAAAACGATTTGGAAGAGTGATATTTTGGATCAATAATTGATCCTAAACCACCCATATATCTTTAGTGGATGAAGAAGAAAGAGAGAAAAATAGAATTGTGAACTATAAATTACTATGACATACATTTCATCTAAAAATGAACGATTAATAAAAAAATATTACAAAATAAATATAAAATAAGTGTTAATGAAAAAACTAATGTAAAATACAAAAAAAAAAGCTATCTCGGTTTATGATGATAGTATTTTAAATGACATTTTAGTAGTTATTTTACATGTTTATTAGTAGTTTTAAGTAGAAGTTACATGGTTAACTCCTAGAGATTTAGCACAATTGAAGAAAAGCAAGAGTTTGAAGACAAATTGAAGAACAAGTGAAAAAATGAAGAAAATCCAAGTGGTAAAGTTTTTGGAAAAATCGCCCCACTATAGGTCTGCATCGCCCCATGATTACGAGCAGATTTTGCAAGGCAATATTCTGGAAAAATCGCCCCACTATGGGCAGAAATAGTGGGGCGATGGCGCAAACATAAAATAAAATAGGTTTTATTAGCTCTATAAAGAGACTCTTGGTCAGAAATAAGGATTAACACTTTTTAGAGAGAGAAACACTCGGAAACACTGAAGAAACATATTTCCAATGATTCAACATCAACGAAAACATCATCAATCAAGTGTTCTTTTATGCTACATCATGTATAATCTTCAACACTCTTTGGTATTGTCTATTATTATGAGTAGCTAAATCTCATAGATTAGAGATTGTATGATGAATCTCTTTGAACTTATTTGAACCATGTAACTAGAATTATAGCCAATTCAATGAAAACTAATAGTTATTCAGTTAATTTTGTGTTTGATGCTTTTCTTTATTTGGCCAATAAATTGAACTGATCTTAAGAAATAAATCACTATTAACCCTAGATTTTATCTCTTGAACTAAATTAATTGTTTACCAATCGTAATTGCTATAGGGATATAGAATTAGTTGGTATGACTTATGATTTAATGGACAATCAAGTTTTTGATAATATTTGTTTCCCCTAAGGGATTAGGGTTCTATATTAGATAAACGGGATAGATGAACCAAGGGATTGGACTCTGTCTACTTTGTTAAATCGTCGTGACTATTGGAATTTCATTATTGAGAGCTAGGATCTAGAGTACCAGTTATGGGAGAAGAGACGATTCTATAAAATTCCTAATCGTTTTTCTCATCTATAAAGTTTTACTTTTATTGCATTATTTTATTGTTTTTACAATTAAGTCAATCAATAGCCTTGTGCAACCCCCCAATTTACACATCCTTTATAATAACGATATTACTGAGTAGAGATTAAAACAGTCCTTGTGGAGATGAGTTTATTTTATTACTTTAATGTTGATTAATATACTTGCTAATTTAATCTTCAGTTTATCCTATGATTAACTTGGCTAACTGGCCCAACGATGAAAATAAATTACATGAAAGAGTTAGACATTTCGTTAGGCTTGTGAGATATATATAGATATATATATATATATATTAGATTACTTACTAACTAACTAAAATTTAAAATGCATTTGACTATTTGAGTGATCCTTATTGCATATGCGATGTAGTCTTCCAGTTGAAACAATGAGTCATGTCACATATTTTGTGGGACATCTTTGAGGTGTATCAGAATGCTGTCAAAGATCGATTTAATGCTGATATTTTACAAGATCGATTTAATGCTGATATTTTACTTGACTCCTCATTTAGTTTTTAATTTGTATAGGCTTTGGCCCTTTTCTATTCCAACAAAATAATTGTGCCAAAAGTATTTTGCGATGATAGTATAACAAAGTTACACACGGAAAAGAAAGATGACTCATAAATTCACCTTCTTTTCTAATAATATGAATAAAAAATAGTTCATAAATTCTAAGTTAATCGGTAGAAAAGACCGAAAATTATTTGGTCATTCATGAATGAAATTCGAATTTCAATCACTCTATTTTATGTGTAAATTTTTAATGACATTGTCATTTTATCAAAGTACAAAAAATATAAAATATTGTTATACCATATAATAAAAGATAAATTTCAATTCAATATAATAAAAGATGGCATTGGGTGTCATACCATATAGAAGCATAAAAGTGACGAAGGGGAAATATATGTGACCAACTCAAGAGCATAACTGGAGTCACATTCAACCATTTTTTTTTTTACTAAAACATTGTTATTTCCTCTAATTCCTATTATTATAAAAGAGAATCAAAATGTTTTTTTAAGGTAGGAAAAAATTATTTAAAAAGAAAATAAATATAGAAAATTGGGGAGCATAAACTTAGAATTTATTTTATGGTAAAATATCAATATCAACTATTATAAGCAATAAAAAATTTAAAAAATTAAAATTTATTTTTGAGATACTTTTAGACAATAATTTTCAATTATTACAAATTTTTAAATAATAAAAAAAGTATATTACCAAAAAAATATTTAGGCTAAATTGCAGTTTTTGCCCCCAAATTTCACAAATGTTCGATTTTATAACCCCAAGTTTTAAACGTGCAATTTTAACCCTCTACGTTTCCCAATTGTGCAATTTCATAACTCTTGACTATTTTGACTAAAAAAATTTTTTTATCAAATATTTTAGACCAAATATTTAAAAGGTCTTAATATTATTATTTTTTTGTCAAAAAAAAGAAGAAAGCCTTTATATAGCAATGAGATATTAGGGTTTTTCTAATCAAAATTGTCACGTTAAAAATCTAAGGAAGACCACCAAACAGAAAAATTAAAGGTCATATGTCTTACGTATGATTATAATTGCAAGACTTTTATTATTGTTTTTTAATTCTAAACTTTTATATTGTAAAAAAAAAATTATATGTAAAGAAACTTTTGGTCTAAATAGTCAAGGGTCGTGAAATTTGCAAAAGGGGTAAACTTGGGGAGTTAAAATTACACAATTAAAAAACTTTGAGGGTTAAAATCATACGGTTAAAACTTGAAAGGTTAAAATTGCACATTTGTGAAACTTAGTGGTCAAAACTGCAATTTAGCAATTATTTAACTATTAATTCTAAGATTTACATTTTTTTTTTACAAAAGAGATTTATATTGTATAGTTTAATAAGTTAGGATGTTATATGTTACCAAACAAACCCACACACACTGGACATGTTGGTACCTACCATTCTTCTAGAAACCAACCAACACCCCGCTGGAAAGAAGTGGTCATAAAGGAAGTGGTGTTTGGATCCACTTTTTAAGAGGGAAATAAATGATTCTTAGTTAATACTACGTCTACATCAGTTTATATTTATAACTTAGTTTGACAATTTTTACATATATTAAAATAAAATAGATGAATAGTTCAAATGATTAAACTGTCCAGTTTATTTAAGGGTTATGAGCTGATAGAGGTCCAATTTCAAATTCTGACAAAAAGCAAAACAAAAATTGACAATATACTAACAATACACTAACAACTAACATTTATCTATAAAAAAAAACATATATTAAAACAAACTCATTGTGTAATTAACATGTACTACTATACTATTTTATGGCTTTGAAGTTGTAAAAAACATTATATCTAATAATTTTATCATACAGATCATTCATAAATTTTTTAAACAAATTGTAAAATAATTTGATATATTATTGAGATATATCTAATTTATAGATGATCTATATACATAAACTTTCAATCTCACGATAAATTTTGTAAAATTTATATTCGTTTTTATGTCTTTTACAATTTGCGCATCATAGATGACTTCATCAAATCTTCTATATGTTATAAATTTGTGTATAGATAAAATGAATTTTGTTATTTCATATCTGTGTATCAATAAGTGAAACAAATTTATAGTGAGACATTTTTTTCTAAAGCATAAAACAAATTTTCTTTAACATTTATCGAAGAGTTGTCAAATTGTTATCTCATTTTAATAACTATTTTTTTTAAGAGGCTTTTATGCATGCATTTTATCGAGGCATTTTTTGTAATGAACTTATGACTTATGAGAGATTATTTTCTTTGCAAAATATTTTTATTATTTTGGGGCCTAAAGTTTTTGTTTAAGTTTTCTTATCCTTAGGCCGACTTTGTTCATCTCTTCAAAATAAACTAATAATATTAATAAAAACTATATTTAAAATGAAAATTCGTAATGATGTATTTAATAATCTAATTATATATATATATGGGGAATTCTAACTACGACCTACATGTAGGTCGTAGTTAGCAACTATGACCTACATAAAAAATAAAAAAATTACTCCGCGCCCCCACCCCCATCCACCTAGTTTTCTCCGCGCGCCCCCCACAATTGCTGGGCGCCCCCCCCCCCCCCTCCCCACTCATTTTTTTTTGAATTGTTTTTTTTTTTACTTTTTTTGAAATACTTTTTTTTTTATTATTTTGTAGTACATATTATAAAAATCTATTTTTGATATTTATATAGCTTTATTTTGTAGTATAATTATTTCATTGTTCTTTTATTTTATTAGAAACTATGCATTTTTTAATTGTGTTTTTTACTTTTTTTTGAAGTAAATTTTTTTTTATTCTTTTGTAGTACATATTATAAGAATCTATTTTCGATGTTTACATAGCTTTATTTTGAACTAAAATTATTTCATTGTTCTTTTATTTTATTAGAAACCATAATATATTGTATTAATACATTTGGGGTATCGAAACCATTAGACCATACTAATGGTTTCACTTTATAATATCTTGAAACCATTTAACAATATTAATGGTTTCAAATATCTATTTTATGATTTCAGTCATAATCATTATTTAAAACCATTTAACAATAATTATTTCATTGTTCTTTTTATTTTATTATAAACCATAACATATTGTCTTAATATTTGACTCAATTTTTTATTACTTTTGGAGTATCGAAACCATTAAATTATACTAATGGTTTTAGTCTATAACATCTTGAAACCATTTAACAATATTAACGGTTTCAAATATCTATTACATAATTAAGTACATGTAATAGTTTATGAAACCATTTCACCACCAAAATGGTTTTGGTGTAATAATTTATGAAACCATTTCACCCCAAAATGGTTTTAGGGTATCGAAACCATTAAACCATACTAATGGTTTCACTCTATAACATCTTGAAACCATTTAACAATATTAATGGTTTCAAATATCTATTACATAATTAAGTACATGTAATAGTTTATGAAACCATTCCACCACCAAAATGGTTTAATAATTTATGAAACCATTTCACCCAAAATGGTTTTGGGTATCGAAACCATTAAACCATACGAATGGTTTCACTCTATAACATCTTGAAACCATTTAACAATATTAATGGTTTCAAATATCTATTACATAATTAAGCACATGTAATAGTTTATGAAACCATTCCACCCAAAAATGGTGGATTTAGTGTAATAATTTATGAAACCATTCCACCCTAAAATGGTTTTGGGGTATCGAAACCATTAAACCATACGAATGGTTTCACTCCATAACATCTCGAAACCATTTAACAATATTAATGGTTTCAAATATCTATTACATAATTAAGTACATGTAATAGTTTATGAAATCATTCCACCCAAAATGGTTTTGGTTTAATAATTAATGAAACCATTTCACCCAAAATGGTTTTGCGGTATCGAAACCATTAAACCATATGAATGGTTTCACTCTATAACATCTTGAAATCATTTAACAATATTAATGGTTTCAAGTATCTATTACATAATTAAGTACATGTAATATTTTATGAAACCATTCCACCCCAAAATTATTTTGGTGTAATAATTTATGAAACCATTTCACCTCCAAAATTGTTTTGGTGGAATAATTTATGATAATTTACATATAAATTTTCCTTAATCAATAAATTAAAATTTAATTAAATAAAAAAATACTTCACAAAATATTTTTAAAAAAAGTTACAAAAATAAACTGAAAATGGAGGCGAATGTACTTAAAATAAATAAAAAATAATAATTTTTTTTTTAAAAGAATAAAATAAAAATAAGGGTTGGGGTTGGGGGGCGCGCGGAGAAATGGGGGGTGGGGGGCGCGCACAGAAAAATTGGGGGGGGGGGGGGGCGGAGTAATTTCTATTTTATTTTATGCAGGTCATAGTTGCTAACTACGACTCACATGGTCGTAGTTAGCAGCCCCCTATATATATATATATATATATATATATATATATATATATATATATATATATAGACACACACACGTGCTTTATTACCATAAAAAACTACAGATTAGACACTCAATTTTAATTATAAAAAAAACGTTTAAATATTCTTTTGGTTTCTATACATCTAATTTTAGTTTTAGTCTCTATAAGATCATCTCCAATGGTAAGTCTTTAACTACTAGTACTTATTAAGAACTAGTACCTTTTAGGTACTCCCATAGTAGAACATGTAAAAAGAGTACATATTAAGTACTTATTCTTAAATAAGAATTTTCTCTCTCTTGGTTCTTAAGTGGTCCCACATATTTTTATATATTATTTATTTTCTACAACATACTTTATGAAATAGTAAATAATAATTTATTATTAAATTAAATGATATAGAGTTATTGGTGGGACCCGTTAAGAACTTTTTAGAGAGATGCTGTGTTGGAGGGATCGAATGCTTAATAGATACTATTATTAAAAAATTATAAATAAGTGATATGTACAAGTGGGACCCTTTAAGTACTCAAATCCATTGTAGATGGTCTAAGTGATTTTATTTCAAAATAATTATTTTATTGATTTTTTTTTGACCTTTGGTCCGTGTATGTCAATTATAACTAGCCGCCAATATTGTACGTCAAGTCACTTGATTGGATTTGTCAATTTTTTTTATTATGTGAAATGACAAATATTAATACAAATACACAAATGCCCCACTCTTTAAATATTTATCCAACAACGACCTTTTAATTGGATGATTCGTGATAGACAGCGGTATGAAAGCTTCAATATCTGACTACTTAAATCAATCCCAGAGCAATACCGTGTTCAACTGCTGAATGTGATTGCGTACGGCCATGCATATTTGACAAATTTATTTTCCCACTTAAAATTGAATAGTCTAAATCTAAAATCTGTAATCTTAACGTTTTCATATATTTTATAATAATTGTTGAATATTAAGGCTTGGTATGAATTTGAAGGAGCCAAGAGAGTTTTGAAAAAATAGATAGAAACAAGCAAAAAAGAAAAAATAGAAAATTTAAGAGGGAAATAATATGATGGATTGTTTGAAATTGGTATGGAAATAAGGAAGAAACTTGGTATGATATAATAAACACAATTTACCACAACTAAGGTGTGAATTTGAAAAGTTGTTGAGGTCTATATTGTAGGATTACTCACTTCAGTAGTGTTTATATAGTGTTAGAAGCACCCTTGAGACACCCCAAGGGTATTTAGTTTTTTGCACAAGAGATATTTTCCTCAACATTGATTATCATGCGCGTGTGGCACCGTCCGGCCGCTCAGATTAGGCGTGTGTTGACCAAAGTCATTTGAAACGTCTAAGATGCGTTGAGTGTGGGTGCATATCCATTTCATTTGAAAAGTTGTTGAATTCTCTATTATAAGATCACACACTTCAGTAGTGTTTATATAGTGTTAGAAGCACTATTGGTACACCCCCCAAAGGTACTTAGTTTTTTGAACAAGAGATACTGCACTCAACATTGATCATCATGCACGCGCGGCACCATGCAACCGCTCGGCTCATCAGACATTTGTTGACCGAAGTCATTTGAAACGGCTAAAATGCATTGGTGTGGGTGCATATCCATTTCAGTTTTGATCCATTTAACGATAGTCTTATCCCCATGTTTCAGTTAAGATCCTTTCAACATTGACCATCATGAACTCAACATTGACCAAGTCATTCGGTTCTCACCAATTTCTACCTTACAAGCAGTGGTGGATCTTGCTGAAAATATTAGGGGGAGCGATATCTGTTGTTGGTTTATTTGTAGTTTTGGTCTTTTAGACTAGTTTAATTGTTCTTGGGCCTGTTTGTGTTTAGCCTGTTTCATTGTAAGTCTGAAGCAACATATGTACTGTTTGTTGTTGGCTATATTAGGCATTGGTGTGATGAATCATGAATGAATAGAGAATTGGTCCTTTTCACAATATATTAGGCATTGAGTTTAATATGTTTTTAATCTTTATGAATTTTGAATTTTGGTCCTTATTTTTAAATCAATTTATGTATACTACTTAAATTTGGAATTATATGTTGTAATCATGTTTAGATTATTAAAAATTGAATTGATTTGCAAAATTTATATTTTTTTCAATTAGTGATGAATTAAATATGAATTTTTGAAGTATTTGCGCTTAAAATTCATAGTTAATTCATCAATTGTTAAAAAATTATGAATTTTGGTGTGAGTAATTTTTATAATATTATAAACATGAATACAAAACCTCGTTAAAAAATTTGAATTGTACACGTAGTTGATTCAAAAGCAGGGACCAAAAATCATGACTGGAAATATTTGGAGGACTAAAAAATGGGAAAAAAATTTAAAGAGACTAAAAGTAGAAGACCCATATATTTATAAGGACCAAAAATATATTTAACCCTAGAAAAAAAATCAAACAAAATTTCAATTGACTCATACACATGGGCGGATTCACCATCCGACTCCTGGGCTTTTGCCCGGGCTTACTTTTTTGTATTTCAAAGTTAGATTAAGATAAGATAATAATTTTTAGGAATTAATTTGGGTTAAAATTAGTATTTTTTTTGTTCAAAATTGAAATTATTTATTGTTGTTTATATTTTAGAAGTTAATTTAAGGAACAAAAATGACACTTACACTACTAAAAGTGGCTATAATTGGTTACTCTCACGGAGGGATTCGGTACCATCTGATAACCCTCTACACACTTGGTCTTGGCTATGGAAGCTCCAACTCCCTGAAAAGATCAAATTCTTCATTTGGTTGGCTTGTCACAACTCTACGCCAACCCTCTCTCTACTCAATCACTGCAAGACGAGTCCTTCAGCCACCTGCACTCGATGTGGCCTTCAAGATGAAATTTTTCTTCATTGCATTTGGGACTGCGATTTCTCTCATCGTCTTTGGAACCACATTGGATTTAATAATCCGGATTTCTTCTCAAACCTGGATGCGTACGACTGGCTCAAACTAAATACCACAGGTACACACGCTTTCACTTTCTCGGCCGCTGTCTGGTGGTCTTGGAGACACCGAAATTTGATGTGTTTAAACAATGAGACTTGGTCCTTAAGTCGACTCTCCTTCAACATTCAAGCTATGGTCGAAACTTTAAAAAATTGTTTCTCTCCCACTTCTAACAACGAGTTAGTAGATAGACATATCAGGTGGAACAATAATAACTCTTCTTGTGCCATTCTGAATGTTGACGGAAGTTGTCTCGGTACCCCTATTCGAGCAGGATTTGACGGCATTATTAGAAACACCTTCGGTCATTATCTTGCAGGCTTCTCAGGCTTCAAGGATCATCTGACATTTTATTCGCGGAGCTGACTGCTATCCTCAGGGGCCTCTTGCTGGCCAAAGACATGAATATTAATGAACTTGTCTACTACTCTGACTCTTTACTCTGTGCTAACCTCATCAAAGGTCCACAAGTTAAGTATCATGTTTATGCTGTGTTGATCCAGGATATCAAGGGGTTACTCTCTCAAACTAATGGTGCTCTCCATCACACACTAAGAGAAGATAATCAATGTGCAGACTTCTTCGCTAAACTTGGAGCATCATTAGATGCCGATCTCCTAACTCATACATCTCCCTTAGAAGGTCTTCGTGAACTTCTTAGGAATGACGCAATGAGAACTTTCTTCCCTCGTGCTTAATTTTTCTTTTTAGTTTTCCTTTTTCTTTTTATTAGCTTCTATACCAAAAAAAAGAAGTTAATTTAAGGTAATATTGAGATTTTTAAAGATTAATGAAGGTAAAACTGATATTTTTTTATTCAAAATTGATATTTTTGTTTAAACTTTAAATTTTATTCGGGCTTTAAAAAAATCTTGGCTCCGCCACTGCTCATACACGTGGCATTTTTTCCCGTATTTATTCAATCATTTGGTTAAGGATTTTTGGAGGGAAGAGGAGAAAATATTTTAAATTTTATGTTTGGTTCAACTTTTTAACAAGGGGAGGAGATGGGAGGGAATGATTAATTTTTTTTTTATCTTTAACCTTATAAACTCCAAATAAGAATTAAATTATAATGAATATATTACGTCAAAAAAAAATCTAAAGGATATATAACAAAAAAAAAATCTAATGTGTAAAAAACCTTTTTTTTTACTATCAAAAAAATTAAATTCTATATTTTTAATATTTCAACAAGGATAATTTAGAATTTTGATAAAAAAGTGAGAGTAATTTTATCAACATAATAAATTATATTCTATCTCACTTCACCTCCTTAAAAATTTCACTCCTCACTTACCCTCCCCTTCGGTTGAACCAAACAAGCTCTAAGTGTGGAACACCTTGAAGTTAAAAGATAAGAATGACAAAACTACAACAACTTGGATTTATTTTTAAATATCTCAAAACAATATGGATTTATATATTTTTCTTCATATAATATAAAATCCTCTTTGTTCTCGCCCGAAAATGAGCGTGACAAAACTAGTAGAATATTTTGGGAGGGAATGATTATATATTTTTTTTATCTTTATTCCAAAGTCATTAACCTTCGGCTAACTCGTAATGTTCCGAGGGAGAGTTCCACTCGTTAATAATTTTTTGTATGAACCAATTTATTTCAAAATCATTAACCTTTCGGCTAACTCAAATAATTCAGAGGGAGAGTTCCACTCGTTAATTATTTTTGGTGTAAACCAGCTTATTTCAAAATCACTAACCTTTCGGCTAACTCACATCATTCCAAGGGAGAGTTCCACTTGTTAATCATTTTTGGTGTAAACCAGTTTAATTCAAAATCATTAACCCTAACCTTTCGGCTAACTCATATCATTCAGAGGGAGAGTTCCACTCGTTAATCATTTTTGGTATAAACTAGTTTATTTCAAAATCATTAACCTTTCGGCTAACTCATATCAGTTGGAGAATCATTAACCTTTCGGCTAACTCACATCTCATTTGGGGAATCATTAACCTTTCGGCTAACTCATATCAGTTGGAGAATCATTAACCTTTCGGCTAACTCGCATCATTTGGAGGGAGAGTTCCACTCCTTAATCATTTTTGGTATTAACCAATTAATTTCCATATCATTAACCTTTCGGCTAACTTAAATCAGTGGGATAATCATTAACCATTTTGGCTAACTCATATAATTCCGAGGGAGAGTTCCACTCGTTAATCATTTTTGGTATTGACCAATTAATTTCAATATCATTAACCTTTCGGCTAACTCATATCATTTGCCGCCTTAATTATTTCTGGTGTTAACCAATTCATTTCAAAACCATTAACCAATTCATTTCAATAAAATAGTCGTCAAGGAGTACACACGAAAATTTTCCTAAAGCATGTGATACATATAACGTAATATATAGTAATTTAATTGTGTGGCAAAGTACCCAACAACATATATTTTTCACAAATATTGCTTAGTACTGACCTTTAATAGAGAACGCAACTTTAATTTCACACAACCATAATTATATACTTAAAAGATTTTTGGACGTCCATACTCCATGTTGTTTGTATTTTCTTTTTAATCATAATATGATGAATTTATGTGAATATAGGAAAATGATATGAAGATTTAAGAGTAAGATAAAAGAATTTTAACACCTGAGCATAGTTTGTCGGTGGATACGTATACCATTTTCAGACCAAATGTGTAAATAATATGTCTTTTTAGAGTCACTTGCTCTCTATGTTATTCTTCCGAAAGCCATTAATAACGACCGATATATCGCGTAGATTCTTCCTTCATTGATGTGCTGTAACCTCGTCTTATTCGAGAAGGGTGTTGTGCTCAAAGTGTTTACACATGTAATAAAGTTGAAAGCATATAATTAATAACAATAAAACATGGAGTTAGAAATATATGAATCATGTATCATCAGTAAGATTGAGTCATCACCAATATATAAAGCTATAGAAAATGTTATACAACATAAATGATATAAAGTTGAAAACATATAACAACAAAATATTTTCATTTATTCTCACAAGACCAAAGACTAAGATTGAAACTCTTATCATGTAAATTCATGCTCTGTATAAATCATTTTTTAATGAACCAAAACTCTTATTATAGGCGAGTGCCCTTATAATGCTAACACTCATATATATATATAAATGAGTGGGCGAGTGCCCTTTTTTTTTGGCTATTAACTTAAGATTTTTTTTTATTTTTTATTTTTGATCAAGTAGTCTAGCGGCTAGAAAATCCACTTTTAAAGTGGAGAAGTGGGATGACCGGGGTTCGAACCCCCGCCCCTTGCATATATAATGTGATGTCCAACCAATTGAACTAAACTCATGGGACACTTAAGATTTAATATTGACATGAAATTAACCCTCATATATATGGGCGAGTGGCATTTATTTTCAGTATGATAGTTCAAGCCAATACCGTAACACATGAGGTCCTTGGTTCACAACTTGCATCCAACAACAGAGCAACATAAACAACTCAAAGTAATTATATTATTCTCTAATAATTTAATCAATTATTTGATCAAAAATACAATTATATTTACAATTACTATATGAACTTGTTCTAACCTGTTTACTAACGCAAGGAAATAGAAGGGTAATAGCTATACAAAAACGAAATAATAAAACCAACAAAATCTTTATATAGATATAGCACTTCATAAAACTTGATAAAACAGTGAAATAGATAACGAAAATAAAGGATCCAAATCCCATGCACCTTAATGAAAATTGTGCGGACTGATGTACTATACTCTAATTTGAACACATATGACTCGGTCACTTGATGGTATTGTGAGAGGTTTTAACGCATGAAGATGCTTCGGCCGGAGTGTTGAAAACATCAATAGAATAGATTTCATCGGTAATAAGGTGTGGTCGGCCGAGATAATTTTACTCCGGCCCCACGGTGGACGCCAAATGTTCTCGCCCGAAAATGAGCGTGACAGAACTAGTAGAATATTTTGTAGAGGTTAATTAATTTCTGTGTTCTTGAGAGTGTTTTTGTTATAGCTCGACAGGGAGAGACCCTGGTCCTACGTATCTCTAAGTCTTTAGGGAATCAGAGCGACGTAGTTCTCTTGTAATGTGGTGATATAAAGAAGAAGAAGAAGAAGAAGAAGAAGAAGTGAATGACTATAGTCTCTTCCAAGTCCCGTCCTTATGAGGGTGAGTCCTCAATATATATCTCTCCCAAGTCATATCTTAGTTCAGTTATTCCAGGAGCATCTCTCCCCACGTCCCTGGTTTTTATGCTAGCATTTGACCACGTTTTCCCCCTTGTTTGGGATCATTAATTTGACTCAATAATCAGTTGAAGGGAGAATGATTTTTTACCATGTGCTCCTAATTCTCTGGAGTCAGTTATTTCAATTGCCAGTTGAGGGAGAGTGACCGAGTGAATGGGGCTTCGAATGGGAGAGTGATTGGGCCTGAGTATTCAAATAGAATGAGCCAATCCAACTAAAGTCAGACTAAATTGGGATGGTACACTCTTAATTTAGTGGAACTCAAAAATTATATTGGATGACAATTTTAAAATATTTATTTAAATTCTTCAAATTCAATTTATATTATTAAAGTAATATTAATAAACATTTATTTATTATTATCATGCAAATACATAATAATCCACATCACTAGTTTAAGGACGAGAGCATCTCCGCCGCAGATTGTAAAGGGGAGGGTTTGGTAACAGCAAGCACAACATGTTAGTAGCTGCGTGGGCAAGGCTGGTCCAAAGGTAGAATAAGCTCTTTTTTTTTTGACAAAAAAGGTAGTATAAGCTACCAAAGCAATTTATGAGAATTTAATTATTGCGTGTTAAATTAAAAAAAATTATTGCGTGTTATAATATTATATTTGTTCCTTATTATAAAAGATATGTCATTTTTTATATACATTGAATAATTAATATATTTGGTCAATATATAAATTAGATACATTAATTATTTAATGTATTTAAAATTGATTTGTCTCTTATAGGATGCGTTTGATTTGCAAAATAAAAGTATTGGACAAAACAGTACATGACAGTACAAAATAGAACAGTACAAGACAAACATTTACTGTATTGAACTAATTTTGTCTTGTATGATGTTTGATAGATAAAATGTTATTTTGTTGATTTAGATAAGTTGTACTGATAACAAAAGGTTGTCTCATGATTCAGTTGGAGACAAGAATATATGATTTTGTCCAGTCCATTGAACCATAATTAACTTGTCCAGTACATGTGACAATTTTAAAACCAAACACAATACAACATAAATTATCTTATCCGATCTTTATTTTTTAAGAAATCAAACATACCGAAGATAAAGAACAGACGTAGATGTAGTACTTTACTGGTTATAGTATGTTGCTAAAGGCTAGCTCATGTTTCACGTGATGTCGATATCTCACAGCCTGTGTGATATGTTACGTACCCCTTATAGTCTTATCTACAATTCTACCGAAATTAATGCGAAGTCCCATTATATATGATCTTTGTGATATCTTGCTCAAAAACCCAACTCAATTATATATAATTTCAATTTCAATTACTTCTCCTTTTCAATCACCTAATTAGCTAGAAGCCCAAAAATGTCTACACTACTAGTAGCGGAAGAATCCCAAATTACCAACTTGAAGCTCACTTTTGGTGCTTCAGTGGTCAAAGGCAAGAAATTAGTGACAACTTTGCCCTCAGAAGCTACTATCTTTGATATCATTCAATCCATTATCAAAACCAAATCAACTCAAATTGATTCACCATTTAGTGTCCTTGATTTAAGGGTTGTAATTGATCTCATGAACAAATGGAGCATAAATCTTCCTACCGTTAAGCCTTTTTATGCCGTTAAGTGTAACACGAACATTTCACTTCTAGCTGCATTGGCTTCACTCGGTTCCAATTTCGACTGTGCAAGCCAAGTTGAAATTGAATCTGTTTTATCACTCGGCGTTTCACCTGACAGAATCATCTACGCCAACCCGTGTAAACCAGAGTCACATATTAAATATGCCGCGAGTGTTGGCGTCAATATAACAACCTTTGACTCCATAGGAGAAGTCGAAAAAATAAAAATGTGGCACCCGAAGTGTGAGCTGGTCCTCCGGATTAAGCCAGAGGAAGACAACGGAGCACAATTTTGTTTGGGTCTCAAATATGGTGCGCTTCTTAATGAAGTTCCTGAGCTTCTCAAGGCTGCTAACATGGCTGGACTTAAAGTAATCGGCGTGTCGTTTCACGTAGGTAGTTTTGGAGCTCACACACAAGCTTACCGCAGAGCCATTTCATTGGTTAAAACTGTTTTCAAAATGGCTTCACATTTGGGAATGCCGAAAATGAAAATTGTCAATATTGGTGGGGGATTCACTTCTGGAGCAAAATTTGATGAAGCATCATTAATCATTAACGATGCAATTAAATCTTATTCAAAAATGAAGAAAATCTTGTTGTTATTGGTGAACCAGGTACTTACTTTGCAGAAACGGCATTCACCTTAGCAACAAAAGTTATTGGGAAACGTGTGAGAGGTGAATCAAGACAGTATTGGATCAATGATGGAATTTATGGATCTCTTAGTATGGTTGTTTATGATTATTTTATAGTTACATGCTCGACGCTTAGGTTTGGTTCAAAGCCTGAGAATGTTACATGCAAAGACACTAAAACTTACCCTTCAACGGTTTTTGGACCTACTTGTGATTCTACTGATACGGTTCTTAAAGAGTACCCATTACCTGAACTTGAAATGAATGATTGGCTTGTGTTTTCGAATAATGGTGCTTATACAACTTCTTGTGCGACAAATTTCAATGGGTTTAGTTCCTCAGCTAAAAATATTTACATTGCTTATTCAAGTTCAAGTTCTCTGTCGAAAGAGAACAAATCATGATGTTATGATTAATATATTGTCACGTAATGTTGCATTGTAATTTCATTAGTTTTGTTTTGGGAAACACAATTATTAAGATAGACAAATTCAGAAGTGTTTTGAGTAGTAAAGACATTATATATCTCTTCTTTTTTTGACTAATAATTTTTTTTTTAACTATTGTCATATATATATATATATATATATATATATATATATATATATATATATATGGCTTAAATAATGTTTAGGTCCCTGTAAGTTCGCAGTTTTTTGAAATAAGTCTCTGTAAGTTTTTTTCTTATAAATTAGTCCCTGCAATTACATTCCCTTTAGATTTTCGTCCCTGACGTCAAGTTCTGTTCAAAAAGTGATGACGTGGCTAACGGAGTCACACGTGGCAATGCTTATGTGTCAACTGAATGTTAAATGAGGGAGTAAATTCAAAAAACAATGATATTACAGGGACTGAATCCAAAATCGCAGGTTGTGTAAAATTTCTTCATGAAAAAATTCCCCAAAACACAGTAATTTTCAATTTGTCTCCTTCAAACCTCAAATCCGAAACCCATGTGGTTGTTAAAAGTTCAAATGACAATTATCAAGTAAACTTAATGGAATTGACGTAACTTGCAAAATGTTGCTCAAATGTATATGACCATAAATCCTATAAACTTGCTAAATGGGTTTCAGATTTGAGGTTTGAAAGAGACAAATTGAAACTATGGGTTTTCATTATTGTGTTTTGGGGAATTTTTTCATGAAGAAATTTTACACAACCTACGATTTTGGATTCAGTCCCTGTAATATCATTGTTTTTTGGATTTACTCCCTCATTTCACCTTCAGTTGACACATAAGCATTGTCACGTGTGACTCTGTTAACCACGTCATCATTTTTTGAACGGAACTTGACGCCAGGGACGAAAATCAAAAGGGAATATATTTGCAGGGACTAATTTATAAGAAAAAACTTACAGGAACTTATTTCAAAAAACCGAAAACTTACAAGGACCTAAACATTATTTAAGGATATATATATATATATATATATATATATATATATATATATATATATAGTCACTTGATATTAGAACAAAACTAACCTCTAAATCAGATTGGTCGGTCTAAAGGGTTGGATACTAATGTTGAAAAAATAAATAAAAAATAATCATTTTAGTCTCTAAATATATGATGTGTTTTAATATAATATAATATAATATAACATAATATAATATAATATGTGATTCTATCAAGGGCCTGTTTGAGTGCTAGAATAAGGGTCTGTTCGTTTCAGCTTTAAAAAGAATAGATTTTTTTGTGCTATATAATTTTGTGTAAAAATAATTTACAAAGAAACTTTTTATAAAAGTTTCAAATGAAAATTTTGTTTGAATAGTTATTCTTAAAATGTTATTTTAGACATTTCATCATTTTATCGAAACTTTTTTTGGATATCAAAATTTCAAAAAATCGCTTCATTTTGTAGCTATTTCAAATAGATTTTCATCAAAATCATTTTTGAAACACAACTTTTTGAAAAAAATTAAGATTTTGACTATGTTTTGATCTTCAATAATGTGTATTTATGTTATATAATGTCGTCAAAATTAATGTTTCAATTTAGAAAAACCGAATATAAAAAAACTTGTAATATTTTAAAAAACAATTTTATAAAATCTTTTTTAAAAAATACAAAGAAAAATCTATTTTTTTTAAACCTGAAACAAACGCACCCTAACTAATTAAAAAGATATTTAAAGAATAAAATGTCTTATAAAAACATATTAAAGTTTGTTTTTATAATTCCTTTTATCATATAGATCGTTTTTTTAGTGTATTTAATACATTTGAGGTGTTAGCTTAGTGATAAAAGTTTAACATTGTGTAATAAGAGCTTACCAAAAAAAAAACATTGTGTAATAAGAAGAAAAAAAAGTTTAACATTGTAATCTCAATGTACCAAGTTCTAATTTTTTTTTTGTCAAATAGTCTATCTAATAACTAGAAATTCCATCCATAAAATAAATAATTGAGGTGTTTGAAGTTTGAACCTTGACCTTTATCTATAAGTTGCGATGTCCCTATCAACTAAGTTAAAATCATGAAAAACTGCCGAGTTCAAATTCTGGTAAAGTTAATTGTAAGTAAAATAATCATTTATAACAATAATCAAAAAAAATTTCCCACCAAAAGCCACATTATCCATAAGACGGGTCCGTCCATGATTTGGATGAGAGGGTGACAATATAACCAGTAGTGTTCTCGTAGTGAGTATGGCGTTTGTTTAAGCTATAAAAATAATAAATTTTTTTTAGAGATTTTATGAAAAAAAATTTGTCCGTTTGTTATAACTTTTTTTAAAAAAAAAAATCACTTTTAAAAAAATAATATCCATTTGTTATAGTTTTTAAAAGGCTTAAACATTATTTTGATCTCTGCATGTACATCCAATTTTTGTTTTAGTCTCTATATGTGATTTTATTGCAAAATAGTTTCTGTATCATCCAAACTTTATTGTCATTGGTCTATGCCGTCCAATTCGGTCCAACTGGCAAACATTTTGTCACTTGGCCATGATGACCGGATTAATGAACCAAAACCAAAAAAATTATACATTACAAGGGATCAAATCTAAACTTTTGTAACACGTTGAGAAAAGGGAGATATTTTTCCTTTGTATCTTAGGCAACGTTTTTCACATGTTGCAATTCATTGCAACGATTACAAACTGTTTTCTAATCATGTTACAATGAGAACACTCTTAGACAACGATTTACAAAGGGTACCATAAAAGTGAACTTTGTGCTACGATCTGGACACTCTCAGACAACGTTTTTTTCACATAAATTATGATCCAAACACAAATTGCATTACTACAAAAGTTGTTAATAAAATTTTCAAACATTAACTAAAATACAAATAGTAGAAACAATGTTTAACCACAATAAGTTTAATACTTAGAGTTAGAAGTATAGGTCTAGCAAACTGACAAGATACATAGTTTTATCAAGTTTAACATTTTGAGTAAGCCTAAAACAACATCATCATCATCATCTAACTCATTTAAGTTTGTAAAACTCATCATCATCTTCATCACCTATGTCGTCCTCTTGAAGTTCATCACGTACTACATCATCCTCACCACTTGCGTCGTCGTCTTGAAATATATCACTTATGCCGCCATCCTCTTCATCATCTTCATTGATACAAAGCAGCGAGTTTTAGTGAGATACTACCAAGGTATCATTGATAATGTAAGTCAAACCTATTAATCGTAAGCCTGAAATGGAACAAAACACAATTGATTTTGACGTACAATTACATTTCCAGTTTCTCCATCCATCTATTTTCCTTTATTTCCTTTTCGACTTTCAACAAATACTTCTAATTAAGTGGGTTCTCTTTCTTCATTTGCACACTGCACAAATGACAAAAATTTCAAAATAAAATAGTCTATGAATTAAAAATGCCCATTACAGGGAGAAAAAAAAGACATTACATGAAAAGCATAATAACAACTAATGAATTAAAATCCCTATTGTAGAGAAGTTACCAATTTTTCACGATTCAAAGAGAAGTTTTTGGGACTCATTCTATTTTCCAGCATATACCTATGACAATAATTTCAGAGGATGTATCAATGAAAATGATGAAGAGGATGGCGGCATAACTGATGTAATTCAAGACGACGACGCAAGTGATGAAGATGATGTAGATGATGAACTTCAAGAGGACGACATAGGTGATGAAGATGATGATGAGTTTTACAAACTTAAATGAGTTAGATGATGATGTTGTTTTAGGCTTACTCAAAATATTAAACTTGATAAAACTATGTATTTTGTTAGTTTGCTAGACCTATTCTTCTAACTCTAAGTATTAAACTTATTGTGGTTAGACATTGTGTCGACTATTTGTATTTTAGTTAATGTTTGAAAATTTTATTAACAACTTTTGTAGTCATGCAATTTGTGTTTGGATCATAATTTATGTGAAAAAAACGTTTCCTAAGAGTGTCCAGATCGTAGCACAAAGTTCACTTTCAGGCTACCCTTTGTAAATTGTTGCCTAAGAGAGTTCTCATTGTAACATGATTAGAAAATGTTTTATTGCAACATGTGAAAAATGTTGCCTAAGATACAAAGGAAAAACGTCCCCTTTTCTCAACGTGTTACAAAATTTTGGATTTGGTCCCTTGTAATGTACAATTTTTTTGGTTTTGGTCCCTCTTGGTTCATTAATCTAGTCAGCATGCCATGTGATCATGACCAGGTGGCAAAATGTTTGCCACTTGGACATAATTGGACGGTAGGGACCAATGGCAAAAAAAATTTGGACGATATATGGACTATTATGGAATAAAATCACATACAGAGACTATAACCAAAATTGGGTGTACATACAGAGACCAAAAGGATTAGAATCTAAAAAATAAGTGGGATATAAATATAGCAGCGGTTCCAACCGCCGTAAAATGTGTAGGGAAAATTGCAAACCAATGGCAGATAGCGGCGATTTCAAACTGCTGCAAACACAAAATTTTCAAAAAAGAGGGAAACATGAAAATAAAACCACCGCAAAATGTGCAGAAAATTGCAACTAAATATCAATTAGTGGCGGTTTTAAACCGTCACAGACACCCACCAACCGTCGCTAATTGACTTAGCGGCAGTTATACCAACGATTTCTCAAAACCGCTGCTAAATGACCTAGCGATGCCTCTTCCTAAGACGCTTTATAAACCGTAAGTAGTGTAGGCATTTAGCGGCGGTTCAAACCGCTGCTGCAAGCTCCCAAAACCATTGCCGCTTGCCAGATTCCTTGTAGTGTTTTATCAACTTTAGTCTCAAATTTTTACTATCCCTATAAACATTAGCAAGAATTCAATCATGCTTTTTCATGAAAGTGGCACAATGACTCCAAAGTTCAGTTTGGGTTGACATCTCTCGGTTGTGGCCTAGTGTGGTTTAACGTGTTTATAATGGATGTAACACCCTCAAAACCCAACTGAATTATTATTGATATAAAATGATATTTTATTATGAAAAGGGTGTCACGTTTAAACTCAATGACATAATTTATTTCGTTTGTTTCAAAAATACACGGTGCAAAATTAAAATAATAAAAAATAAAACTAACATACTATGATACTAAATTAATAAATGAAGTGTCTGAATGATTCAAATTTAGATTAAGTCTTGCTAAAATAAGTTACATAATAGAAAAATCTTTAAAGACACAAGTTCTTCATAAATTCTAGACATTGATAAATAATAAGTTAAGTGATCCCCCCGACGTCATAGTATCAGAGAGACTACAGACGCAACAACTGAAAAGCTAAACAAAACTCCGAACCAACTCTTGAAGTCTCTTTCCTGAAAGTCTACGATTGCAAGTCATAGGGTCAAACCAGAAGGGAATTAGTAATGGTATTTACATAAGCTGAATAAAGTAATAGTATTAATACTAATAATAATAACAATAATAATAATAATAATAATAATAATAATTCAATAAATAATAGCAACATCTCGATAATAAATAATGGTAACATAATGTAATATTAATACAAGCAAGAATGTCAAGACACAACACAGACAATTAAATTTAAGACACTTGTGAATAAAATGTCAAATTCTAAGACTCTCTAATATGCATATGGTACCAGGGTCGAAGGTCAGAATTATTTTACTGAACACTTCTCAACGTCACTGTGCATAAACACTAAATCAGCGTCACTGTGCATAAGCACTATATCACCGTCACTGTGCATAAGCACTAATCAACGTCACTGTGCATAAGCACTAACATGAATGTATGCTCAAACATAAAATATTTACAATAAACAACAACAACTTCCACTCAGCAAATCAACAGGACAACACAACAACAAAAGATCCACGGCAAGAATATCATTACACAACACTAGTAATGATAAACTATAAAATGGAAATGATATCATTACACAACACTAGTAATGACAGAATGCGGCAAAATTCTCAAAAGAGAGACCTTCAAGTTTCAATTTTTCAAAACAAACATAATATAGGTTGCTTAATTAATTAAACTACCTACTGATCATCACTCTTCTGTAAGTTATAGTTTTCACATTCATGTTTACATACTAGAAAACTATCTATTCATAAAGGATCTTGGAATATATGATTCTCACAAAATAAGGACTTTAAAGGACATACCTTTCACCATGATGATAGAAAGTAGAAAATAGAGTAGAAACCACAATCCTCCGATTCCCAATCTATCTCTTTCCCGTTCATTCTTTCTCATACCCTTTCTTGATGGTTATATGGTAGAGAAACTTTATGGAATAGACAAAACCCTTTTTTTTCGTTAGTTAGTAACGACCATCAAGTTACATATATTTATAGAATTCACTTGCACTCATTCTTGAATTCTCGTATCCTTTATATGAATATTCACACCTTTTCACTTGAATATTCAAATCCTTTCATAAATATTTGCACTCTTTCACATTAATATTTTCATCATTCCACATGAGTCACCATAAATTAATTATAATAACTAAATTATTCTTACATCTTCAACATCGACTCATCAATTATTCACATCAATATAGTCAATTCATTTATAAATACATCATCAACAATTCATCAATTAAAATACATCACTAAACTTATCTCTTACGCACATCAATTACAAGACTTCTCCAATTAACGACGAACGATAAATTATACATAAATCACAGTTGTTTGTTAATTGTTGTAAACTTTGTTTTTATACAAAGTTATATCATCCCTAATCCATTACTAAATTCCTAATGAAATTACTCTCCTCTACCCAAAACAACCCTTAAAAATCCTCATGGACTGCCAAAACCCGACAGCACTCACCAGCAGAATTTTGTAGGTTTCGACATACTCACTTTACAGGCCATAACTTGAGCTACGAGTATCCAAATGAGACGTGTAAATATGCGTTGGAAAGATAAGATCATAATATACAAGTTTTATGTTGACACCGAAAACCAATTCTTTGAGAAAAGAGGTCAAATAATTACGTTTGTCTCCAGACTTTACAACAAAACAGTTTTTCTGCACTTTAAACTACAAATTTCAATTTAAATCTATTTCAAAAAAATCCAATTTCAATCTCATAAATCCCAAAAAAAACTTCTCTAATCAATATATGTTAACCAAACCTAATTTAACCTTTAATTGAATCAAAAGTCAAAACGGCATACATATAAACCAAGGAAGAAACTGAAGCATAAGTATGGTTTCATTCTTAAAAATAATATAAAATAATCAAACCAAAACAATTAGTGCAAACTATATAAAGTAATCACACTTCCATAAATTAAACCATATTGACACTGAATCATTGTATATCAATTGATCGGCTAACAATTGCAACATTAAATAAAATTGAACAAGCATAGGCAAGTACCTAAATTTGGAGGTTATGTTAACTATCAAATTAGAAACACATTACAGTTCCACCGAAAGGCAATATCAAGGAACAATTATTAATAATAATTATACATTCTAAACTGAGTTTAATTTACTCAAATCATGGTATTAGAAAAATCCTTTTGGGGTTATTAAGATCAAGTCAAAAATTCAACAACTTATAATTTGAGAACGGGATTTTAGAATCGAGATAGATATGGAATCATAAACAAAAATCATGTATCAATAACAAGCAACACAAAACAGAAAACAAAGGGAATTGGAAAGGGAATTCAATAACAACAAGAATCAAGTAAAAAGAAAGAATAAAGATCAACAAAGCCATATTCATACTAATTCTAAATTTATAAAATCTTAATTCGCAAGGGTTAACTCCCTTACACATTTCTAATTATTTGATTACACAATTTCTAATGTTATAATTAGAGATAGAAGTTCAACAATATGAATTGAATAAAAGTTCACGGAAAAGAAACAAAAGCAAACACTCCAACAAACAATATGCAAAATCCCAAAAAAACTAATCCCTCACCTTAGTTATGATGGATTGTTTCTTTGATTCTAAGCTGCAAAATTTCTCTCTTCCTCTCCTATAGGGCGGCGGCTTCCTTTTTCTCTTGTTCTCTCAATGTCACGTTTCTTTTATTCCTACAATACTAACTTTTTCTGATTTCTTTCTTTCTTGTATCATGACTAGGGTTTAATTTAATTAGGCTAATATTTAATTCTCACTTCTCTTATTCTTTGGACTTTTTCTATCCACACCCTTCTCTTTAATTCATTCTAATACAACCTAAGTCCATCTCTATATTTTTTCCTTTATTACTTACTATTCTTTTCCACTTTATAACTTTATCCTCCAAGGTTCTAAGTTGACATTATTAAAATTTTACTTTTTAACATATTAGCCCATCAACACCCCCATAAGCACAAAAATAATATAAACACAAAGAAGTATTTAAATAAAATAAATAAAATAATTAAGAATATGTCAATAAACTATATTCTAGAAATTGGGGCGTTACAATGGACACATAAAAAATAGACTTAAAATGACATATATTAGTCTCGCTTTTATATAAAACATACAACACACATTCTAATTTTTAGAGAAACTACGCGAATTTTGATCCTTCATAAAGGGTACGTAGAGAAAAATGGTACATACCTTTTTCCAAATCAAACATCTTCTCTCTTATTTCTTTCAAACATACATCTTATCCCCCCTTTCTTTCTTAAGCACACACTAGAAGTACAGATAAAACATTTCAAGAAGTTATCATGGAGTACCATAGGCGATTAAGGTGCATACACCTTCTTTAGGCGTAACTAACCCCCATACTTAGAATCTCTCTAAAAGGTTTTCGATAATTTCTCCTCTCTTGAAAATGAAAAATCACTAATGTGGCGGATATCTCAAAATCCCCGCAACACAGGGCAAATAATAAAAATAGACCCCTAATAAAAAATATAATTTTTTTTAATAAAATGAGCATTATATATTTACTGTAAAAAAAAATTATATATTTAAATAGTATATAACACCAACAAATTGTACCAAAATAAAGTATAACACCAACAACATCAAAAATAGTTGTCTAATAATCAATATTTTATGCTAATTATTTTGCTGATTATTAGTAGTTTTGATTCTGTCTCACTCTAATTTGTAATGACTTGCTACATAAGAGTTATTATACCCGTCTCAAAATAAGTGTCGTAATTTGACGTGTATATTTATTTTGACCTTATTTTTTTACTAATGTATAAAGACAAATGAAAACATATAAAATTTTGTTTGATTTGTCTATAATAAGAATTTTTATAATATTAACTTTTTATTATTTTTAATAATAAATAATTTAAAAATATTAATGATTAAAATTATGCATTTGCTATATGTAAGCCACAATTATAAATAATAAAAAATAGCAAAAAGTACACGGAAAAGAGTAGCTCTCAACTTCCACAACCCTCACTACACCAACAAATTTCTGACATAAAATTTGCAGTGAAACATATACTTAAGCTATACTTTTAATGATCAGTTTCAAAAAATAATAATAGAGCCGCCAATATTTTGAGGTCCACTCAGGAGTGTGGACTTGGTTGCCCTGCTTCTGAATCGGCCCTATTAAATAATGTGCTTAATTATGAATCAAATTGACAGATGAAAAATGAACGTAAGGACTAAATTCACTATCTAAAAATATATTTGAGAATCAAAGTGATTAATAATTTTTTTTATTAGTGTTTACAATTTTAAAATATTCAAGGACCAAAGTGACAAACAAATTCCAAAGACAAAATTGGCGGTTTGCAAGAAAAATATCATATCCATATACTAAAGGAGCAAATTGCATTAACTTAAATAATTTAAAAAATCAACTTTATATTTTTTTGTACCTAGATCAACTTGTTTTATTTTAAGGTTAAGGGACTAAATGCATTAATTTACACAAATAAAAAGACTAAACGGACCAATTTTAAAATTAATTAATCAAAATGAACTTTTCAAAACAAGTTAAGAGTAATATTTTTAGTATAGACAAGAGACCAAAGAGTTATTTAAGCCAAACTTGTTTGATCAGCTTTCATTTACATATTTTGTATAGAGTATAAATATGATACACTATGAGTGCGTTTGATCTGCTAAAAAATAAAATACTGGACAAGACAAATCATGTTGTACTATGTTTGATTGTGAAACTGGTTCAGGGACTGGACAAATCGGATGGCAAAGGACAGCACAAAAACAGAAATTATTCTCCTCCACTAAACCACAGCACAACTTTTTGTCCATAGTACAGGTGGTCTAAAATACCAAAATACATTTTTTTTACCAAATATCGTATAAAACAAAAAATATTCAATATCATAAAATGTTGTCATGTGCTGTTTTATCTTGTGCTGTGCTATTCTATCTTATGTTGTGTTGTCCAGTAATTAGTGTTTAACAGATCAAACGCACCCTATGAGATTGAAATTTAAGAATCCAACAAAATCTTAATTGGTTTAATAGTAATTGATAGATGTTGAATTCAATAGAAAAACCCATATTTACAAATGTATTTTGGAAAAGAGATTAAAGTTATTTAATATCAAAATTGACCCTAAATGAGATTAAACTGATAGTAAAAAAATTGAGGAAGAGTTCTATGACCTATATATTATGATCTAATTCAACTCGAGTGATTTGCTTTACAATGCAGCACCGTCACCGCGCTTTGTGGGGTTGTTCATCTTTGTGTGCTGGATTAGCCTGTCCAAAGCAACTTGGTTGGTGCCATCATTATTTGGTTTGGCATCAAATTCTATTCAATATTCACTGCCTATATTATTATTGTTAGTACATTTTTTTTAGTACTACCATCTATTCATTCATCGACACTATTATTATTTTACTTTCTATCTATAAATACAAATGCATTTAGTACTTGAATCCTCCACACACTCTACTTACAATAATTCTAATATGGCCTTCTCTAGAAACTTCATTGTCCCATCACTTCTCCTCTCACTTATCCTTTTTCATATGGTTGAACTTGAAGCACATCATATAGTAAGTAATATCGTATCTCATTGTCACATTCATCTTTGTATATATTAAAATTGTAGTATTATTATAATTGTCATTTTTATTAATTATTTTGTTTCTAAAAATATATTTTTAGGTAGTCAATTCGATTATTAAATATATTTTTTATTAGTCAATTTAGTATCATATTAATAACAAAAAAGATAATAAAGATGTATTTACGATTTACTTTATGAAAATTTTACAACTTAGATTATATAGAAAAAAATATTTACAACTTAACTTTGACCAAAGATAACTAATGGATCTAATTATATTATATTACAATGTTTAGATTGCAAGGTAGCATGTGAAGGAAGGTGCAAACTATCATCAAGGACAAATCTGTGCAAGAGAGCTTGTGGTAGTTGTTGTGCCGTGTGCAACTGTGTCCCTCCTGGCACTGCTGGAAACTTTGATTCTTGTGATTGTTATGCCAAAATCACCACCCGCAATCAAATTCGCAAGTGTCCTTGATTTAAGTATATATGAGAGAAAATTAATTAAGAAGTGATTCTAACACTTTCTTTCATATTTTCTTTGAAAAGAGAATGTGAAAGATGTTTTGGAATTACTTCAATGCCAAATAAATAATGAATTATTGTATTCTATTGTTGGTTTTTGAAAATTAATGTACTTGGCCCAATTAATTATCACCGTCAATAAATTTGAGTATGATTTTGTCATTAATTTCACGATGTGAAAATATATATTATCCGTAATAAATATATGTTGTTTTAATTATATTATATAAATTAATATAATTAATATTGTATGGAAAAAAAAATTATACTCCCTCCGTAACAAAATATAAATCACTTTGGAGAAAAAATTTGTACCAAAATATAAATCATTTTACAATACCAATGAAGTATTTAATGATGTTTCTCATTTTACTATCTTTTCTTTTACTTCTTCAATTTATCTTTTCCATACCATTAATGAAGGATAATTTTGTAAACTAACTCATAATTTATCTTTTCCATGCAACAATGATTACATTTCTTAATTTGTGTGATATTGTCAAAACGTCTTATATTTTGGTACGAATGGAGTATGTTACTTACAAATTAAAGTCATCTTCATTAATGTACGAAAAGGATAGAAAAAAGAGATATTTATATTTTAGTACAATTTTTTTTTTAAAATAATTTATATTTTAATAATTACAAAGTATAGAAAGTATGTTCTTTGTTTTTTAAATTGTCCAAAAAACTACATGTCAAACCCAATAAGTCAACAACAACCTTATTTCATATATCAGTTTGAATAATATAAGTCAAAAGAGCTAAAATAAAGCAGGAAATTTCGATACAAGATCGGTTTGAATAATATAGGTCAATTATATCAACTCGAGTAAGTTGTATAACACAGTTGTCAAGAAGTTGCATAAACAAGAAAAGGGTCTTGCAAGTTGCGCAACAATACATGTTCAATGGATATAATGAAATAAGTAATATTTTAATTTTAAAATGTTGAATATACAACTTCTCAAATGAACATTCAATTTGTTTATTTTATTTTTGACACAAATAAATTTAACTCATATAATTCATCAATACAAGATGATATATAATCAAATAGTTGATGATGACTAATCAACAATGACTCTCTCACTAACAAGTATCTTGAAGAGAATTGCATTCGGTTTGCAGTTTTATAGAATATTGTTAATTTAGATGGGACTCGATAATATATATATCAAATGATTTTTAATTTTTTTAAATTTTGCGTGCATAAAAAATTTATATGATATAAATTTTCAATCAAACAAACAATTTGTAAAATTCCTATTTATTAGAGAGAAATCAATGGACTTATGCATGGTGCACAATATGATGCAAGTGTGCACCATAACATTGGCCCACTTTTTATTATAATATCGATTATTTTCTTGAAAAATTAACATATTATTTAAAAATAGTGAGAATTGCGTTGATTTTTTAAACAATAAACCAATCAAGAGGAGTGTGTTCATCTAAGAGTGTATTGCTAGCATTTTTTGTTGAGTGCTTAATGTCCATGGATGTCAATTTGGATATGGTAATGAATTTATCCATAGGGATTATCTGTTCGTAGGTTTGAAGTCAGAGATATTCGCGGGGATGGATGGAGAAATTTTTTCACGGACAATTCTAATTGGGGATCGGAGAAGGTCCCGCTATCACTGCGGATTCTCCGACTTCGATAATATTATTTAAATTATATAACTTTATATATTTCTTTATAAATAATATAATTAATATGTTAAAAGATTATGATTATGCATGGTGGAAAGTGGCAACAAGTTCTATTAGACATTCTTTTTACAAAAAAAAAAAAATTAGGAATGTGCTTTTGGGTTTTTTTTCTTTATTGATGTAACATGTACTTTTATTTTTAAAAAAAAATGTAAAATATGTATATTATAAGCTTAATTATACAAAATATCCCTTTAGTTTTGAATTACTTGAGTTTTAGTCTCTGTACTTCAATTTTTTTTCAAATTAAACATGCACTTTCATTTTACTTCTAGAAAGGTCCATGAACCCTTTTTTTTAGGGTTAAATATGTTTTTGGTCCCTATTAAATATGAACCTTCTAAATTTAGTCCTTTCTTAATTTTTATTATATTTTTAGTCCTTTCAATTTGTTTCTTGCATATAATTTTAGTCCTTACTAAAATTAAATTTGCTTAATTATAATCAAACTTTTAAATTTTTGAATGTTTTTTATGGGCATGTTTAAAATATCATATACAGTTTATTTATTAAAATTTATAATTTTTTAACATCATATGAATTAAATATGAATTTTTCAAATAGCAAAAGTTAAAAGTTTGAGATAAAAATAAAAGTAACGAAAACCATGATTTAGAAATCAGATTTTGAGCTCATTTTTTAAGAGGAACTTTTTATGATGATCTAAACATACCTACGAAAAAATCATTCAAAAATACGTGTTAATTTACTTGTATGGACTAAAACTGAATGCATGATAATTTTTCAGGGACTAAAAATTTAATAAAAATTAAGCAAGGACTAAACTTAGAAGGTCATTATTTTTTATTTTGTAGAGATTGAAAACATATTTAACTTTTTTTTATGATATGTCACATTTTGCATACCTAACACATAATCTTAGATGGATGTACAAAAATGTACTTAAAAATTAATTTTTTGTGTGATTTTTTAAACGCTGTTAATCTTTATGTGTCTTAATAATATATCAAAAAGATTTTGGATATATATGCAATTTTACACAAATAACTTATATGATATAAAGTTTCGATCTAACGGTATATATTTTATAAAAATTTATATCAATTAAAACATATTAAGTGATTCAGTGGTACATACTCCCAAATCTTAAAGATGTAAATAATTAGATAAATCTTTAATTTTATGATTTTGTCATTAATATAATTAACTATGTATAAATATCTATTTATTCATTTTAAGGGTCACTAAACTAAACTGTATCTAACAAAAAATCAAATTGTCAACAAAACTACATGTCAAATTCAACAAGTCAACAACGACCTCTTTTAAAATTAGTCAAAAAAAAAACCTCTTTTAAATTGTCCACAAAACTACATGTCAAACCCAACAACAACGTAACCTTATCTTTTCCTTTCCCAAATACTCCCTCCCTTTCAAATTGTAAGAAAAAAAAAAAAATCACGCTTATTAAAAAAAAATAAAGTATAATGATTGGATATAAGCTTTTTAGTAAAAAAGTTGCATAAAAATATGTATAAATAATTTTGATTGGTTATTGATTATGAAAAAGGTAAGAGAGAATGAACTTTTCTTGAAAATATAAAAATTTGTGTTTTTTCTCTTATATTTTGGGACAAAAAATTTTAATTTTTTTCTCTTACATTTTGAGACGGAGAGAGTACCAATTGATAGATTGATTGGAATATTATAAGTCAATTCTATCAACTTGAGACTAGAAAAGTATATATATATATATATATATATATATATATATATATATATTTGACAATAGGATTGTTTATATCTTAAAAATCCTAAAAATGGATATATTGAAATAAGTAATATTTTAATTTTAAAAAGTTGAATGTTGAATCAAATATTTCTTAATTAAATTTGTTAAAAAATATTGCGCAGGCCTTATGATTCATATCACAAAAGTGTTGGAGATATTCCAAAATACACTTCAAGGTTTTGTGAACAGGAGGGAACCATATTCATTGTTTCATATTAAATATGTTGAAAATAGAGGGCAATAACAACATATACAATAAAATATTTAGTCATAAACAAACAAGATAGAAAAAATAACAATGTTAATTCGTAAATTAGATTTATCATCCTTGAGAGTTTTATTTGGGTAAATTCTCAAACACTCTACCAGGATACCTTTTGATTTTATTAACCAGAATTTGTCCTCATTGTGAGTTTTAGCTATTAAAAAATTATAGGCTTAATTGCACTTTTGGTCCCCTATTTTACATGTTTTATAATTTTGGTCCCTCTATTTCAAAATCAAACATTCTAGCCCTCCTATTTTCATTTTTGTTGCAATTTTGGTCCCTTATTTTAAAACCAAACATTCTAGCTCCCCTATTTTGAATTTTGTTGCACTTTTGGTCCCCCAATCTATTTTTTTCACTTCAAAACAATAAATAAATAATAACTTTGAATAAAAAATATAATTCTTAAAAACATTAAAACAAATAAAATTAGTAAATAAAGTTATTAAATATTTTTTTTTCTTTTTTTTGTTTTAAAATTATAATTTAAAACAAATAAATAATAACTTTAAAACAAAAAAATCTAAAAACAATTTAATAGTATAGTTAAAACAAATAATTAATTTTAAAACAAATAAATAATAACTTTAAAACAAAAAATAAAAAAAAGGTTAATTTATTAATTTTATTTGTTTTATTTTTTTTAAAATTATATTTTAAAATTATTTATTTATTGGTTTTTGGTGAAAAAAATGGATTGGGGGACCAAAAGTGCAACAAAAATCAAAATAGGGGGGCTAGAATGTTTGATTTTAAAATAGGGGGACCAAAATTGCAATAAAAATGAAAATAGAGGGCTAGAATGTTTGATTTTAAAATAGGGGGACCAAAATTGCAAAACATGTAAAATAGGAGGATCAAAAGTGCAATTAAGCCAAAATTATATTGTGCACTATAACTGATTCATTGTTGAAAAACAATTACAGAATATGCAAAAAACAAAGTTTTTTTTTTATAAAAATACAGTAATTAAAAAATTGCCAACCGAAGGAATTATTAGCTGAGTCGCGGACTAGGTCGCTTTCTTTAAGACGTTTCGTGGTACTGCCAAGATTGTGCAAGCAGTTCGAAATTACCCCAACGCCTCCAGAATAAAATAGCTTCGATCAGAAAAATACCGAAATTCTACTGCACTTGTAGAATTCAGGCAAGATTACACCCTCTATGATTAGATAAACTAATCACTCAAAATATTGGTATCGAAGTACCAATTCTGAAACAAGAACCAAAAATTTCGATGAAGAACTAAATTTGTGTGTAAGAGAATTTGTTTGTTTTTTGTATATTTTTCTGAAGAAGATAGGAGACCATATATGTATTGATAACATGGATAAGAAACGGAAGGATTTTCATTGAATCCGTTTAATGGCTTGGTATGTACTCTGTACACAATTATGTGCTCGTTTTTTTTAGGTTAAGGAGAAAATGTAGAGCTTAAAATTAATACATCACACAAGCAAGCCCAAGGCCCAAGCCTCCGGACGGCAGTGGCGCGTGATGGTCAAAGTTGATTGCATTCTCTTCCATCCACAAAACTCTTATACCTCAAAGGCACACCCTTACAATGGAGTAGTAGTATATAAACATTACTAAAGTCTCAAGTCTCACCAATGTAGAATTTAACAACTTTTTAAAATTCACCATTCACACATTTATGATTGTGATGCTCTTACCAAACCAAATTCTTTTCTTCCATCATTTCCATTCAATTTCCAACATTCATTGATCACAATTGTTATTACAATGCTTAACCTTTCGTAGAGAGTGTGTTGTATATAAGCAAACGAAGGTTACTAACATAACTTACACATTAGTGCTATCTTAGCATAGACTCTAACAAACTCTCACAATACATAGAACTGCTATAAGCTCTTATATATAAGCTACAATAAGCCATATACATATGTTATATTAGGCAAAATTACAACATTGGTCCTTTATCTTTTTTATTTGTAATTAATTGATCTTTCAAAGGTGCATCTTATTTGTAACAAATAATATAAAATAAAAGACCAACGGTACAAATGTTAGTAAAGATAAAAAATCAATAATGTAATTTTACTGCCATACTATATGAACTGAGCTATATCACTAATGTTAGCTAGTGTGTGTGTGTGTATATATATATATAGTAGGATTTTGTTAATTCTAATGTCAAAGATTCATTTTTTTTAAGCAAATGTCAAAGGTTCATAAATCATGGGTGTCAACACATGGTAAATATAGATGATATAAACAATATAGACGGTACCGTATGGGAGAAAACACATGTTGAATATGAGTGATGCAAACTATGTGGACGGTAACACATGTAAATATGGTTTGAACTTTTGAAATAATAACATTTTTTTAACAAAATATTGCAAAAATCTTTAAGGGGTTGTATGCCATCATATCATCATTGGTCAGGAGGTTAAATATGTTTTTAGTCTTTATAAATTTTTATTTTTTTTGCTTTTGCTCTCTATAAAATAAAGTGGCATATTTTTTATCCTATAAAATTATTATGCACGTAATTTTAGTTGTTATTATTTCAATGTGTACTTTTGAATGATTTTTTTATAGACTTGTTTAGAATATTTAAAAAGTTCCTCACAATTTTTTTTTTCAAAATTTGAAATTTGAATGTGTAAAAATTCTATAAAATGTCATTTTGCGATAAAAGTGGTTCGAACATGTATAGAGAAGAAACCAGAGAGTGTGGTTGAGTGGTTGTTAATCAAGAGTAGATGTCTAGTGTGGTTAGATAAACTGGTCTCGAACAAAAAAATAACATGTATAGAGAAGTGGTTTCAAAATTTAAAATCCAAATGTGTAAAAATTCTAAACTTTGATTTTTACAAATGTTCGAACACATATACAAATTCTAAATTTAAAATGTGTAACATTAAATTTTTGTCCGATAAAAAAAAATAATTTTTTGTCATCCAAATTGTAAAATCTAAAAGTTGTAAATTTGGCAAAAACTAAATTTGAGAGGAAGCAAAAAGTGGGAGGTGGCAAAAAGAAGCTCACTTTCATTTAGGTGGCAAAAACCAGGGCTAAATTAAACCCTACATAGATAAGCCCATAATTCAAAACTGTAACCTAACGGCTAGTTCATTGTATATTGTTTTAGCTTCTCCAACGGTCATATTTTTATGCTATCTATCTTCCTTTATAAACCCAATCTTTTTGCCCTAAACACACATGTTCTATTATCTTCTTTACAATCAATCAATCTTGCTCTGAAATCTCTTACACTCAATCACTTTCATCATGGAAACTCCATCATCAACAAGAAGAGTCACAAGATCGCAAACAACCACCTTGTCTGCTTCCAACATTCCGTTTTCAAGTAAGTGGTGATTGTTCTTTATCAGAAATTGGATTTTAGAAAATGGGTGTTGATTATTTTTAATTTTAATTGAATATGATGATTTTGGGAAATGGGTTATGATCATTTTCATGTGTGATAAAAAAATGAATTTTTTTAAATGGGTTTTCAATTTTCTTTATAAAATATTGATTTTGGAAATTGGGTTTTCGGTTTTCTTTATAAAGAATTGATTTTGGAAATTGGGTATTGATGTTTTTCATTTTCTTGATTCAGGAAAGATGGATGACTTGGAGAAGAGCGCATCGAAATCGAGACAAAGAAAGGGGCAAGGACAACAAGATCGTTGTGCGCTGATCGACATATCAAACGATTCTCCAATCGTTGGACTTGCGAACGGAGAGATTGAAACACCATTATCGAGCATTGCGAAACAGAGGGGAAGTCGAGTGAAGACCACTCCTGGTTCTGGTGAGGCTTTGTTAAGGGGTCAAGTGAAGACCCTTTTGCAGAAAGTTGAAGAAGAAGCTGAGATTTCCAAACTCACAATGGATATTCGTCCTTTTCTTCAGTTTATTAACTCTCCAATGCAACTTCTTGCTCCAACTCCTGCCAACACCCCTCAAATCCCTGCCACTGGTTTCACAGAATTTTCACCTTTTTCTGTTGTTCAAGAAAACCTAATTTCTCAGGTTTGTGTTAATCTTGTTGAATTTATTGTATTTTATAATTTTATATGATATGATACATACATTGTATTGTTTCAATTAATTAATAAAGTTTGATTTTTGTTGTTGTTGGCAGGTGGTGAATGTGAATCAAATAGTTGATGAATCTCAAAAGAATGTGCTGAGTCCATTGGTGTTAGATTTCTCTGAAAAATCTGAAGTTACAGAAGACTCTAAAATGGGGTCAACAGAAGATGATGGTGATTCAATTTGGTCAATTCAAGTCAATGCAAGTACACATGATGAAGAAGATGATGATGAAGAAGAAATAGCTGAAGTTGAAAATGATGAAGAAGATGAAGATTATTATGAGGGTATTGAAGAAGAGGAAGAAAATGGTGATGGAGGGTTACTACTTGATGAATTATGTGAGGGTTTGAGCAACATAGGAGTGAATGTTGAAAAGGTTGTTCCAAAATTTGCTGGTAAACATACAAGATTTTTGTATGATAGTGAAGATGATGAAATTGTGGAAAAGATTGTTGAAGAATCTGCTGATTCTAACTCTGAGATTTTGAATTTGAAAGGGTTGCCAACTCCACAAGGAAAGCATATTCGATTTTCTGAGGAAGAAGAAGAAGAAGAAGAAAAATCTGATTTGTGATTTTGTTTTTGTTTTGGATGGTTGGTTTGGTTAGGTTGAGGTTGTCTCTCTTATGACACCACATTTTGGTTTTTGTTTGTTTTAATTTCTGAATGGAGCTAGCGATAGGACCATAGTATGTGGTTGAATGCTCCAATGAAATTGTTTCTTTCATTAGTGTTTAATAGTTGATAATATTCTGGTTTTCTTAATCATCACATAATCATCTATTGTTTGGAGTAGATTGGTAAATATGGTGAGAAATATTCAAAGCCAAGTGGTACTTTTGTGATAGAATATCGTATACAATCATAACAAAAAGATATGAGATTTTTTTTAGTACATAAAAAAGACATGAAATTTAATCATTTTAAAAAGTGCACATAGAATTTGAACCAAGATTTCCTCCTACTTAACCCATACCAAAAGTCCAAAAGTCATGAAATTTAATCATTTTAAAAAGTACTATGTATCTGTCAAAAAAAGAGTTTTTGCATATTATCAATTTTTTTATCTTCTCCCATATATTCGAGTTGTAATAATATTGTTTTTTTTTCTTTTTTTTTTTATTTGAAAAGTTATTTAATCTTAGATTAAATGTAACATTTGTTTTAAATCTTAAATTAAAATATAACATGATATTGTGATAAAAAAAATATAACACCGTTCTAAAATGTACCCTCAACTCAGACGGTGTAGGGTCACAACCCTACCCTTAGTTCGAAATTTCAATTTTTTTATAGGTGTATATACATATTTTAAAGGTTTAAAATTGGTCCTTGTAAGTTCGTTTTTTATTTTAGTCATTGTATTTTTTTTTTGTTTTAAATATGTCCCCGCAAGTTCTAATCCTTATAAAATTGGTCTCTGACGTTAAATTCTATTACAAAAATGATGATGTGGCAAACGGAAACACAAGTGGCATACTGTGACATGGCAATCGAAGGACATGTGACAATTTAAAGTGGCTGAGTCAATACATATATAGGGATTAAATCCAAAACAATTAAAATTACAGGGACTATTAACATAAACATATAATTTTTAATTTTCTTAATCATCTATCCTCCTTATTTCTTCATCTTTATCAACAACTTCGTAAGCTTCTTCAAACAAACCCTATTTTGTGTAATTGCATATTCATTCAAATGTTGCATCTATTTTATCTTTAAATTTTCGCAAAAACTTAGAATGTATTTAGGCCAAGATGCAACCCCATGAGGATGTAGAACTTGCATTGCATGCATTTTATTTTTATCGTTTTCCGCCTACGCTAAAAAACTAACTAAAACGAACTTCCGTTTCTAAAGAGGCGCGCTTAATAAATCTCATAGAAACTAGAAAATAACAACATCTTCTCTCTTTTAACATAAATTCTTTAGTCCAAAACTCAAATTAGTCGCACGCTTAGTTTTAAGTTTAGAACACTAAATTTATTTTTTATGTCACAACTTTCTTTTCTCAATCCAATCTCCACATGCACACACTTTTCTATTCTATACACTTCTCCCTCTATTTCTTACAAACTTCTCTCCCATTTCTTAAGCACATTAAAAGCAATAAAAAGTAACAAATTAGAGGTTATCATGGAATACCATGGACTTTTAGGATGTTAATATCTTCCCTAGGCGTAACTAACCACCGAGCTTAGAATATCTTTTATAAATTTTCGATACTTTCCCCTTTTTGGAAATGAAAGATCAATGTAGTGGTGGAAATCCCAAAATCCCTGCAACAAGAGCCACTAGTATCTTAGATTGATCTTTTCTAAGTTCAGAGTTCTTTTTCCAACTTTTGTTGTTTACTGGTAAAGGTTGGTCCTCCAGTTAATGGTTCAGGATCATAACTGTTGTTCCTTAGTTGTCATGCATTTTGATCAAACAACATATTGAGCAAGATGTCTTAACATCTTGCCAACAAAGATATGTGACATGTTGCCTCTACATAGCACACCACTCAAAGTATTCGAAGTATGCAAATTCTTTTCACATACCCTTAGGATTTGTTTGTTAATTACTTAAAGATTAAGAAACAAATACTCAAACGTCCCTAGTTGAAGTATATTATTTAAGAAGTTTGTTATGACACGTTTTTTTGTTTGAATGGATTTAAAATTAAATATTTCAAACAAACAAAGTTTGTTACAAGTCACTCGGCTCAACCAAACAATTAATAACTTAGAAGTTTTTTTTTTGCGGGCCCCAAGATTTTTGGAATAGCTTGAAGAAGATTCAAAAACAAATATTTTATCTTTTATTCTCAACAAACTTCAACAAACTTTCCTATTATTTGGGATGGCCTTTATCTTAGGTCAAATACTATAAATAGGGGTTCAATCATTGAAGCAAAGTACGATCCAAGATTATAATGATAGTACTAATACTATAAATAGTATAAATACTATAAATAGAGATCCGTTATACTTTTTTGTTTTTGAAGTGATGATTTTTTTTAAAATTATATATAAAATACTTAAATATTTATAATTGTTATTTTAATATAAAAGTTCAGAGACAGAGTCTCTGCGGATAGAGGATAAAATCTCATTCCCAAACCTCTCTTTGGAGAACTTTCTCCTCCATCCCCATCTCCCAGGGACAATTCCACGGAGATCCCCATTTACAGATCAAATTGAAATTCTTAACTTTTAGATTGACTATTAAGTGATTCTTGTGCCCAATGATGAAGATAAGGGTGTCAACGGTGCAGTAATTCTCTATTTTCGGATCTCCAAATCGGGAAATCTCGTAAAGATTCCCATTTACATATGAAATTGACATCCCTATAAAGGTAATTATATATTATTAATTTATTTGGGTGCCAACACTATTTAAATTAGATATATTTTTCTATTTCATTATCAATAATACTTTTGTGATGTTGTAGATAATTGTTGTTTTGTTATAGTTTTGAAGTTAGTAATAATATTGCCGTTGTGCTATCTTATCTGTTTTTCTTAAAAATAATCATAGAGCTGAGGTGAATTAAAAACTAGAATAAATTATGCAATTCAATAGTTAGATACATATTCACTTAAATCAAAATACTTTGTGAAAATAAAAGTAATCAAAGAATAGGTTTAATTTGTACATAAACATGTTTTCATCCCATTATTACATTATTCCTACATATACCTTTATTATGGGCCAAATTTTTTTATCCCTTTCATATCATGAAAAGTTGATTAAATTATGAGTTCTTATGATTAGAGCGTTTATGGTGCAGCCACCCTTTTATTTATCCTAAAGAGACAAACACAATATATTGATTAGTTCATCCCTTTTATATTATGAAAAGTTGATTAAATTATGAGAGTTTGTTTTACAATTTCATAGGTGTGAAAAACGCTTTAATTTTTTTAAGTAGTGCATGAGATTCACAAATTATAAATTGATGAAATCTTGTTCTATTTGTTATATAAAAAGAGAGAAAAATATGGTTCCAATTTTCAAGTTCATTTATGCTTTGTTTCTATTTCTTTCTCTATTTCTTATTGAAATGAATGTCGACGGTAAACCATTTACTTCTTTATTTTGTCTATTGTACACAAAAAAAATTCTTCTTTTTAGTAACATTAGTTTCTTTTTTTTTTTATTGCAGGTAAATGTGATACTGACATAGATTGTGAAAAGTTAACAATCAAGACACCTATGTGTTATTCTTTTTGCGTTGCGAAGTGTATTGATAATATTTGTGTATGTGTTAAATTAAGCTAGCGGAATCTTTGACTACAAGATCCAATAAAGTACATCAAGGTCATGAATCAATGAATGAGTAATTGCACTAGCAAATGCTTTGTGTAATATTCATTTCGCTATAATCAATAAGTTTCTATTATTAATTTCCAATTTAGTCGACCTTCCAGTTGTGCCATTTGTATTCTAAGGTGATGGTAATGAAATAAAATAAGTTTACAGAGAAAAATTTATATTTTTTTTTGAAATATGAAGGTATCACCATTATCTCTGAAATTCTAGTTTTTCGGTGGGAACGATGTTATGCAAGATGTTTCGACAACTTGTTTAGCTTTATTGCACAACAGTAAACAATAATAATAAAGTGCAGAAAATGATAAATAAACACAAGTAATTTTTTACCCAGTTCAGTCTTAAAACACCTAATTTGGGGATACCAATCCAAGAAAATTACCTTCACTATCTCGTAGTTCATAGTCTCTAGATCTTATTTGATTAGCCTCTTACTAAATCTAACCCAATGAAATTATTTACGGCTCCCCCTAAATGTGTGACTCTCCCTATAGTATTAATTAAGTTGGAGGAACGAGATTAAACTCAATATATCAGTGCAAGTGTTGCACGATAACAACAAGAACAAAAACAAAGAAAATACTCAATAAAACTAAGAATACTTAGAACTATCACTATAATCTTGAGTCGTGCTTTGCTTCAATGCTTGGATCTCTACTTATAGTATTTGATCTGAGATAGAGGTCAAGCCAAATAATAGGAAAGTTTGTTGAGATTAAATCTTTTATCTTCAAAAGATAAAATATTTGTTTTTTTTGAATGTTCTTTAAGCTATTCCAAAATTCCTGTGGTATGCAAACAAAAAATCTATTGAAGCAAATGTTTCACCAAAATCTACACCTTCCACTTGTGTATAACCATGTGCAACCAAACGAGCTTTATTTCTAGTGACATTACCTGATTCATTAGACTTGTTCTTGTACATCCACTTGGTACCTATGACATTTAGATCTTTGGGTCTTTGTACAGGTTCCCTAACTTCTTGTCTTATGAATTGCTACAGCTCTTCTAGCATTGCATTGATCCAAAACTCATTAGTCAAAGCTTCTTTGATGTTCTTTGGCTCAATCATGGATATGAAACAACTGTTAGAGATCGTCTCTTTTGATTTGGTGGTGACACCTTCATGTACATCTTCTGTAATATTGTCCTTTGGATGATTCTTTTGAACTCTGGTTGAAGGACCTTTGTGTTGCTTTGGTGGTTCTTCAGTGTCAGACTTGACACACAATATGTCTGAATCATCTTCCTCAGCATTTTGCTCTTTATAGGTTCAGAGTTGTCACCCGAAGTGTCTTCATCATCACTGAGTGCAGTTTCTTCTGATTCATTGTTGATTATGACATTGATTTGACTCCATCATGACCTTGGTAGAAGGTTATATACCCTATATGCTCTATTATTAGTTGAGTATCCAAGGAATATGCCTTCTTCACTCTTAAGGTCTAGCTTTCTTCTTTTCTCTCTATCTATCATAATATAACATTTGCTTCCAAAGATATGGAAGTGTTTGACATTAAGCTTTTTTTCCTTTCCATAGGTCACAGTGAGTTGAACTTGTTTCAGACTTGATAGTGACCCTATTGTGAATATAACAAGCTGTGCTCATTGCTTCAGCCCAAAAGTGATAAGGGAGTTTCTTGCATGAAGCATAACTCTTGCACATTTTTTGTAGATTTATGTTCTTCCTTTCCACAATACCATTTTGTTATGGTGTAATAGGGGAAGAGAACTCTTGAGCAATACCTTCTAAGATGCAAAATTCAGTGAACTTGAAGTTTTCAAACTCCTTACCATGATCACTTCTAATTCTGAAAATGTCAAGTCCCTTTTCTCTTTGGACCCTTTTGCATAATTCTTTTAAGAAATCAATCCAAGTATACCTTGAAAATTCATCAATACATACAAAATCATACTTCTTTCCTCCTAAGCTTTTAGTTTGAATTGGCTCCCATGAGATCCATATGCAGAAGTTCAAGTATCCGTCTTTTATGTGTGACATCTTGGTCTGCTTCCCTATCTGACATTCACCATAGACTTTTTCTTCTTCAATGCTGACATTTGGTATAGTCCTCTGACTGCCTCTTCTGACATGATTCTCTTCATGCCCTTGAGATATAGATGATATAGATTTTGGTGCCATAATTTAGCTTCATCTACCTTATTGATCATACAACTCAACACTTGGTCTTGAACTTGAGAAGTCCACATGTAGCAATTGTCTCTTGATCTGATTCCTTTCATAATAGGTGATTGTTCTCTGTTAGTTACTATGCATTCACCTTTGTTAAAGTTCACCTTAATTCCTTGATCACATAATTGACTTATGCTAATCAAGTTTGCAGTCAGCCCTTCCACTAGTAAAAAGTTACATATTTGTTGCCTTTTGATGGTTTGATCTCAGTCAAGTAACTTTCTTCACCTGTCATATGTCTAGAGCACCCACTATCAAAGAATCAGACATCTCTTGATGTAACTTTGAGAGAGGTATGAGCAAATAGGCTTATAACTTCAGTTTTAGGCTTCCACGCCTTTAGGATTGATGGGGTAGAATGATGGTTCCTTTTTGCTTTAGGCTTTCTGTCTCATGGATATCCATGTAGCTTATAACAGAAGGGTCTGATGTGACCATATATACCGCCGTTATGACATCTCCAATCAAGATTCTCAGGTTTGTTGCTCTTGAAAAATGTATGAGACATCTAGCTTGACATGTTGACAACATGTTTGCTGACTTTGAAAAAAGTTGGCTTTAGGGATTTTACATGTTTGGATTCAACAAGACCTAAACTATTAAATCTTTAGTGGACTTGACTGTCTCTAGAATCTGATCTAACACATTTGATCCATTATTCAACATCCTAATAGATTTTTACATACCATCTATTTTTTATTTTAGTAGGATGTTTTCTTTAGATAAAACAGAGATGGTGTTAGTTAACTTCTCTTTCTCAGCTTTTAAGCTACAGATGGTTACCGTTTGTTCTTCAATCATTGGTAAAGCTTCTTGATATTTAGTATATATAGAAGTTTGTAAGTTTCAACTAGTTCTTCATCAATCATATCTTCACCATCTAAATCATCAACAAATTTGTCTGAGAAAGCAATGACTCTGTTTGCAGTTTCATAATCACGGCAATCACTATCAGAATCATCATCTGACCAAGAAATATTCATGGTCTTCTTTTGCCTCTTCAAAAAGGTAGGACATGCTACTTTGATGTGACCATATCCTTTACATTCATGGCACCTTAGATTCTTACTTGGCTTGTCATCCTCTGATGTCTTTCTCTGAGAACTGCTTCCTTTGGACTTGTCTCTGACATTTTGCCTAGATCTTCTATTAAACTTCTTGAAGGCTTTGTTGAATTGTCTACTGATTAGGTTTATAACCTTCACCATACTATCATTAGTTTTATGTACAGGTTGATCTTTCTTCTCTTCAGTGTTTGACACAAGCAATACTTTTTGTTGTTGAAATTGGCCTAGAATCATAATAAACAAATATAAGAATGTAAACACCTAATAATAGTATAATAATATTCTACAAGAGAAGATGTAGAAACTTATCTTTCTCATTGTAGTCCTCAAGATAATTGTCGAATTGATACCTTTATTCATGCTAGTTTGATGTTGTCAATCTCGGAACCATGAACGACGGATGACCTCCAAAATAGTAAATCACATAATAACCTGAGGCATGACATAGTCACTGTCCTTAGGAATTTATCCGCCGTATATTTGCGTAAATTTCCCAGGATTCAGCAGATCCTTCCCGAGTATAAATTATACTCGAAGTGACAGAACAACGTGAATTCACTAAGTGCTGGCAATGTAACTCAAGATGACTCAATTTTGTGTATAATAGAAAACTTGCTTTTGTTAAGTATAAAACTATGACTTATTTTAGATCAAAGTAGATAAGTCATCTATCTCTTCTGTGAACTATGCTTGTTGCTTATATATGTAATAAAACCGTGCACCAAAAATACGGCTTTCAATAGAGGTAGTAAATTGGATTAAAGTGGCAAATTATGTGGTATAAAGGTGCTGTAATAATATGTACTAATTCTCCATAAAAGTAGAATTAAATAGTAAACAATACCGTTGAAAAAATTATAGCACATGACTTTTGAAATAAATATAATTTCAATAAAAATTACAACACTTTTGTTCTTTTTCACATATTTATCATTCAAACTCATTTTAAAGGTTTGCAGAGTTCCATGTGCTTCTACTAAGGGATTTCAAGAGGGTAATCATCTTACCTTTTCAATAGTCATAATTAGCACCATTCAATATATACTGTCTTTTTTGGCATAGTGATAGTTGTTTTCTTATATAGGATTACATCTAATATATCTATCAATAATGAAGCTATATCTAGCTGCAATCATAATAAGATAGATATTTGGAAATTGCAAGCTATCAATAGTCAAACTAGAATTTATAGAACTTTTGTAAAAGAAATTCAAGACACAAATTTATATAACAAATGTGTTCCTTCACAAATTAATTTTATTGAGATAGTTAAACATAGAAGTTGGAATAACTCAAAACAATAAAAGTTAAGAATCAAGGTACGTAGTTCGGTAAAAATATAGCTCATAAACTTCTTAAGGATATGACAAAAATAGTGATCAGAACAAGATAAAATATTTGTAAGATAATGAAATCGGAAATAATTCTTTAAGAAACCTATAAAATCTATGAACAAGGAAGTACTGTCATCTCACGTACAAGCATGTAACACGCAAGTAATATCATGAAGAAGAAAAAAAACAATAGGTGGTGCTACGGTGGTGAATGGTGGTTGCAACGGTGGCTCAGCTCCTTGACAAAAGGGAGGGGGGGTTCTTGCACAAAAAGGGACTCTGACGCTCAAGTCAGTATGTGTGCAAGAAGAGAGTATTAGGGTTCAGAATCGTACCAAGAGGTGGTGTGAAACCACCTATTTATAAGCGTTTGCCTTGGTGGATAAGAATGATTCCGTGTAGGAATCCTGACTGTTGAGATTTGTGCTGATTTATCCAACGGCTGAGATTTAAGGGCCTAGAAGCACCCGTCTAGGGCGCGCGTACAGTAGTTTAGGGTGGAAGTCTTTGGAATCTGTGACGGGTCCCCATGTGTAGTGGGCCTGGATTATGGGTTTGTATTGGACCTTTGACCAGTCCAGAACACCTGCAATTAAGGCATATCGAACTTTCACCCCAACCCCACCGCATATAAGAATTATTTTTTAAAGCCAAAGGTTTAAAAGCAAAGTTTTTTAAGAAAACCAAAATACGATTTATAAGTAGTACAAGGGATATTCAACTCTTACAAATCAACAAACAACCCTTTATCCAAAGCATCAAGTGATAATTTTTACTTATATCCCAATATTTTTTTGATAAACAAAAATTGAATTATAAGGAGTACAAGAGGTACTCAACCCTTACAATTCGGAATAAAAAAACCCTTTAGATAAAAAAGAAAAACAATATAAAAGTCCTCATATCTTATTTTTCATCTTCATATATTTGTAACGAGGATATGAACTTCATTTACTTTTGATATTCTTTTCTGCAAAATGATAAATAAGGTCTACATTAGAAATATTCCTAAGATGAAAAAAATGTAGATGAAAACAAACTCAAACAAAAGTGAGAAAGAAGGGGAAGATGAAATGTATTATAGGAATTGAAATTGTGAATAGAGGAAAATTATTTTTGAATTTGAATTAAAATAGAAAAAAGTTCAAAACATGAGCTGTTTTTTGACACTGTGGGCCTGTGAAGTAAAATACACAATAATCTCTCATAAAATCTATTAATAACATACTATTAAGCTTATATATGTTCTTTTATCACAAAGATAATTGAGACAAATTTTTGGTTCAAAATGAGGATGATTATGGTAAGGTTGACCTCAATATCCTAGTTTAGCCCTCAACTTTTAGTGTATTTTAAATCAACTGATTTTTAAAATTAGGGACAGTTGAATAATTTACACAGCTGTCATATTTTTTTTTTTTTGAAGCAAGCTGTCATATTTATTATGTTAATAATAAACAGATGTATGCATGTTCTTTCAAAATGAAGTGGTAAAAAGTAATGAATAAAATAACTTTGTAATCCAAAAAGGGGTAGCGGTGCAATTTGTTGTCCATTTCTCTTCTATTCATATTTAACTAAATTATATATAAAATTATAAAAATATATGAGTTACACGTAAAGAAAAAAATCTTAAAGTAAAAAGGAAGAAAGGGCTCACTATAGAATAGGGGGTTAAAAAAGAAACCCATTTCAATTTTCACAAAAAGTCGGATCCTAAAGTACCTTAATGAAATCCAAACCAAGAAAGGATAATTAAAAGGAATGAGAAAAATATAACCACACAACACAATCACATTATCCTTATCAGCCATTCATTCTACCAAGAACAGAGATGGGAAGCACCTCCATCTCTTCAAACTCACCTTCTTTAATCAATATCATACTCACTAGACGTTCAAATTCACTGCCATCAACAAGACACAACAACTTCCTCTCACTTCAACCTCACACTTTCAAATCCATCATTTGCAGCAGCAGCAGCAACAGAAGCACGGACACAGACAACGATGAGACAGACTTAGCTCAAGCGCCAAGCGCAACACCAGCTGAACCAATTGAACTAAGGATCAAGAGAAGATCAAGAAGGCAAGCGAGACGACTAAAAGAGAATGGAACTGTTACAAGTAGCATGGAGCAACCCAATAAGGCAAAGGCTGCTCCTAAGAAATGGGAGGAAATGAGTTTAACTGAGAAGGCACTTGAGCTATATGTGGGAGAGAAAGGTGCTCTCTTTTGGCTTAATAAATTTGCATATGCTTCAATCTTCATCATGATTGGACTTTGGATAGCTTTTAGGTTTGTGGGTCCTGCACTTAATATTTATCAGTTGGATCAACCTCTACTGTCACCTAGTGATGTATTGAAGGGATCTTCTTGATCTCAAGTTTTGAACTTTATGAAACCATTGATTGGTTTAACTTTAAGTTTCTGAACTCAATGCTCTCTCTAGTTATCCCTTGATCTCATAATGCATACAGAGATTGAGTATAATTTGAATGTATGTTCGGTAGAACAAATATTTAGCACATAAAGCAATAGTTTTGGACTTTGGTTTAATGAGAGTTTCAATGACAGTCCTTATTTTTCATCTTTTTATTCTAAGATACAAGTACTCTTTTTGTTTGGGGTCAATGAAATACAAATCAATACATTAGTAGATATTTTGCAATTGCATAGAAGTACAAAACAAAAACGCCGATTATTCTATTTCTAGTAAAGATGTTGTTAGTAGTTACATATATGGTCTTAAATTGCAATTGCAGTTACAAACCGTTGAGAAGACCTACAAACCAGTATGTTGGAGTCTACAGACCACAATTTAAGACCATGGCTTCATATATCAAGGAATTGAACTAGAATTGTGAATTTTATGGTAACTCATCAGTTACGCCGATGATTATACTTGGTCACATGAATTGAGGGATATCAAGTGAAGAGGGTCAATAATATAGTAATATACTAGTGAACTAAAAGATTGTAACTATGAGTGAAATTTGAGAAGGATGGACACACCAGTAAGGCAGTAACTATGAGAACAGAATAATCACAACTCCCCAAAATCATCTATATTGCCGGCAATATAGATGTAAAATACAGCTTTTGTTAACTGAAAAATACACTGCCATTCCTGTCTTATGTCATATAATAAGCCTTTCAATGTTTTGCCAGCAAAGTACGTGCTATAAATTCATAACAAAGCTCAACAAAACTAGAGCAAGCAACAAAAATAGATACAACCAATGAATTCAAAATTAAACAACATTGACGGGTTGCATGGGTGCTACTCTGAGTGTTTTACACCTGCAAAAAATGAAACATTGATTACTCAATAGTGTGATGGGCAGATGATAGATGCAAACATACTTTACGAATTCATAGTTTTGCTTTCAACTGGAGAGCATTCGATTTTGTACCTCTAAATAAATAGACTACAATAAAGAGAGAATCACCTGTTACACTCCAGTCTGGATGCATAATTATGATTGTTGCAATTTGTGCACATCCAATCACCACTTCGCCATTGTTTAGCTCTAATGAGTCAAATAGATAAAAGTATTTAAATTGTTAGCCTATGAAAGTATAATGGCATCATTGAAGAATGAAGACCTATAAGATGAACAATTTACAAGAAAATAAATGTCTCTTTGTATGAGTGTGCACGAGTGAAGTTCAGCGGAGAAGAATTAGTTACCCTTTTCCAAGGAGTGCGGTAGAAGAAACTTGTGGTGGAATTGGAAAGAGTGGGGGCATTGGCAAAATTGGTGCCGAACTAGAGTTAATGCCGGGATAAGTAGGGTATAGTGTAGGTTCTGCACTGGTCCCTACTAGCTCTAAACTTGTACAAGTTTGCTGCTGATCATTTGTCTGTAAAAGAAAAAAATATTGTATGTAAAATTATATTATTAAAGAAAAAAATTTGTAAAACCGCAACAGTGGTCACTGAATCAGAAAGTAACAAAATCCTTACAGGTCCTACGTTCAATCTCTTGTTATCCCAGTCATAAACCAATTCTTCAGAAGCTAACCGTTTTGTGCCAAGTGCTTCACGCCAAAAAATGTGGAAATAACACAAAGTTTCAACATCAATTGCTACTAAAAAATGTAAAAAAATCTCTATATTAAAGAGCCCCAGAGAAACCCTAAGAGAGAATACGATGAGAACATAGTATCTGTTCATATAAGATACAGCTTATGCAATTTGCACTTAACATACACCAAGGAAGGAAGCCATACCTGGTGGAGAAGCATTGCATTTTTTACACTGCAAATCATTTCAAAATTAAATCAGAAAAAAATAATAAATACTTCATTACTTGTGTAGCTCAAATCATTTAGATATAAAGTTCAAGAACATACTTGTGAGCGTGAGGAGTAATTGTGGAAGCCACAGTTACAGACCCAGTCCCCATTGCGCCACCCATTTGGAGTAGATGGGTTTTGACTAGTTGAATTTTCATAAGCATACCTATAATTTGCACCAGGTGGCCACATGGAAACTGGCTGGGCACCAAACTTTTCTGCTCCAGTAACAGGCCAATTATAATTCAAATTCAGCGGATGTGGTAGCACACCGTTTCCAATCAATCCAATATTCATCCTTTGTTCTGGTCCTCCGAGAGCCCTGGGAAAATAGTGTGGATAAGCAGGGAAGGATGCTCCGGTCATTGCAATTGCTGGCATGGCCGCTACTTCCTTTGGTTGTCCGCACTTCTTGCATTTCTCTCTTGATGCATAATTGTTGTTAGTGCAACCTATTGTTCCATTGCATACAAACACATCCCCACAAAGCAGCCAGAGACAAAGGAAGCCACACCAACACGTCGCACGCACACCAAACACACATACAAAAAACACAAACATCTCAACCTAGATTTTTATTAACTTTTAAAGCAAAATACACAGAGCTAGGACATTAGTGCAATTACAACAACCAAACTTTCACCATGTTGTAGTCAACTACCCTAAACCACACGTAACCCCTAAAACTATGATATGATTGTCTCATAAGTCATAAGCAAGCTAGAAACAACCAAGTTCTTTTTTGGATTGGTTTATTTGAACATATCTACTAACATAAACACTTGTGAGACTGTTTACGAGACCTTACGCAAACAGTCTATAACATGTCCAAAAGCTGTTTTCTGCTTATAAAAATAGATTATACATAGGATTTAGATGATAAACCCATATGCTATAAGCATTCAATTAAATTAATGTGTTTATCCAAACATGACAAAACTACTATCTATCTACTTTGCAAAAGAAAATAGCCACACTACTACACTAAGCAATGAAGCACAGACACTCCTCAGATTAGGCGTGTCCTAGAGTCGGACATGACGCAACACCGACACTTACAATTACATTGAATTATATCATTTTTGTGAAAAATTTATCCGTGTCTGGTGTCTGTGTCAGTGTCCGTGCTTCATAGACTGATTATCTTATTCCACTACATTCTTGCATTTCCCACTCACTCATCCATATCACTAAATAAAAACAAGTTCTTATCTTATCCCCTCAATCAAATCAGCAAGTACTACAAAAAGTATAAAAAACAAAACCACCCAATTCAAAATAACACATCTATAAACATGAATAATTAATCAATCCAATTCCAAAACAAAACATTAAAAAAAACCCTCTACCTAGCAGTTACTAAATCTCATTACTCATAAATCATAATCCAAACAAAAAAAAGTTCAAATTTTTACATATACAAATGAGAAACCCACAAACAAAAATTGATAGCAAAAAAGAAAAGAAAGAAAAGGGGTTAAGTAAGAAACTAACCGGTGCAGATCCAATCGCCGATACGAGGAAGCCACTTGGAATCAGCAGGGGTTTTGGTATCAACGAGAAGACGTGGTTGTTTGCAACGATTACAGAATGATCTGAAAGCGTAGTTTCTGTTTTTGCAACTACTACACTCCCAATCACCTTCTCTACCTTCTCCCATTCTTCTTCGAAACTATTGATAAGATTTTCACTGTCTTCTCAGATAGAAAAAACCAGAGGAAAGGGACCAAGAACAAAGAAGAGAAATTAAAACTGTAAAATTAATAAAATAATAATAATAATAATAATAATAATAATAATTTATTATTAGATTTATAATTATTTTAGTCTTAATGATGAAACGAGTTGGTTTGTTTGGAGACCCAAATAAAGGTTTCATCACTTATTTTAGTTATTTTTGTTAAAGGATTGCTCTTTGCACCTCTATTATTTTTTGGATGAATTTTGATTTACACCTTGCAAAATTTTATTTTATTAAAGATAATCACTTTTATGAAAATAACATTTGTTTGTTATAGTTTTTCAAAATAATTAGAATCTGAAAATAATCTAAAATCTGTTAAAAATCTGAATATGATATTAGTTGTTTTTTTTTATAGATTTTTTTTTAGAGGAAAGAGAAAACAATGTCAAAAATTTCAGACAAAAATATCCTTAAATTTATTTTAATATTCCAATAATATCCTGTTTATAATTTATAAAATTAGTTTGCTATTTTTAGAAGATAAAATTTAGAATTTTGTTTTATTTGTAACTCTATATATCCATATTGAAAAAACAAAACTTGAGTATTCTTCCTATGTTGGAATATATTTATTTTATATGATATATAATATTTGGATAATTGTCTTTTATAGTAATTTTGTGATACAAAATCACTTTTATTATATGATTGCCTCCAAACAGGTAAAAAATTTTTTTATAAAAAGTAATTTATGTAAAGGTAAACAAGCACAAAATAGCTTCTAATTTTTTATAAAATCTCTAAATTATTTAATGTCAAAATCACTTATTTTTTAATTTGTAACAAATGGACTCTCTTTATTTGAATTAAACATTAATAAAACAAAAAGAGGAAATGAACTATTGTCAACAAACTAAAAGGTCTCCTAGAAAGACAAAGAGAAAAAAGGAAAATGATAAAGGGGTCTGAAATTTTATTAATGTTTAATAAAATTTTATAAAATTCGTATTTATTACGACATTTTGAGTAACTTGTATAACATGCGGAACTTATATATAAAGTATGTATGTTAGGCTTAGCCTTAAATTATAAGAGTTGGTGATTGTGAGACAGACAAAAATACTTGAGACATGACAACAAACCGTCTTTAGTTTCTACTATTTTACTTAACTTGAGCATAACTTGTACGTCAATATTATATATATATATATATATATATATATATATATATATATATATATATATATTTGACACTTACAGCTTTGTATTGTAGTGGCACTTAGATTTTATCGAACAAAATGCTTTTACATGTAATATTTTATTAGCAAAATTGATGATACTACTTTTTTTTTTGACAGTAGAAAATTTAGTTCATTTCATTAATCAAGAAAGTATTACTCACTGAAACCTTACCTTATTCCTTACATATAAGCCTAATATAGATTCTGTTTAAGAAAACAACAAAATCAAAGAAACATAAGTACATAACATGCCTCCTTTGTCTCACGTTCCACCATTTTCCAATTCTTTGCACCACAAATAAGAGTCACCATGGCTTTCAATTTCTCAGTTGGTCACTGAGAATATCAAATCAAATGGAACAAAAGATTAATGACAGTGATGCAAAAAACAGAAAATACTATTATGGGAGTGCTCTATGTTGGTGGTTAACAGTTTCAATCGTAGCAATTCTTGTAGTAGCTGCTGGTGTTTTTACTATATTCATCAACTTTCATCATCACTCTATTTCACATGATCAACCCTCCAACATCGTTCCTAAATATGCTTCGGCACTTCAATTAGCCCTCCAATTTTTCGACGTCCAAAAATGTAACATAATCTATTCTTAATGTCTCTGGGTTGAATTGACTTATTTGAGCTTATATACTGACTGACATAAGCATTTATTTTCATAAGCATTATAGGATGGATATAGCTTATGAAAACAACTTATAGTTTATATGAAATGAAAACCGTCTAACTTTATTTTATTTTTAGTTATAGAAATATCATACGTAAACAAATATTACCTCCGTTCCTTTTTATAAGAGACTATTCATTTTTTAGATTCATTAAAAAACTTATATATTTGGCCTATTTATGGGCCAGATACATTAATTTTTGAATGAATCTAAAAAGTGGATTGATTAGGCTGTTTATGAAAGGTAATTTAGAACAAGCATTTGATTATTTGTTTGTATAATATGAAAATTTCGCAATATAATAGAAAGTGATATAGTATGTATATAATGCAGCTGGTAAGGTGAAGAATAATAGGGTTTGGTGGAGAGGAGATTCGGGGCTAGGAGATGGGAGCGAAGCGAATTTGGATTTGTCGAAAGGATTGTATGATGCTGGTGATCTTATGAAATTTGGATTTCCAATGGCTTTCACTGCTACTGTATTGTCTTGGGCTATACTTGAATATGGACATCACATGGATGCAGTGAAGCAGCTAGATTATGCGGTAGACTCACTTAAGTGGATCACTGATTATCTTGTTAATGCACATCCTTTTGCTGAGGTCCTTTACATTCAGGTCAAAAGTTTCTGCTTTACGATTCTATTTGAATTAACTTATTTGAGATTATCTAGCAGTTAAACACTTGTACGATTCTATAATAGAGTGGCTTATACATAATAAGCACTTATATGATAAGTGCATACTCTCTCTTACCTTATTTATAAGCAAAAGTGAATATTTTGGATTCATGAAATAATTGATGTACTACTATCTGAGAAAGTATGCTATAAGCACTTAATTAATCTATTTATCCAACATATGCTATAAGCGCTTAATTAGGCTATTTGTGCAATTGAAGGTAGGAGATCCTGAAGTGGACCACAATTGTTGGGAAAGGCCTGAAAATATGACTGAGAAAAGGCCACTCATTCAAGTTAACTCGTCTTTCCCGGGAACAGAAGTTGCAGCAGAAACAGCAGCTGCACTAGCATCAGCATCTCTAGTTTTTAGGGAGATTAATCTCACTTACTCTCAGATACTCCTTCAACATGCTGAGCAACTGTTTACTTTTGCTGATACATACAAAGTTTCTTATAGTGTCAGTATTCCTCAAGTTGGAAAATACTATAACTCATCTGGTTATGAAGATGAACTTTTATGGGCAGCTAGTTGGCTTTATCATGCAACAAAGGATCCGTCGTATCTAAGTTATGTGACAGAGAAGAATGAGAATGAATTTGGTAGTTTAGGAAGTGTATCTTGGTTTAGTTGGGATGATAAGCATGCTGCAACTCAGGTATGAAGTATGATAAAGTGTTTTTGTTTTTACCTGTTCATTTGATATTAATTTTACTATAGTCTCAATGTATACTTTCGTTCTCTATTTTGGTGAGATTGAAGAACCTTGTAAGTCAAGTAAGGATTTTATAGAAAAGAAAGTTTTAGTTTTAAGCTGAAGAATGTTTAAAAATGATATGAACAGTTTAGCTTGTAGAGATTTTCTGGAAAATCAAGTATGTGATTATGTTAGATAAATATCTATTGTCATAGAGAGTTTATTATAGCAGTTACAAAACTACTCCACCCTCAAGTACGCCATACCACATTCCTTATTATTGTCTGCTTTGAGCCGCATGTGAGCCCTCACAGTTTTGTTCTTTGTAAAAGGCACCTCGTTGGGTTGAGAAGGGTGAATGTTGTATACAAACTACTTTTAGATGTACTGAAACAGTCACCACGTTTGATGTCTGTGTCTTTGCTTCATAGAATTAAAACTTTGTTAAATATATTTGAGCAAAACATAATGGGGAGACAAAATTCACACACTCAATGTAACTAAACCTTTTATTATATATTGATTAATAAACTAAGCACATATTTATTATGGTTTGTGATAAATTTTCTCATCCATTTTGTGACATTGAATTAGGTTCTTTTGTCCAGAGTAAACTTCTTTGGTACTAGAGATATTCCAGATGCAGAGAATCTTGACCTTCAAAAGTACAGAGAAACTGCTGAAATACTCATGTGCAAGCTTCTACCAGACTCACCAACAGCCACAACCAACAGAACCAAAAGTATGATTCATTTCTTCCCTATAGCATTTCCATAGTTTTCACTTTTGTTAGGAAAAAGGCTTGCATAAGTCAATTATGCAACTTAGTTATGAAGCACAAACCTGGACAAAACACTAACACTTCAACACTCACTGATAATAATTTGAGAATATGAAATAATTGAATATAATCACCAGTGTCAATAACTCATACAAATTTTGATTGCAAAACAGGTGGACTGATTTGGGTGGTACCATGGAACTCTTTGCAACATTCAGTTGCTTCGGCATTCTTAGCTGTTCTTTATAGTGATTACATGACGACATCTCAAACTGAAAATCTATATTGTAGTGGGAAAATGTATAAGCCGATAGATCTCCGTAAATTCGCCATTTCTCAGGTATGCATGTCTTACAAAACTACATAAACATTTTCTTCATCAGTCAACTCCTACATGTTTTTATAGGAGACTTCTTAGAAAACGGATTCCCTGCATTCACGCAGCCAATGGATTGGTGACTGTTGGATTCAGATCAAACATTTCACAAAATATATATATTTGATTTTTTTTTTCTAAATTCAAAATGCACAGTTTGAACTATGAATCATGTGTTCATGATCTAATGATCATTGATATACCGACTCCACTAATTCATAGTTTAAAGATACTACACTACCAACTTAGCATTATATTGGATAAGCTATCTGCGTTTGGATCTATGAAGCACAGACACTCCTCAAGTTATACGTGTCTCGGTGTCGGACACACATATAAGTGTTTATGCAAAAACATGTGTTTGGATGATTAAATACAAAGCACTTATCAATTGTTATAATTTCAGGTAGAGTATGTGTTGGGAGAAAATCCAATGAGGATGAGTTTTCTTGTGGGACAAGGAAGTGAATACCCTAAATATATCCATCATAGAGGATCTTCAATTCCAGTTAATGCTAAAACTGGGTGCAGGGATGGATTCAAGTGGTATGATTCACCTGATCCTAATCCTAATGTGGCTTTTGGAGCTATAGTTGGTGGCCCCTTTTACAATGAGACATACAATGATTTTAGGAACAATTCAATGCAGGCTGAACCAACAACTTATAGTAATGCACTTTTGGTTGGTCTCCTCTCTGGCTTGGTTGCTAGTTCCTCTCTAGTTTCCTCTTTCTAGAATTCAAATTCAAATATGTGTATGTATGTCATCCAATTTTGTTGTGGCATGTGTAAATAGTATAGTCTCATGCTATTTTCTACTTAGATAATTAGGCTATGTTTGACAAAAAGTAGCATATAAGTTATAAGTTTGTTTATTGTAAATGGACTTTTAGTGAATAATTTATAAATTAGTTTATAGCAAATAAGTTAGTTGATTGAATTTGTTGTATTTTGTAAATTAAAAATTGAACTACCATATAAACTACCAAATGACATAAAAATATGTTTAATTATTATTTCATTTTTTTAAGTAAGATAACTGAAGTAAAACTAAGAGAGAGAAAAAATTAATAAGTTAATTAGCCAGGAGAATGGAGATCCTCATATGTTATATATGTGGATGTTATTTTTTTTATAACTATTTTAATGATATTTAGGATATAATATAGGGTAAATGGGTTAATATCCTCGGTAAAGTTAGTCAGTTTTGCAATATTTCTCTGTAATTATTATTTTTTAGATTCCTTCTTGTAATGTTAGATTCTTTGCAATACTCCGTGATTCAGTTTAGCGGTTTAAAACCCTCACTAAAATTATATTTTGCGGCGGTACTATTTTGCGGCGGTTATATTATGATTGACTAAGTCCAAATGATATTGCAAAGAATCTAACATTACAGAGGGAAATCTAAAAAAATAAAAATTACAGTAGTATTGCAAAACTAACCGACTTTACACGGGTATTAACCCATTTACCCAATAATATATCATTTGACATAACATAAATATGTAATATAGGCTAATGCTTCCATTGACAAACGACACATATTGTGCATGATGCACAAGTTACCAATTACATTATAATGAATTTGCAAAATTCACCATTGAATTTAAAAAAATTTGATGTTATTTTTTTTTTATAAGCAATTTGATATGTTATTGAAATTCACCAAGATTAACGGTTTATAGATCCAATGTTCGATTTCACAAAATTGTATTCATTATAATGTAATGGATGACTTATACATTATACACAGGGTTAATGAAGTAATACTCCCCTTTAAAGTTGACAAGTTTGGTAAAATCTCCTGTAAAATAAGTTTTTTGGATTATCTTCTATAAAATTATTATTTTTGAATGACCCCCTCTTTTGACTTTTTACAGGCATGCATGCAAAAGTAAACTATCACGTTAGCAAAAAAATCAAAAGAGAAGGTAATCCAAAAACAAATATTTAAAGGGGGATAGTAAAAAAAAATTATAGGAGGAAATTACAAAACTTGTCAACTTTACAAGGGTATTACCTCATTAACCCTTATTTGTGCATGTTAAACCACAATAATTTATATCAATAAAAGTCAAATCATTCAATTCGAAGAATACACTTAATTAGATTAAATTATAGTAGTATTTTTCTAAGGAATAAGTCTAAATATCAAACCAAAATACTCCTTCCGTCCCTGAATATAAGACTTTATTTGACCACTGCATGTACGCCAATGCATGATTTTGATCACAAATATCTTTAATTATCTAATAGTAAAAATTATAAAAACTTGATATTTTGAAAGTATTCATCAAAACAAATCAAACAAGAGTTTATATGCTAATATTTACATCTATGTATTATTAAAAAAATACGGTCAAAACATGATAAGTGAATAGTACAATTTTGACAAACGGTCTTATAAAAAGGGACGGAGGGAGTAATTGTTTTATCTAAAAGTCAATACAAATCAAACGACAAATATAACAAATTTATTGACTAGAGTTCGAACTTTAATACACCTACTTATTCATTTTTAAAGGTGAAATTTTAACTACTACTATCCGACCAAAAAACAAAAATATCCTTTATCACATGTAAATAAAAAAAATCACTTAAATTATCTTAATGGTGTTGACTTGAGATCTTGAAATAAATTTTTCTCAAATTTTAAGTTCAATTTTCTATGGTGTAATTTTTGGTAGAGTAGTCGATATAAAGTTTAAATGGGACTAGTTGATCTTTTGGTCAAATATTGAGTTTAAAAAAAATATAAATGGAAAAGAGCAAAAATCATTTTGTTATAATTTTTTTTTAAAAAATAATCCCTAAATATTTTCAAACAAAACGTTTTTTTTTTTAGTTTAAACAAACAAACTCAATAAAACCTTATAAAAAAAACTAACTCAATAAAAATAAATTATATTCTTTTATAAAAGGATTTAATTTGTATGCATCGACAACCGACAGTGTAAAATAATTGTACACTGTCAACCAATAACAACTATGTATTTTGCCATGACAACTCACTTTACCCTACTTTTTTCATATGACATGGAAGATTGAAAGTTACTTATTGAATGACTGTGTAAAATTATTTTATACCGTCAGTGCATATCAATTAAACTCTTTATAAAAAAACAACAAATTATATTCCATCCGTCCCAAAAATGTTAGCAAAAATTAATCAACCAAAATTATCAATTAGAGTGATTTAGGGTCAATTTTAATCCAAACTCATCTATTTAATTGTTTTTTTTTAGTTTTTTTTATTTAACTAAGTAAGGAGTTTTTTCTTCTTCATTCCTTTTTAAGGTGTTGTTTTACTCCTATATTGTGAAGTTATCTTTATACGCTGTTTGTTTTGATTTATCGTCTTTATACAATGTTTTTTTTTTTTGACTTCTCGTCTTTGTACGTTGTTTGTTTTGTTTCATATTTTCATATTTGCTTCAATCTAACTTTAGAGCAGATTTAACGACTTTAACGTTGCAGATTCGGAACATGATTACATTGAACATTTATATTTTGTCATAGTCATATCAATTGTATGCTTTATAATTTGACTATTTTATACTAATAACTCTAATGCGGTGAATTTTTGTTCACCAATTCCTCTTTTTTTTTTTTGTCAGATAGTCTAGTGGCTAGAAAATTCACCCTTTAAAGGTGAATAAGTGGGCATACCGGGTTCGAACCCCAGTCCCTATCTCTTTTTTAATTTTTAACGAACTTAAATATATTATAATATTTATCAATGTACTATACAAATTTGAATGAATGAATATCATATCGTATCGTTGTTTTTTGTTTAGAAAAAAGATATTGATTTTCATAGTATCCAAATAAATCCGGCAGATAATAAAGCGAACAGTGGGTGATCTGAAAGAGATAGAAACGGACGAACAACCGTCCCGCTACTGTAACACCACCATCCACTCATCTTCATCATCATCTTCTTCTTCTTCTTCTTCGCCTTTTACAGGTTCTTCTTCTTCTTCTCTTTTATCTTTTCCTTACTTTCACTTCCATGTTCACCCTCTCCAAACCCTAATTCATCCAGATCATAGGTTTCTTCTTAACAACCTTGAAATTTGTAATTGCCAAATTGTGTTATTATAAAGTATAAAAGATTAATGTGTAGATGAAATTTTTTTCTTATCAATTGTGATTTCATTTTAATTTTAATTTTATTCAATTTATGCACCATGTTATATTATAGGCTATGCTTAGTTCTGGAATTGGATTTCTAGGGTTGTTTAGGGTTTTTCAACATTTGCCTTATTATTATGCCTTTATATTGATGTATATGTTGTAGGATTTAGCTGAATTTGTTGTTGTGTTATGTTATTGAAAATTGGACAGGAAATGGCGGCGGGGGATGAAGATATTGAAATTTCGCGTTTGAAGTCTCTCTTGAGTCAACATGAAACATGGAAAGAAGGAATGGAGAGAAACAAATCTCAAATCGATGTATTGCAAGAAAGGCTCACGGAGCTAAAAGCAGTTATACATGACTCAGAGGAAGACTCGAAAAAGGAATTAGAGATTCTGTGGGGAAGAGTTAAGACTACTGCTACGTTGCTTAAGTACTTAAAATCAAAAGCTAGAATCATGGCTATCCCTCATTTAGCTCATACATCTTGCGGCATTAAAAAATTGGATGGAGTAGGGTTTGTTGACAAAGATGGGATTCCGTTATCGGGTTGGTCTAGGAATGTCGATCTTTCTTCGTTTGATGGAAACAATGAAGAATCTGGGATAGGAATTAGACGTGATCAAGGTTTGTTAGATGAAGAAGATACAGTTTATATAAGTGAGATGCTGGACTCTGTTCAGATGGTTACTGATGTGATGGAAGCTCTTGTCAAAAGGGTTTTATTGGCGGAATCAGAAACTAAAATTGAGAAGGAAAAAGTAAGTTTAGGTCAGGAGGAAATCATGATAAAGTCTGCTCAGTTGGAGAATATGTCTATGAAATTAGAGGAGATGGAGCGTTTTGCTTCGGGTACTAATAGTATTTTGAATGATATGCGGCAAAGAGTTGTGGATTTGGTGGAAGAAACCACTAGACATAGAGAGCGAGCTGCGGAAAATGAAGAAGAGCTGTCTAGAGTGAAACAGGAATTTGTGTCTCTCAAGTCATATGTTAGTAGTCTAATCACAGTGAGAGAAACCTTACTATCCTCTGAGAAGCAATTCCAAACTATTGAGAAGCTGTTTGAACGGTAAATATATATTTTATTAGACATGTTTATATGCAAGTGTCTTGATCTTGATAATTATACAGTATTCGAGCTGCATCAGATTTTTTGTTTTACCTAGTTTTGGTGGTATACTTCCTGCTTAAGTTTTATGCTAAATTTTAATTTCTCTAGTATAAGTTCTGATATGGCATAGGATAGGAACTGATTTATAACAAAATAAAAAGAACGGAACAACTAGGATCAAGCTCCAAATACAGTATCTAGATTTAAATATGTGGATAAGAAAGAAAAAAAATATATCAGGGATTTAAGAATGCCATCTCTTCCCTATGGCCCCTTCATTACCCAAATGATGTCTGATATTCTGCATCCCACTCCTTCCATTTCACTTTACATTCGTGCCCCTCTTCATGATACCGACACCTATTCTGTAATCTCATACTACCATATGATATGCCCATTTTATTGAGCTATCCACAATACTTCCTATTTCAAAAGAAATCTCATGATTTCATTAGTTTAAGGGAATGTCCTTTATTAGCGCTTGCACTTCTATAGAGAGTATCTCTTAACAGTCCAGTTTGTCTACTTTAGGTTGGTTTCTGAAATCTAAACAGTGTTGTTAAATGGCGCCACCTTGGTAGAATGGCATGGCAGATTTTTTTTTATAACCACCATGGGCAATTTGTGGGATGCCACCATGTTGGCGTCAAAGTCTGCAATGGCATGTTTATGTTGTGTACTTTCGACCTTCCTCTATAATTCCGCAATCGATAACAACATTTCTAAATCATCAATAATATATCAACTAATGAGCTGCTTGTTTTGTGCAAGAATATAACCTCTTGGAAGTTGACATGTTTACAACATCTTTTGATGTCTACTCTCGTGTTTTCGTTTTGCGTATAATTTTATTGTATTACTCATTAATTTGGATTGTTTCTGTTCGATTGGCATATGTCATGGCTTTAAATATTATATTTTTGTTGTTTATCATAGTAAAAATTGCCGTAGTGTATGCTTTAGTAAGCGTCTCACCTTGTTCTCAGGCTACCCACTCCTATTGTTTGAGTCTGATAATTTGATAGGGACTTGGGTATTATGGGGCATCCAAGTACCACACGTTCACACCAAGTAGTATAAGACGCACAGTGGATTTTAAGACTATTTGGGAGAGCTGAAAACAACTTATGACATGTCCATATAGAGTTTTTCAGCTTATTTCTCTAAGCTTTTTATGATAGCTTATAAAAACAACTTATAACTTATAGAAAACAGATTGACTTCATTTTATCTTACAGAAATAGCTTACACATAAACACTTATATGATCTGTCAAAAAAATAAATAATAAATAAACACTTATATGATGAGTGCTCATACTGTAAGCACTTAATTAAAGTTGTTTATCCAAACAGGGCCTTAAGTTGCTTAGTTCTTCATCTTTGATAGTTAACTTTTATGGGAGGGTTTCCGAAGTGCTTAGATGCTTATAATAATTATACTCTTTTGTTGTTGTATCTGTGGTTTTTTTCATGGGCAGGGTGGGAATGGAGGGTATGTTTTCTGTTCATATATGATTATGCAACATGTAGGTAATAGCATTCACACATTTCCATGCTTGTGGTGTTTAGTTTTCACACATTTCCATGCTTGTGGTGTTTAGTTTTAATTACAGTGTTCATATAGAAGTTTCATTTTCATCTCGACTAAAAAGGCATGTTCTTACTACGTGATTTTTGTTTATCTCGGGGAGCACAGGCTAGTTGGAAAGACTACCCAATTGGAGGGTGAGAAAATGCAGAAAGAGGCCGAAGTTCAGAAACTTATGGAAGAGAATGTGAAGTTGAGTTCTTTGCTTGACAAGAAAGAAGCTCAACTTTTGGCATTGAATGAACAATGTAAGATGATGGCTTTGAGCGCTTCAAACATGTAATTAAATGTCATTTGTACTCTAGAGAACTTGTTTGCAGCCGTTTAATCCTGAAAAATAGCATCAATGGAGGGTTCCATAAACATCATGAATGTCTTTATTTCATTTTCTGATGTCATTTTCTATGCCTTTTCAAAATTGAATGCTGGAAATATTTTTCCTTGGAATGTAAACATGGTGTGATATCATATCATTCATGAGAAAAACAAAATATAATGTGTCCTTTAAAAATACATGTTGGAGACTTTAAACAAAATATGATTGGAATATGATTGGATGCATGCGTAAAGTTTTACACCGTACGCAACCATTCAATTCAATATATATATATATATATATATATAGTGTTTCACTTTTTTTTAGGTAGAAATGTTTCACCTTTTCATAGCATTAAAATGTCGTTGATATATTAATGGCTAAGAAAATTGAAATCATTTAGATTTTAAAGTATAAAATAAGATATTTCTCTTGTTAAAGCATTAAAATTTACACATTATGTTGAATTTGAACCATCATCAATTTTTTCTGGTGTGACATATTCAAAGATAATGAGAAATTTATTTGTGGTTGTTGATATGTGACTTCTTTTACTCTGTAACTCAAGAAAACCCTAGAGTATTTCCAAACCTTTGTTTGCAAGATGATTTTGCCTAATATAAAATTGTCACAAACCTCAAATATACAGTGGGGGAAATATGAAACGGAAATGTGAAACAAACAGAATTGCATGACAAGTTGATATCACCTATGCTGATTAATTTGTTTGGCTGGTTATGGGAGTTGATTTTGATTGGTCTAACTTAGTTGTAGATTTAATTGGTATATGTAAAAGCTACTTGCAAACAAGTAGGACTTTTAGCTTTACCATTCAAATGAGTTTGAGTTTTCGGCATGTGTTTATTAGATTTCACATACATGGATCATATACTCGTTATAAATTATAGTTTAAAATTAATACTAAAACAATTTTTTTTTGAAATATACATAGAGTTAAGAACCTATTTAAAATATTTCTACAAAATTAGGTACCTAATTGAGAGTTTACTTGCATTATTATTGACCCTCTAAAATAATAAATATTATTTTGCATTATTATGTAATGTTATACTGCATAAGTGTGTTTAAATATTGGGAAATTTTATTTTACCAAAAAAATAATTACCACAAAAAATAATTAAAAAATATAATAAAAAAAACTAAAGTGTGTTTTAAAATAGGGAAATTTCAATTATTTCCATATTAATAAAATTACAATTTTTAGAATTTCTAAAAATATAGTTTACAGTCCATTAACAACACATTTTTAATTGTTATATTAATATAGAAATAATTTTATTTTATATCATAGTTGATTTAAATGGATAATTAGATTTTAAATAATTACTAGATTTAGCTAATATTTTCTCAAAAAATATTTTAACGAAATGGAAAATAATAATGGAAAGATGAAAACGGAATAAATATTATTTTGCGTTATTATGTAATGTTATACTGTATAAGTGTGTTTAAATATTGGGAAATTTTATTTTACTGAAAACGGAATAAAGCTTTATTCCGTTTTTAGCTTTTGCTTAGGGGTAAAAATGGAAAGATGAAAAATAAGGAAATTTCAATTATTTCCATATTAATAAAATTACAATTTTTAGAATTTCTAAAAATATAGTTTACAGTCCATTAACGATGCATTGTTATATTAATATAGAAATAATTTTATTTTATATCCTAGTTGATTTAAATAGATATGCATAATTTAATTAGATTTTAAATAATTACTTGATTTAGCTAATATTTTCTCAAAAAATCTTTACAAAAAAGATTTATTCCGTTTTTAGCTTTTGCTTAAGGGTAAAACTGGAAAGATGAAAAATAAAATTGGAGAATGTGCTTTAGCTTTAAAACCGAAGTGAAGCTCATTACATTGCCACACTCAGCAAAAAGATTTTGTAAGTGAGTGACCATTTAGCTTCTTCATTCCTCTCTTTGCAAAAAATCCTTGAATTTGTCCAATTTCCATGTCTTTTATGGCTTCATCATCTATTCCACCACAAAATTTAGCTCCACTTTCAGCTGAACATGTCCCACAACCTTTAGCTGCTCGTAAGTCCTTAATTTTTTTTCATTTATGTGTTTGACGTAAAAATGCTACGATTACTCTTTAATTATATTTTTGGTCTAGTAGTCTAGTATTTGAAATTTAATCTTTTTAAATGAATAAGTGAGTGTACCAAGATTCGAATCGCAGTCCTTACATATTATGTGCAATGTTCCTACCAACTGTAGTATACTTACGAGGGCGGTTACACTTTATATTTATTTGAGCTAAAATGAAGATAAATACTTTTGGACTTTGTTTTTTGGTTTATCACTTATAATGATATATAATTAATATGTTGAAATGGTTTTGTTATGTTGTTTTTTTGTAGGAAATTTTAAAAATGATTTGATACATTTTGCTTTGAAGTCAAAGATTGAAGAGCCTGTGTTTCGTTCGCGGGATGAAGGAAAAGGTCGTGCACCGGTGTTTAGATCTTATGTCAGTGTAGATGGATTGGAATTCACTACACCACATACTTTCTTACAACGAAAAGCAGCAGACCAAGAAGTGAGCAGAATAGCGTTGGAGCATCTCATTAGCAAGTTGAAAGAAGAAGTGTACTCTCTTTGTGCCAAGGTTTGTTAAGAATATATCGTTTTTTTAATTAATTAACAATTCGAACTGGTGACATCCGAAATTCGTTATTAAAAATGATCTGCTTTCGTAAATAAATGATGACAAATTGGTGAAATAACATTCTTCATTTTGATGTTATCAATCAATTCTATTTTTTAAGAATCATTTTGAGACTTCTAATATGCATTATATTATTTTCAGAGTGTTACATTTTGCAAGGCTACACTAAATGAGTATGCTGCAAAGTTGCATATCAAACCACCTACATACAATACTGTGGAGTACAAAAGTGTTATTCCACATTTTGTATGTACCGTGGATTTCAACGGTATTAGTTGCACCGGAGAGGTAGCTGGAAGAAAAGGAGATGCCGAGAATTTAGCAGCTCGTTCTGCTATTCTTTCATTCATTGGTATCATTTTGATTATGTTACTACAATTTTGTGTAGATTATTAGATTTAATGATATGCATGCAACATCTTTACTAATCAAATGTATAATTCAGGACACTCTGACTCGGGGATTATCCTTATTCAGATGATCAAGGCAAAAGCTGTACTCTTTGGTTCAGTTAAGCTTAAGAATATGGAGCCTTTACATGATCGTAAAATTATCATCATGCCTCCACAATTCCATAGGGAGCTTCAGGTGTTAGATAAGAAAGACAACAACGTTGTTAATCCCGTGGTTAATGATGATAAGATTGTGATTCAGGTAGAAATTATGCGTCCTGGGGCTGGGGCTCGCCCAAATATTTCTGCTATTCCACAATCTATGCCAACACTTAAACCAACCCTGTAGAAAGCCACTAAGTTAACAAATGAGTATCAACAACCAACGGCTGCACTTCATATTAACAATGTTATAAGTGGAAAAAGGCGTCAGAGGAACAACTACAAAGCCAATAAAAGGGCACGGTTGGCTGCTGCAGCTGATGCCGAATAATTATGTATTCTATTTTTTTGGTCGAAACCGGGGTATCCACCACCGAACGCAATGACTAATAATTATGTATTCTAGAATATTTCATTTTGGTCCGTATTTCTTTTGCATTGGTTTTTTTGTTGTATTGGTGTTTGCAATTTTGTAACTTTTCTGCAAACAGAACAAAGCTATTTTGCTTCTATCCTATTTATTTTGTTCGTCCATATAGAATTTTTAGAGTTCACATTGTCCTTATAAATCTTTTTGCTGTGTTTGTTTAATTTTAATTCTACATTCAAACCCAAAACACTCGATACATACATCAATCAAATATTCAAATTGTCAAAATTACTTTTATATAATATTCAATATCAATACATGCACCTAAACTCACCAAACTGTCTATCTAAATCGATGAATAGTGATATATGACATAACATTGCAAAGTTAATTTGAAAATGATTATTTTGAGCACACTAGTTTTAGATATACTATGAGATATTTAATGCTTATTATTTAATTCTTAACGTACAATTGACTGTAATATAATAATCATGAATAACAAAGATTCTTTTGAATATGGTTTTAACAAACTACATAAGAATGATTTGTCTAATATGCACAAGTGTATTCAACCACATTTGTAAATAAGAGTATATGTAATATACTGAAACAAACTACATAAGAATAATAACTATAAATCACGATCTCTTCTTGTCAAAAAAAAAAAAAGAAATCATGATCTCTAACTAATACTCCCTCCGTCCCGAAATATAAGGGAAAAAAACCACTTTTTTTTGTCCCAAAATATAAGGGAAAAAAATCAATTTCAAGAATGTTTTTCCTTATTCTCATGAAATTAAATGTAAATTGCATTTAATTTTCTCTCTCTCCACTTTTTTCTATAAACAACAACCAATCAAAATTGATTTTACATCTTTCCATGCACTTATTCTAAGAAAAATCTCACAAAACCATAATTCCAATTCTCATGTTTATGTTTTCTTAATAAGTGTGTTTTTTTTATTTTCCCTTATATTTTGGGACGGAGGGAGTATGTAATATTATATGCATAAGCCTGTTTAAATATTGGGGAAATATTATTTTACCAAAAAGAGAATTTACTAAAAAAAAAATATAACATAAAAAATAAAGTGTGTTTCGAAATAGGGAAACTTCAATTATTTCCATATTAATAAACTTGCATTTTTTAGAATATCTAAGAATATAGTTTACATTGCGGTCAAAAAAAAAAAGAATATAGTTTACATTGCATCAAAAAAAAAAAAAAGAATATAGTTTACAATACATTAACAACGTATTGTTATATTAATATAGAAAAAAATTAATTTTATATTTTAGTTGATTTAAATAAATATGCAAAAACTAATTATATTTTAAATAATTATTCTTTGGTACATCGGAAATATAAATTGTTTTCGCGCCTCAGATCGAACCCTGGACATCCCCCTACCCAACCCATATATCCCCCCAGCTCTTACCACCTGAGCTATCCTTCGAGGACATTTTAAATAATTATTTGATTTGACTAATATTTTCTCAAAAATCTTAACAAAAAAAAACTTTATTCCTTTTTTAGCTTTTGTTCAGGGGTAAAAATGGAAAAATGAAAAATAAAATTGGAGAATGTGTTTAACTTTGAAACCGAAGTGAAACTCATTACATTGCCACACTGAGCAAATGACCTGACACTCAACTGACTCAAGAACTCGTTCATTTCCCTTCTCATCAATGGCTTCAAGATCTATTACACAACCAAATTCATCATTAGTTTCATATGAACTTGTCCCTCAACTGTATTATTCCATATTTTGTATGTATTGTGGATTTCAATGGTATCTGTTGTATAGGAGAGGCAACTGAAAGAAAAAGAGATGCCGAGAATTTAGCAGCTCGTTCTACTATTCTGTCATTCATTGGTATCATTTTTTATTCCTTTAATACAATTTTGTATAGATTATAAAATTTAATGCGGTATGTTAGCAACTTCTTTACTAATCAAATATATAATTTAGGAAACTCTGACTCAGGGATGATCCTTATTCAGATGATCAAGGCAAAAACATAACTCTTTGGTTCAACCAAACCTAAGACTGTGGAGCCTTTACATGATCGTAAAATGATTAATGATAAGAGAGACAACGTAGAACGTCGTTAATCATGTGATTAATGATAAAATGATTGTGATCTAGATTGAAATTTTACATCCCAGGGTTCGCCCAAATATTTCTATTTAGATTAAGCATTGCAAAGTTAATTAATTTGGAAATAATTATTTTTGAGCACATTTAGAAATATTAGTCTATGAGATGTTTAAATGCTTAATCAAGGATTGTAATAATATATTAGTCTTTTGAATGTTCAAATAGAAAAGCCTCACTTTTCTCAAACTAACCCAAATTTTTTTGTCTTATTTTTTGTTCATCCGCTAAAAAAATGGTGATTTATGATTTATGGTCAATTTTGGAGGGTTCTATAAACATCATGAATGTAATTGAATAATGCAGGAAATATTTTTCCTTGGAATGTAAACTTGGTGAGCTTTCATATTATGTTGGAATATTTTATATATTCCAATAATATTGTGTGGGCAAATATCTATGTTAATTATATTAGCTATTTATCAATTAAGAGCCTTAGTTGATTAGTGATCAAATTAAGTAAAAGGCTAATTAGATTTCTATTTAGATAAATAATTATTTGATTAATTAGTTGGTATGTGCTCAATAGGAGTGAATGTCCAGATATTTGGATGACCCATTAACGGAATAATGGGAAACCCTAATGGTCATCCAATATAAAAGAGGCTATGGTCCCCAATACACCATACATGACAAAAACTATCTCTTCTCCCCATATGAAGAAAACTTGAGGCATAAAGAAGAACCAAATCAGCCGCTGCTAACCATGTTGATGTTGACGTTTGTTTCAGATCATCTCTTCTCTATTTACTATCGCCTGGTGACAGGGACGGACCTGGACATACATTTTCAGTGGGGCTAAAAATTTTAATGGCTATTAAAAGAAATTATTCTGATAATTTCGTTAAATTATAAACAATATATAAGATTATTATTAGTATAACATGTATAGGCTATTCAAAAAAAAAGTATAACATGTATATACAAAAAATATACAACAAATTCGATTAGTTATCTACCATTTTTTGACAAATAAAATTAATATTTATTATTATAAAGTTATACTATATAACTTAAAAATAATATTTTATGTATAGCGAATGATTTGTAATCATCAATCATAAACTATGCACTAATATTTGTACCAATATTTAAATTAACATATGTACCGAATACTTACGGTCACAATAATAAACTTTAAACTAATATTTATATTAGTATATGTATACATATGCATATGCATATATATATAGAATGACTTAAAATTATTTATAAAAATATTTTCTTTTTTTTCGAAAAAAATTTGGCTAGGCTGGTGTGGCTATAGCCACACCTAGCCTTGAGCAGGTCCGCCCCTGCCTGGTGAGATGATTGTCATTAAAGCTTTATCCAGGTATTCCTAATACAAATTGTTAATATCTATTCTTGATAAATCAAACATGACGTAAATCCTGTTTTATATACATGTTCTTTGCTTCCGCCTAAAGTATAATTATTGATTTAATCTTTTATTACCGAGCATGTGTATAATTCTATTAAATTAATTTCAACATATTATTCATGAGAAAAACAAAATATAATGTGTCCTTTAAAAATACATGTTATGGAGACCTTAAACAAAACATGATTGGATGCATGCGCAAAATTTTACACTGTACACATCCATTACTCAATATATATATATATATATTTATTGTGTTTCACTTTGTTTTGGTAGAAATGTTTCACCTTTTCACAGCATTAAAATATCGTTGACAAATTAATGGCTAACAAAATTGAAATCATTTAGATTTTAAGGTATAAAATAAGATATTCCTCTTGTTAGAGTATTAAAATTTACACATTATGTTGAATTTGAACCATCGTCAATTTTTTCTGGTGTGACATATTCAAAGATAATGAGAAATTTATCTGTATTCTGTGGTCATTGATCTGTCTTCTTTTTCTCTGTAACACAAGAAAACCCTAGAGTACTTCAAAACCTCTGTTTGCAAGATGGTTTTGCTCAATATAAAATTGTCCCAAACCTCAAATATGCAGTGGGGCCGGGGCACTATGAAACAAACAGGATTGCATGACAAGTTGATATCACCTATGCTGATAAATTTGTTTGGTTGGTTATGGGAGTTGATTTTTTTGATTGATCTAACTTAGTTGTAGATTTATTTAGTATTTGTAAAAGCTACTTGCAAACAAGTAGGACTTTTAGCTTTACCATTCAAATGAGTTTCAGTTTTCGGCTTGTGTTTACTAGATTTCACACACATGGATCATATACTCGTTCTATATTCATTATATTTTAAAGCTATAATTTCATAGATTAATATGTATATCTAACCAAAATATGCATAAGAATGATCTTACGTTTGGGTACCTTTGATGAAATATGATGCAATTAAGGGTGCGTTTGTTTTATGTTATTTTTTGGTTTAGAAAAAATCAAAATCAGAAAAAATCAAAATCAGAAAAAATCAACTGAGAAATTATTGGCTGAGTCGCGGGTCAGTACGCTCCTTTTAAGACATTTCACGGCACTACCTAAATTGTGCAAGGTAGACGATCAACCGTGAAGTCCTCAGGATAAAACTGCCAAATCGATAAATACCGTAAATCACTGCACTGTAATTTACGGGCAGAATAACACCTTCTATGTGATTTCAGAAAATCACTCTTTATTGATACGAGTATCAATTCGATATGGTGATATTACCACTCTCTGTGAAATAACAATAAACAGAAGAAAGTTTTTTTTCGAGTAAGAGACAGAGAGATGAGAAGAGTTTCTGATATTTGGAATTGTATTTCCCGTTTCAACTGAAAAATACATTCAGTATTTAAATATGAGTTGTGAACCAAAGAAGGAGAAAGAATTGGGAGCCTTCCACTATCAGCTATAACCGATAAAAATCAATACGTGGTCACAAAAAGTGGAACTGATATATTGGATTGGAACCAGTATTCTACTTGTTGAGCAAACTTGGTCTTTATGTTTCAATACTGAAATTCTGGCAACCAGACAGACAAATGTTGTGCACAATGTTAGAGCACTTGTTCGAGCACTTGTCACACAATAATAATATCACACAGCGTAGCAAAGTAAAATAAGCGTGACAGAATAATAAAGAACACAGTGAGTTTGTTAACCCAGTTCGGTGCAACTTGCCCTAGTCTGGGGGATACCAATCCAGGAATGAACTCCACTATTATAGTTCTAGTGAAAAGCACAACGTAGACTCACTACTTGTCTTTGCACCACGACCCTACCAATGGCTGCTCTACCTAGGAACTCCTAGGTATGAGACCCCGTCTCAATTCCCACTAACAGTACAGACAGCACTGTTAAACACACACTTGTTCCTTTCGTTTGTATAAGAGTCACACTCTAAAGACACAACTAACTCCGTACTTCAAAGCTTAGGAGCAGTACACCATTACAACTCAAACACAGAGTACTTGACTTGAATCAGGAAGATACAATCAAGACTCACAACTAACAAGAAAACCTAAAACCTTAAGACACACGCTTTAGTACACACACAGTTTTCCACGCCCAAAACTAGGGTTTGTCTTCACATATATATAATACTGAGATAGCACGGGTTTGGGCTTCAAAACAGAGCTTGGACGTTGTCAGGTCCAACTGATAAATCTTGCAAATATATTTTAGAAACATATAATATGTTTCCATAAATGGAAAAACATATTTTATGAAGCAATCAGGGCAAAACGCCACCTCCTGAAGGTTCTACACAAAAAGGCGAGACTTAGTGCACAAGTTATTGAGATAAAACTGAAGCAAATCTTTAAAAAGATCTCGCACAAAAATACGCGTACGTCCTGATGTTGTACGCACACGCTGGAGCATCTGGTCCAGCATCTGTCCAGTTAGCATCTGGTCCAGCATCTGGCTATTTAGTGGTTTAGCAAAAATGAGGCCAATACACAAAAACCCAACAAATACCAAAAACGTGTCATATTGAATGGATAGTCACTAACACATGCAATATGATTCATTAACTATTAATTAAAAAAATTAAATAGTTATTCTTTAATTTTTGGTCACACAGAAATAAATAAATTAATCTATCACCTTATGTGATCTCTCTAAGACCATATACAACGGTCTGAAATTAAGTGATAAATGTCAGAATAAGCAAACAAATTGCCTTTCAATGGTTTGATGAATCCTTCCTGGCCCGCAACAGTGATTACTGCATTAATCACTTATTATTCTGAACACGCAGGCCACACGGCGCAAGCTGATTGCATCAATTCCGGCTCGTGCGGCACACGCGCAGACAGCGCGCGTGTGGGACAAAACGGGGGCGGAGAGAGATGAGAGAGAGGACAGAGAGTGACACGCAGACAATCCTGATTGGCTGGGCGGATTTCAATTGCATCCTTATCTTTGAACTCAATTATTTCATTGCAAATTAATATTTTTTTTCACCAAAATTCGTAAAAAAAATTTCTCTATAAATAGAGACTTGGTTCATTTGATTTGGACACAGAAAAAAAATCCGATTTTTTTACTCTCTTAATCATATTATTAGTGTTATTAGTGATAATTTTCAAGTTTAAGCCTTTTTTTTTAGTAAAATGAATCCCAATAATCATTTTAACACTCAAAATTCTTCTAATAGCTTCTTCAACCAAAATTCCAACACTTCTCAAAATCCAACACTTCTCCAAATCCTAACACTTCTCAAAATCCAAATCAATTTTCTACCCAACATCTTCAAAACATGCATAATTTTGGTTATCCACCAAATTTCACTAATCCATATGATCCATACTTTAATCCATATTATGGATCTATGATGATAAATTTATCTCAACCACCACCATTTCATGGTAATATGCCAACGGGGAATGGAAATGTTTCTGGTGGTGGTTCACGTGAATTTCCTGAATTTTCAACACAAATGACCAGTGCTAATGAATTCACTCCAAATTCAGAAGATTCAACTCCTAAGAGCAAAAAAAATATGCAACTTTCATGGAGCACCAAACAAAATTTGGTGCTAATTAGTGCATGAATTAAATTTGGAACAGACAGTGTTGTTGGAAGAAACCAGAGAGGTGAAACATATTGGGGTAAAATTGCTGACTTCTGTAATGAGTATTGCTCATTCGATTCTCCATGTGATGCAAATGCATGCCGAAATCATTTTAATTATATGGGTAAAATACTGAATAAATGGATTGATGCTTATGATGGCGCTATGCGTTTGAAAGGAAGCGGTTGGTCGGAGAAGGATGTTTTGGCAAAAGCAAAGGAATTATTTGCATGTGGGAAGAACATTCAATTCAATTTAATGGCAGAATGGGAAGCTCTCCGTGATCAACCACGTTTTTGTAGTCCATTAGGAGGAACTATTGGCTCAGGAAGTAGTGGATCTAAGCGCTCCCACGATGATGCATGTGCCTCAAATTCTATAGGATCTAGTGTTTGGCCAAAGAATTGTTTGATAATTAATTTTCAATCAAGTATTTGTCTGAAGTGCTTTAATTGTTGTGTTTGAATATGTCAGTGTAGTGTTTGCTTTAATTAGTGTGATTGAATAAGTCAGTGTAGTCTTTGCTTTAAAGTGTGATTGAATATGTTAGTGTAATATTTGCTTTAAATATATGTCAGTTCAATCTTTATATGACATTTAACTCTATACAATAACTTATTTCAAATCCGTCAATGTTCTACCACCCAATTCGAATATGTCAGTGTCACACTTTAATTATTGTATCCACCACATGTTTTGCATTCATTATTGTGTCCACCACCCAACCTCCTTTAATTATTGTGTCTACCACTCAATCCTTATCTGATAATTAATTATATACAATAACTTATTTCAAATCCGTAAGTGGTCCAATTTAAGTCTATATATATCGACTCATACATCCATTTCCAATATCACAAATCTGAAGTTACTTCCAATATCACAAATCTAAGCCAATCTAATTACAATATCACAAAAAATGAATCCACAAAATCACTTTTAATTTTGATGTCGCAGCCTACTACCAAAATCGTCAAGCTCAAGATACTTACATGCACAACCAATTGATAGAGCGTCGAAACAAAATACTGGAAGATAGTGCATCAACCCAAGATGACCTGCATGCACTGGGAGTGGAAAAGTTGTCCTAAAGCATGGGAAGGTCAATTTACTAGAGGAGACAAGGGAACCACAACAGTTATTCTTGAAGCTGTTGCATCTCATGATTTATGGATTTGGCATGCATATTTTGGATGTCCAGGTACGTTGAATGATATTAACGTACTCGATCGCTCTCCTGTTCTTGATGATGTTGAAAAAGGGAATGCTCCCAAAGTCAATTTCTTTGTAAATGGAAACCAATACAATATGACATACTATCTTGCCGATGGTATTTACCCTACATATCCAACATTTGTCAAATCGATCAGACTTCCTCAAAGTGAGCCCGATAAGTTATTTGCAAAATATCAGGAGAGCTATCGGAAGGACATCGAGCGTGCATTTGGAGTGCTTCAAGCTCGGTTTAAAATCATCCATGAACCTGCACGCTTGTGGGATCTTTCCGATTTGAAAACCATCATGCGAACATGCATCATATTACACGATATGATTGTTGAGGATGAGCGAGAAACATATGCTCAACTTTGGACTGATTTTGAACATTCTGATGAAAGTGGGTCTAGTGCACCACAACCATATTCCACCGAGGTATTACCCGCTTTTGTAAATCATGTGCGTACTAGATCTGAAATCCGTGATGCAAGAGGTCATCAAAAACTGCAAGAAGATCTAGTGCAGCACATATGGGCAAAGTTTGGAATGATTCATGACTGAAGATGATTTGTTTCGACTAATTATGTTATTTGTGTGTTGTATTGCATTTTAAGTTATTTTGCATCGTATTAATTATGTTACTTGTGTGTTGTATTTAATTTAAGTTAATTTGTAATGTACTAATTACGTTATTTGTGTGATGTATTGCATTTGATGTTAAGAATATAAAAAAATTATTAATTTTTTTTTTGTTAAGTGTTCATTATTTTAATTTAATGTTAATCGATAATTATAATTTTATTTAATCATAAAAACAAAAATTTAAATTTAAATAAGAATGTAAAATAAAAAGTGGTGGGGTAGAGAAAGTGGTGGGGTAGGGTGTTTAATGAAAAAACTATTTGAGAGAGTAAAAATTGAATGTGTGTTGAATTATGATGTGGAGTGCAAAAAGTGGAAATTAAGTGTTGAATGTGTAAGAACCATTGTACATGGTCTAATGTGGGATTATATAACTTTTTCAAATTCACAACCACACACTAGTTCTTTCTTGTATTAATTTATTACCAAGTTTTACTCCAAGCTATTAATTTGTTCCAACAATCCCCCACTTGAATTTTAAAAAGTTTTACAAATAATGTAAAATGTTTCTATAAGATTGTGCATAAGCAAAGGTGACGCATGCTTGAACCTTAGCATAGCGAGTAAGAGCCTAATTTAACAAGAGTGACGCTTGCTTGAACTCTATCTCAAATTTTTCTCAAACCCGCACACAACCTTTTCCTAAGGTGTTTTCTACAACCCGTGCTTTAATGGTCTTGCACGTCAATCCCGGTTTCATGAATGCTCTAGCAGGCCGCCTCAAGACTCCATAGGAACCGGCCTCAGTTCCACATTCATATAGGTGAGTCTATCTAGAGTACCCCTGAAGCCTGGTACTCCTCTAACACAGAGAATAGATCTCATTAAGAGTTTCTATTACCTCAACCTGTTCACTTCAAGTTCATGCATCTTGTGATTGCATGTTCATTCCCTATTACTTACGACTTGTTGTTTATCCATTGTGTTGGGTTTTTGTATATTGGTACATTTTGCAAAAAAACTACTAGCCAATTGCTGAGACAAATGTTGTAGCATGTGGAACAACATTATGTGATTTGTGTGTTGTGCGCCAACGCGTGCTATATTTTTGAACAAGATCTTCTGAAGATTCTCTTGAAGTTTATGTTTAACCTAGCGTGCTGATCAAGACGCGCTTGGTTGATGAGGTGTAAAAGGTTGTCATGCCTTGATGTATTTCCATAATTAATATTGATATATTTTTGGAAACAATATTCTTGCTCATGAAGAATTGTTAGCTGGACCTGACAACGTCCATGCTATGTTTTGAAGCCCAAACCAGTGACTGCTCAGTATTATATATATGTGAAGACAAACTCTAGTTTGGGTGGGAAACCCGTGTGTGTACTAAAGCGTGTGTTTAAGGTTTTAGGGTTTTCCCGTGTTAGTTGTGAGTATTGCTTGTATCTGCTGATTCAATTCAAGTACTCTGTGTTTGAGTTGTAATTGTGTACTGCTCCTAAGCTTTGAAGTACGGAGTTAGTTGTGTCTTTAGAGTGTGACTCTTATACAAAGAAAAAGAACAAGTGTGTGTTTAATAACGGTGATGTTTGTACTGTTAGTGGGAATTGAGACGGGGTCTCATATCTAGGAGTTCCTAGGTAGAGCAGTCACTGGTAGGGTCTAGGTGCGAAGACAAGTAGTGAGGCTACGTTGTGCTTTTCACTAGAACTATAATAGTGGAGTTCATTCCTGGATTGGTATCCCCTAGACTAGGGTAGTTGCGCCGAACTGGGTTAACAAACACACTGTGTTATTTATCATTCTGTCACGCTTATTTTACTTTGCTACGCTGCGTTTTATTATTATTGTATGACAAATGATCGGACAAGTGATCTAACATTATGCACAGCATGTGTCTGTCTGGTAGCCAGAATTTCAATTGGTATCAGAGCAGGTCACTCAACCTATTCTGGTTTTAAAAGGGTTAGATCAAGGGAAGAAATTTTCTGGTCTGGCAGTTGCTGTGTTATTATATATGCATGAAGCTCTGACAGATGCTCTAACATTTGTCCTACTGTAGTAGGTATGTTTTTAATATATGCATGCATGTTTTGAGGGGGAGGACTTATGGTTTGTGAATGCATGTATTGAGGGGGAGCACGTATATATGATTTTTTATCTGATGTGTGGAAGTGAAGGAATTTCTGTGTATCTCTCCAAGAACTGGCTCTAGATTGTTTTAGCCAAAATTTTGCCAAAGGGGCAGATTGTTGGGTTTTTGTATGTTGGCTACATTTTGCAAAAAAACTACTAGCCAATTGCTGAGACAAATGTTGTAGCATGTGGAACATCAATATGTGATTTGTGTGTTGCGCGCCAACGCGTGCTATATTTTTGAACAAGATCTTCTAAAGATTCTCTTGAAGTTTATGTTTAACCTAGCGTGCTGATCAAGACGCGCTTGGTTGATGAGGTGTAAAAGGTTGTCATGCCTTGATGTATTTCCATAATTAATATTGATATATTTTTGGAAACAATATTCTTGCTCATGAAGAATTGTTAGCTGGACCTGACAACGTCCATGCTATGTTTTGAAGCCCAAACCAGTGACTGCTCAGTATTATATATATGTGAAGACAAACCCTAGTTTGGGTGGGAAACCCGTGTGTGTACTAAAGCGTGTGTTTAAGGTTTTAGGGTTTTCCCGTGTTAGTTGTGAGTCTTGCTTGTATCTGCTGATTCAAGTCAATTACTCTGTGTTTGAGTTGTAATTGTGTACTGCTCCTAAGCTTTGAAGTACGGAGTTAGTTGTGTCTTTAGAGTGTGACTCTTATACAAACGAAAAGAACAAGTGTGTGTTTAATAACAGTGTTGTTTGTATTGTTAGTGGGAATTGAGACAGGGTCTCATATCTAGGAGTTCCTAGGTAGAGCAATCACTGGTAGGGTCTAGGTGCGAAGACAAGTAGTGAGGCTACGTTGTGCTTTTCACTAGAACTATAATAGTGGAGTTCATTCCTGGATTGGTATCCCCCAGACTAGGGTAGTTGAGCCGAACTGGGTTAACAAACACATTGTGTTATTTATCATTCTGTCACGCTTATTTTACTTTGCTACGTTGCGTTTTATTATTATTGTGTGACAAGTGCTCGGACAAGTGCTCTAACATTATGCACAGCATGTGTCTGTCTGGTAGCCAGAATTTCACATTGAAACCTAATTCTTGGGATCTCTAGTCTTTTAGGTTGGGCTACCATCATAAGTAATTCTAAGTAGGCATTAGTCCCATCTTAACAGATGTATTGTAGACTTTCTCTCTAGCTAGTCCTTTCGTCAAAGGATCGGCTATGTTATCTTCTGAGCGTACATGATCCACTCTAACAGCACCTTTCGTGAGCAAGTCTCTCACAGTGTTGTGCTTCCTTCTTATTTGACGTCTTTTACCGTTGTAGTAACGGTTCTCAATTTTAGCGATAGCCGCGGTACTATCGCAGTGGATCAATACAGCTGGCATTGGTTTTTCCCATAAGAGAATCTCAGATAGCAAGCATCTCAGCCAACTTGCTTCTTCACTAGCTGTTGCTAGTGCTATCATCTCAGACTCCATAGTAGACTGAACCAATATAGTCTGTTTCTTGGACTTCCAAGATACAGCTTCTCCGGCTATATTAAATATATAGCCACTAGTTGCTTTGGAATCATCTGATAATGTATTCCAATCTGCATCACTGTATTCTTCAAGCACTGCATCAGTGTATCCCATGACTCTACTTATAGCCTGCCAATGCTCATCACCAGGTCTGCTGGTAAACCGACACAACTGTCCCACAGTATATGCAATGTCGGGTCTTGTGCAGTCAGTGACATATCTAAGACTACCAATGATGCTCGCGTACTCAGACTGTCTGACACTGTCACCAGTGTTCTTAAATAATTTTACACTCGCATCGCACAGAGTGTTTGAAGTTCTACAGTCAATGTATTCATATTTCTTTAGAATCTTTTCTACATAGTGGGATTGATCTAAGGATATTCTTTTCTCAGACCGAGTGATTTTGATTCCCAGAATCACACTCGCTTCTCCAAGGTCTTTCATATCAAAGTTGTTGCACAACAATGATTTCACAACATTTACTGCGTCGATGTTTGATCCAAAGATGAGCATGTCGTCTACATATAGACATATTATAGTGCAAATGTTATTATCTGACTTGTAATAAATGCATTTGTCACTTTCATTCAACTTGTATCCGTTTGATATCATTAAGTTATCAAACTTCTCATGCCATTGCTTTGGAGCTTGTTTAAGACCATAAAGTGATTTTTCTAACTTACAGACCTTAGTTTCTTGCCCATGTACCACAAACCCTTCATGTTGTTCCATATAGATTTCTTCTTCTAAGTCACCATTTAGAAAAGCTGTTTTAACATCCATTTGATGTACTACCAAGTTATAAATAGCGGCAATTGAAATAAGTACTCGAATGGATGTTATTCTAGTGACAGGAGAAAAAGTGTCGAAGAAATCTATATTTTCTCTTTGCCTAAACCCTTAGCTACAAGGCGAGCCTTGTATTTGTCAACAGTACCGTCAAGTTTTACTTTCTTTTTCAAAATCCATTTACAACCAATTGGCTTGCAGCCAGGAGGCAAGTCTACTAATTTCCATGTTTTGTTAGATTCTAGAGAATCCATCTCATCATTTATAGCTTCTTGCCAAAGATCTGCATCCATCGATGACAAGGCTTCTTGAAGATTTGCAGGATCTTCATCTAATGTATGAATCTGGCCCATAGTCTTTAGTAACTCTTACTCGTTTACTCCTTCGGAGTTCTGGTTCTACTAAATCATTGCTATCAACATTTGGTATCACAGGAATGTGACTCAATTCAGAAGTATTACTTGATCCAGCGCCCCCACTATTTTTCGATTTAAAAGGAAATTTATTTTCATGAAAATCTGCATCAACAGATTCTATGATTACTTTCGCATTTAGGTCGTAAAACCTATATGCCTTACTGTTTGCTGCATACCCAATGAATACACATTCATAGGCTCTACTAGCGAGTTTAACTCGCTTCAGGTCTGGTATACGGACATAAGCTAGACATCCCCAAGTTCTTAAGTAAGACAAGTTTGGTTGCCTTTTCTTTAATGTCTCATAGGGAGAGATCATTTCTTTGGATTTGGGAACTCTATTCAAAACGAAGCAAACAGTCAATATTATTTCCCCCCACCAATGGGCAGCGGCACCAGAATTCAACATAATAGCAACGACAAGTTCAGTAAGAGTTCTATTATTTCTTTCTGCTTTACCATTCATTTCAGGAGAATATGGAGCAGTCGTTTCATGTATGATTCCATGTTGTTTATAAAAATCATTAAATAAACTAGAATTATATTCGGTTCCCCTATCACTACGAAATCTCTTAATTTTCTTATTGAATTGATTTTCAATTTCAGTAACAAAGACTTTAAACACATCAAAAGCGTCACTTTTATTTTTCATTAGATATACGAATGTATAGTCAGAACAATCGTCAATAAAAGTGATAAAATATCGTTTGTTATTTCTTGTCAATGTTCCATCTAATTCACATATATCAGAATGTATAAGGTCCATTGGTTCAGATTCCCTTATTACTGATTTATGTGAACTTTTCTTTATTTTTGCTTGACTACAAAATTCACATTTTTCTACTTCATTAAAATTTAGTTTAGGAATTAATCCTAAGTTACTTAAATGGGAAATTGAACGAGTATTAACATGACAAAGTCTAGAATGCCAAATATTAAAATCACACAACGAGTAAACAGAAGTAGAAATTTTATTCAAATTGAAATCAACATCAACATTAAGCTTAAACATGCCATCAGTGGCGTACCTTTTCCCAATAAAAATATCATTCTTAGTGATGGTGTACAAATCAGCCCCAATAGATTGACTAAACCCAGCCTTATTCAAAAGAAAACCAGAAACAAGATTCTTTTTCATCTCAGGAACATGCAAGACCTCTTTCAGAGTCAGAGTCTTTCTAGAGGTGAAATTCAACACAACCTCTCCAACACCAGCAACATCAGAAGTGTGAGCATTGCCCATCTGCACTTTCTTATTTTCAGCATTCGTGTATGTTTTAAACATAGCACGATCATAACAGACATGGCGAGTAGCGCCAGTGTCTATCCACCATCCTTCAGTAACACCGACCATATTAATTTCGGTGATCATAGCAGTATAGCCTTCATCAGTAACATTAACATGAGCATTCAAATGTGCAGGTTTAGGCCTTTTTACGCCTCTACACTTTTTAGCCATATGACCCGGTTTCCAGCAATTGGAACAAAGGAATTCACCAGGATCATTTCTAGGAGCAAGAGGTGGAGGCTGTTGCTGCCTTGCTGCAGGGGCCCTAGATGGGTTCCCAGTCTTAACTCGGTTTAGGTTATGATTCTGATTTTTAAAAGGTTTGCCCGTAGGCTTCAGAACCGCACCGAGTTTTTAATTTTTGTTGTTGGAGACAACCATAAGCTTTTCTTGATCTCTCTGATCCTGTTTTCGAGATTCTTCTTCAATACGAAGACGGGTAATCAAGCTCTCTATGGAAAATTCTTTTGTTTTATGTTGCAGCTTGGTTTTAAAAATTTTCCATAGAGGGGGCAGTTTGTCAATCATCACAGCAATCATAAACTGTTCAGATAAAGACATACCTTCAGTAATTATCTCATGAGCAATTTTCTGGAGTTCATGAGACTGCACCTCCACTGACCTTTCATCAACCATCTGGTGCTTCAAATACCGGCTAACAGCATACTTTTTCACACCAGCCTCTTTAGTATCATATTTCTTTGACAAAGCCTCTCAGACATCACGAGCAGTACTGTATGTTCTATAGTAATCATACAGGTCATCTTGGAGTCCATTAATGATATAGTTTTTGCATACATAATCATTATGAATCCAATTCTGTTGGTCGATCTGAATTTGCAGATTCCTGGATTTAATCTGTTCTGCTGTCTCTTTCTCTTTTTCTTTAGCTTGATCAGCAGTAACAGATTTCTCAGTAGCATCAGCGGTAACCGATTCCTTTGTTCCTGAAGCCGAAGCAGAGTCATCAGCAGCAGGAACAACAGGCATAGGATCATTCAAAACAACGACACACTTTTTCAAAGTCAGAAAGAAAAACATTTTTTGTTGCCAAAGTTTAAAATGAGACCCTTCAAATTTGAACGGTTTTTCTGTAGCACCAACGGTCAACGGACGAACCAATAACCTCTTCAGTTGTCATGATCAAAGTTTGAAACGTCTTAAAATTGTTATTTTTTGGTTTAGAAAAAATCAAAATCAGAAAAAATCAACTGAGAAATTATTGGCTGAGTCGCGGGTCAGTACGCTTCTTTAAGACGTTTCACGGCACTACCCAAATTGTGCAAGGTAGACGATCAACCGTGAAGTCCCCAGGATAAAACTACCAAATCGATAAATATCGTAAATCACTGCACTGTAATTTACGGGCAGAATAACACCTTCTATGTGATTTCAGAAAATGACTCTTTATTGATACGAGTATCAATTCGATATGGTGATATTACCACTCTCTGTGAAACAACAATAAACAGAAGAAAGTTTTTTTTTCGAGTAAGAGACAGAGAGATGAGAAGAGTTTCTGATATTTGGAATTGTATTTCCCGTTTCAACTGAAAAATACATTCAGTATTTAAATATGAATTGTGAACCAAAGAAGGAAAAAGAATTGGGAGCCTTCCACTATCAGCTATAACCGATAAAAATCAATACGTGGTCACAAAAAGTGGAACTGATATATTGGATTGGAACCAGTATTCTACTTGTTGAGCAGACTTGGTCTTTATGTTTCAATACCAAAAACGTGTCATATTGAATGGATAGTCACTAACACATGCAATATGATTCATTAACTATTAATTAAAAAAAATTAAATAGTTATTCTTTAATTTTTGGTCACACAGAAATAAATAAATTATTCTATCACCTTAAGTGATCTCTCTAATGTGGAATTATATAACTTTTTCAAATTCACAACCACACACTAGTTCTTTCTTGTATTAATTTATTACCAAGTTTTACTCCAAGCTATTAATTTGTTCCAACATTTTAATTTTAAAAAAGTGATTTTTTTGGTTTGTATTTTAAAAAATGATTTTTATGATTATTTAACTAAAAATAGTTAAAGTTATTTCAAATTAATAATTTTTAATAATTAAAAGAGTGATTTTGAAATTCAATAGTTTAAATTTTTATTTAGAGTTTTTTCTTTGAATAAATAAAATAATAAACAATAAGACACTAAAAATGCCGAAGCAAAACAAGGCCACCAAGTCAAGAAAAACACATCTCTAAACCTCCTCATATATATTCAAATCAAAGTTAAATTATTTTTTCTTGGACTTCAACCACTACTAGAAAACGAGGATATATCTTCACCTTATTGAGAATTAAATCTATCGATAAAGCTTTATGAGCAAACATGTTATTTCATCTTTTTAAATAAGCCAACAACATCTTTGTATTTTGTACCAAGACGTTGTCACATTATATTGCCAAGGTAATATTGTGCCAACTTGCAACTGTTGTCATCTATTCAAGTCAATTGCTCTAAAATATTTTGGATAGAGAAAAGATAAAAGTAACCATCTAGACAACATGATCTAGACAAGTAATTTCTCTACTTTTAGTAATGAACAAATGGCACCACATTTTTATTAATTTTTTTAAAATTTCCATATAACATAATCTTAATTTTCAATGGAAAAATATAGATTAGCATGTAACATGATGTTGCTTTTATAAAGTAAATCTTTGTTTTACAAATCTAGCTAGTATTTACTTCATTTTTTAAACAAAATTTAAACTACGGCGTTACAAAATAACAAAGTTTGTCCAACTATCCCACCAGGGACGAATCTAGACATAAAATATCAGTGTGGCTAAAATTAAAGACATTATAAATATTTGAGCCTTCTATTTTTAATTTCTTCAAAAAAAATTCTCAATTTAAGATCCTCTGAATATTTTCTATCATAATTTTTTGTCTTTGTTTTATAATCAATTATGTGTACTATTCAAACTTTTTCACGAAATTTTGTATTTATACCTATAATATTATAAAAATTACACCCATAAAATTTATAATTCTTAAAAAATATTGAGTTAAATGTAAAATTTTAAACACAAACACTTTAAATATTCATATTTAATTCATTCCTAATTGAAAAAATAATAAAACTTTGCATATTAAATCGATTTTTAATATACCGAACATGATTACAATACATAATTTAAAATGTGTGAAAAAGCAAAGACCAAAATTCATGGTATGAATTTTTTTAAAGTGAAAAATATAGAAAACTAAAAAATAGATGGTTCAAATGTTTATACTTTATACGTACCCGCAATATATTTAACGCTAAACTAAATTATACTAAAAATACTATGAAGAGAGGATGCATATACCTAAATTATCCTTAAAAGTCCTATATGTTTTGTTTCTTGTCTTTTATTCACATATTATATTTTTTTTAGTGTATATATTATAAGAAAATATGTTGAAAATTTGGTGTGGCTTTAGCCACACACTGCCTCTTAGTAGATCCGTCCATGTAATCATATTGTTTTCAAGGTTCAAACTTTTCAAATTATTGAGATTCCCGATCTCAGAAGGTAAGCTCCCAGTTAATAAATTTTCAGATATCCTTAGAAAAGTTAAAGATTCAAGTCCTCCAATAGAAACAGGAACATAGCCTTTAATCTTGTTTTTCATCATATCAAATGTAACCAACTGTTTGAGATTACCAATTGATTCTGGAATTATCTCGTCAATTTTATTGCTTGACAAATCTATGTATTTTAGATTTTTCAAATTTTCAATACTCTTAAGAACCCCGCCGCCAAAATTATTTTTGTGAAGATCAAGGCTAGTTAAAAGCTTCAAGTTTGCAATTGAAGTTGGAACTCTTCCAGAAAAATTATTTCCTGCAAGTCCGAGTTCTGATAAATAGATCATAGATCCAATCTCTAAAGGTAACTTTCCAGATAAGTTGTTTTCATTAAGGTATAATTTTTCAAGCTTGGTAAGTTTACTTAACTCGTTAGGAATTGGACCATTCAATTTCTTCAAATTGATGATGCTTAAAAATTTGAGATTGGTTAAATTTCCAAGATAAGGTGATAATGTTCCGGATAAAAATGTATCTAAAGGTAAACCGACATCTTCAATGGTTCCAGAAAGAGTGAGACTAATAACTCTTCCTGTGGAAGAATCACATAAGACTCCATTCCAACCATTGCAACAATCAGAGGAAGATGTCCAAGAATTCAATAGATTTGATGGGTCATAGGTTATTTTGTTCTTGAATTGCAATAACGCTTCTTTGTCTACTACATTACAAGCTTTAGAATGTGAGATGAGTGATGTTAGGAGAAGGAAGAACGTAGGTAGCATTTTGTGTGCTGTCATTTTGCATATGTTTTTGATATTGCAATAGGTATTAGTGTTACATATATAGCAAACTATTTTGGATTTATATTTATAGTGATAGTGATTTGGTTACCAGTTACGTTGGAGCTATAAATAGATGTGGGTAACAAGATTTTAAATTTGTTTTTACTTACTTTGTATTTGTTGTAACTTCAAATAACTAAATTTAGTCATACGTATGAAATCCGTGTATGTTAGTCTCATATCTCAAAATAGTGAACACTATAAATAACACTTAAAATAAAACTGATGCGGTATTAAGAATGTATTGTTTCAAGAAAATATGATTGCTGAACTTTCATGAGTACATTCATTTTTTTTTATTAAAAACGACATTCATTCATTTAAATTGGTAGAATACATTGAACAATAGAGATTTAAAATTGTTAAAAACTAAAAAGGATTTAAAGTATATATCCACGTTAATAGCATACTACGGTAAAACGCCTATAAAACACCTATAAATGTGACAAAGTCTATATACATGATTAAATCTAAGTGTCCATAATACATATGCTTTCGAATCCGTAACATTGAAGATGCTAATATCATTGACTGAATATGCCCTTGATTGAATCCAATTCGCCAAAAGACACTTTCTTGTCTCTTTACTAAACAAATAGCAACTATCAAATTGTAAAGCATGATAATTAACATCAATTGATAAAGTGTATGATTTCTCAACCAATTTGACCAAAGACATCACAAGCAAAAAATAGATATGGCTAGCCGTTTCATTAAAACCACACCCTCATAAGCAATGAAAAGAATCCATATGATTTAACCCTCTTCTCACCAAGGCGTCATTTGTTGGTAATTTATTTTGAATTAACCTCCACACAAAAATGAGACACCTTCAAGAGAATTAGGCTATTCCAAGTCACTCCATTTTGCTCCAACACCATGTTCCTACTTTGTCAAATGGGTCAAGTTGCTACTTCCAAGTATCATTAATGTTCACCTCCACTGCACAATAATTTTCCAAAACAGCACTACAATCTATTACAAGCTCCTCCTCCCATGCTAATAACCTTCAACGCCAACTCCACCCTCTATAGTTGGGGGAGGAGGAGCTTTTTTATTTATTTTTATTTTATGATTCAAAAAAATTTGTAACAAAATAATGAAATACTTAAAACGATATTTTAAGATAAACTATTTAAATCTTTTTTTCATATTGAAGCGTTTATAAAAAAAATTCTTTGTTAAAAAACTTTTAATGCAAAAATAATACACTGTAAAAATCATTTTAAAATAAAATTAAAACAAACGCATCCAAATTGAATATCTTCTGTCCGTGTATGTATATATCATTAAAGATTCAACATTTATTCCAAATATATATATTCATTCAACATAAATGGAGAGTTTGATATTTTATTTTGATTCCTTTGAATTATACACAATATTGTATAAATATCCAATGTAAGTATATGTAACTAACTCGTGCATCCCAAGGGTACAAGATCTAAGTAATCTCAAAGATTAATATGTGTATCTAACGAAAATATACATAAGGACCAGCCTTAAGTTTCTCATGTTGAAAAAGATGTTTGAACCACCTAAATGCATGCCTATCTTTGTCTTCATGTAGAATTTTTTGAAGACAAGAGTAACATGGCCTCACATGCTTATTCTTTGATAGCTAATTCTTCTCTTTGTTAGCGCTATGACGTTTCAAGTTTTTGACAATATAATGAGCAAAGTTGTGTACCAAATTTTGTTAGTGACAACTCCCCTCTTGTAGTTGCGGCTTTGTTTGGAATGTTGCTTTTGTTTGTAATTTTCAATACAAGAAAAGACAACATATAATTTTAAGAGATGGTTTAAATAATTTTAAATGGCAAAAATTACCTTGAATTTCATGCAAAAGTGATTACTCCTAGAACATATAGATAAGCTAAGAAACGTATCTATGGTGGCATGGCATACGTATCTATCCTTGGGGCCTTGGAACATAATATACTTTATGTAACAATAAAGTCATAGGTACTAGTGATTCTTGATTACTTTAGAAGCATTTGATTTTTCTTGGGGTTGATTATGTACCTTTAGATATATGTTCTAGTCTTTCAGCTGCACCACTATCCACATGGACAATTTTGCTTAGTTGAGATATTAATTTGTCTATAATAATGATGGTATTTTTCGAAACAAGTTTTTGGAAGTACCGCAGGTGTTAGATCAGATTAAACTTTAGAATTAGTGGTGGCTTAAAATGCGTCACAAAAGTTTTGATGTGGAGTTTAGTTGTTGGTATACCAACCCCTTGACTTGTCTGAGTTAGAGGGATGTATAGGCGTGTTGTTTTGTCTAGGCGTGTGTGTTTTGCTTTTTGGCTTGTTTTGTTTCTTGTATTCCTTGAGATGGTGTATTTCATATTGTTACACTCTATACTTTATTTTTCTTATCTAGTTGTTGCACACCTTATGCTCAACTAATGTGTTAATATATCTATTATTTAACTAGTTAAAAAAAAATTATTTATAGTAAATGAAAGTTTAATTTGTTGAATTTCAACCTTCACTGTCAGAATTACTTTTTAAGTGTCTTCACTGCATTAAAATTAATTATTACTCTATTGATCATAGGTTAGATTAATTTGTAATGAAACAAAATGAGTTTTTAAAACAACTTTTATTCATAGCAGTTATATTGTTTGTTATTCTAATTCGAAGGTGTTATCGATTTCTTAGATAAATCTTTGAGAAAATATCATTAAATTTCATTGTTATTCATTTATCATTGCCAACATCCTTGATATGATGAATTTAGATTGGGAGATAAAGTTATGTCACTCCCTTAAAAAAAAAAGATTTAAATAATGTTCAGGTCCCTGTAAGTTTGTGTTTTTTTTTATATAAATCCCTGTAAGCTTTTTTATTTTAAGTAAGTCCTTGCAATTATATGTTATTTTGAAATGGAAAATTATAAACATTGCCCTTAGGGTAATGGTTAATGAAACAAAAATAGAAAGAAACTTTTGAAATTTGTGTATTCTATTTTCTTAAAACAATAAAACACAATTTCCAATACAAACATTACTTTTTTTAGTAAACTAAATCAGTGCCCCAAGGGCACTAGTTAACAAGACCCTTTTGAAATTAGTCCCTAAAGTCAAAATCCGCAGAAAAATCTGCAGTTTTCGTGCAGATTGTTCTTCAAATTTTCTTGCGAATTTTGACTTTAGGGACTAATTTCAAAAAAAAAATTGCAGGGACTTAATTAAAACAAAAAAACTTACAGAGACTTATATCAAAATAGTGTGAACTTACAAGGACCCGAACATTATTTAAGCCAAAAAAAAAATGCTAATGCTGATTTTCTAGTAAAGCGGGGCGTGCTAATGCTGATATGAAGTGGAAGTTTTGAAATACTCCTCTTAATGATATAAAGACAATTCTTCTTAATAATTCCATGAGGACTCTTTTGAATATCCTCTTCTTTTTATGTTTTTTTCCTGCTCTTGTTTTCCATTGTACAGAAAAAGAAAAAAAAACATTTTTATTAGTTTTACTTTAAAATAGGCTTCTGCAAACAATCAGTTAGTTTAAATGGCCATTTGTTACAAAAAAAATTAGATAAAAATAATTACTTTTAAAAATATTGCATCTGTTTGCTACAGATTTTAAAAATAATTAAAATATAAAAATAATTAGAAAATTGCTAAAATTGAAAAGATTCTAGGAGTAGCTTATCAAATACAATAATAGATTATTTTTTAGAGGAGAGAGAAAATAAGTGTTAAAAGATAATGTGATTTTGTAATAAAAAAATTACCTTTAAATGTTGTATCCAAACAAACTAATGTAATGAATATTTTATTAAAAAATGTGATTTTTATCACAATAAACAAATATAAAATGAATTCAACTTTTTATAAAATTTCTAAAAACTAATCTCTAATTTATTTAACATCAAAATCACTTTTTTATTAATCTATAACAAACGTCCTCTTAGAAGCAAAATTCTTAAACTACTTCAAGAAGTTGTCAAGACTCAAGATAGAGTTCGTTTTTAACTCTTACATACGTGATACGTAGAAAGATCTAAATTTAAATTACTAAATCTATAGATATCAAAGAGAGATATCGTAATGAAAGATATATACAAGTTGCATTGTGGGTAGTTTAGTCTACAACAAGATAGAGATAAATATTGAAAAAAGTGAAAATTGAGATTGTTTGTAAGCTAATGGTAATATATATAATGATTTCTGGGATATATGTCGATGGATTTCTAATGAATGCAATCTTTCCTATAATATATGTGCACAATGTGAGATTTCTATGTTCTTTTTTAATTTTTACACACGACATTTGAACTCCAAATGTGAGATTTGCTAAATTTTGTCGATGATTTAGATAAAATGATATCTTTTGCATACAAATTGATACATATAAACTACATACAGTTGCTACCAGTAATTAATTTGCTTAATCTGAAATTTAACCTAAGACTCATACTTAAAACTCTATATTTTCAATGTCCAACTCACCAACAAATCATTATATGAATGCATATTTTACTTTAAGACTTGTCTAGAAAAAACTACATTTTTGTTTTCACCAACAAAACATTAGCTATTAACATTTTTTTATTTTTTTTGTCATGTAATTTAGTGGATAATTATTAACAACATCTTAAAATGTGTATATTAATATCATTTGACCTTTTTGTTTTCTCTAGATTCTCATTTGTTTATTTAAATTGTATATGTTTATAATTGTTTGAGTGTAATCTTTTATATTATATATTTGATACGATGCTTAAAACTCAAACATAAATTTTACCCTAAATTTTAAAATCTCCCCTCTCAATTTTAATTAATTGATCTCTCCACTAATTAACTATTAGTATTACAATCATTCATGCATATATGTTTAATTTTTAGTCATACAGTCAATCCACTTATAATTGGTAATTCCAATATACTTTTGCTAAAGAATTTTTTTTTGTCTTCCCATACTCACTAAATTCACGTGGATGCTAAATTCAAGATTCTAAAATTATAGTGGTGCAATATGTATTGAGTGTTTATCGAAATATCTTTTGCTTGCACCCTAAGTATCTCATATCCAAATATTATTCTTGAACACAATAAGTGTTGATCTATTAATCCATTTTATTCTTGCTATCCATTGTTAATTTGAAAGGTAAATAGTAACATTAAATGTCAATGTGTGCTGATCTTTTAATTGGCTTATTCAATAAAAATTGTCATCTATAATAAGTTATTTCTAATATTGTTTTTCTTTTATTTGTGTAAAAGCTCAATTGAAAAGAAATCCAATAACTAATGAAGAGCTACGCATCAATGATTTACGACTAAAATATTGCACATATCATATAATGTAAATGATGTGATGTGGGTAGCATTGCCCTTATTTATTTGACAAAACCACAATAAGCTTATTAAAACCTACAAAATTGGTGAAAAATAGGTAAAAATATCTAAAAATGGCCAATTTGCTAGGAAAAACTAATATTTACAAACAATTAAATTTTTATATAATATTATATTATTTGTGAAACAAGTCAATAAGTGCCAAAAATATATAGGTAAAATTATTAT